>LQNS02278139.1:8616633-8644675 GCA_001587735.2 Parhyale hawaiensis | reverse complement strand
TATTGTGAAGTTCCTTTCATCGCTGTCTTCAATGAGAAGCAACGCTGTGCGCACGCCAAACAACTCGGCGGTGAAAGTCGAGGTCTCCGGTAATAGCCGGCATGCTCTAGTTTCACCAGGTATCAGTCTATTCGTAAGTAAAAGAACTAGCAACAAAAATCACAACTCAATTTCATGCAAGGGCTGCTTGGCTCCTGGAAGATCCTTGCGTAACACTAGAGGTGGCTGGCAACCCTTGCTTTAGTGACTGAGGTGTCATTTTATAATTTTTTTTACAAAATCTAAGCAGCCTTCTCATAAATATTGTTCTTACGAAATCGCAACCCAGCCGCGGGGTAGCGAGTTGATGCTAATTATAGTGAAATACATAATGTCAATATTAAAGATTTATGGCGGAATGTTGCTTTGGCGCCACTATCCAATCAATGCTCTTCCTACCAAAACATATTTCAATGTGGTAGCTACCTATAGTGCTGCCAATTCTATGGGCATTTCTGAGATTTTATACGGAGCATATCTTAGCCCCGCCCACTACCCGTATATAAAGAAATCTGAGAAATACCCACAAAACAGGCACCGCTAGAGAGGAATTTTACCACGACCGAACTGCCTTGATTAAATGGTCAGACTATAGATAGTAGCCTACACAAAACTATAGTCAAACCAGCGTAATGAGTCCGATGGGCGTGGCTAAGAACGCAAAGCAACTTGGCCAAATCTCACTTAAGCGCGTGGTATAACTTGTCTCAATCGATAAAATTATATTTATATTCAAATACTCAACGAGCATTAGTCAACAGAATAAAGTTGGCACTGCTGCGTTCAATTTAGCCCCGCCCCTAAAGGACTGCTTACGCCGGTTTGACTAGTGCCGCACTACCTACCTCTCGGCACTGCCGTCATTCTGGACGGGTGGCTCGAGCTTGCGTATGGCAGCCATGACGCTGTTGTTGGTGTAGTTGTTCTTGTTGTTCTGCAGCACCTGTTGCTTGCTGAGCTGTTCTTGCTGGTACTGCAGCGTGTGCTGGGGCTTGGGGGGACACTGCTGCTGTTGTTGTTGTTGCTGCTGGGGGGCTTTACTGCTCTGCTGGGGACGTGATCGAGGTGGCTGGTCTCCGCTGTCCACAGACTGCTACCAGAAACTTTCATTAGATAGCCGGCAGTGGAAGAATCATTAAGCGCATTCCTAGAGAGACACTGGGACTTACGGTAGCCTACGCCCCGGCCCTCTATGAGCTATTGCCATTACTTCACTAAGTTACAAATGACTGAATGAAAAAGTAGAAAAAAGAAGAATCTCGGCCAAAGATGATCATGAGCAGCAGCAGCTGCTAGCGCTTCATTGTGGCATTGTGGTCAAAAAGCGGGGTGTTGGTGTTTCAGCTCCAACCACCGACTTGGCTGAGCACCAGAAACGCGCTACACCCCGACTGATGGCCGCGCATGGCGGTCGGCAAACATAAATACTCGACCCCTCCTTTATCTAGTCCCATCAGGACTTATGGCCCAACTGAGGCGCGGCCCCAATTTGGTGGTAACGTGGAGTGGGGCTTGCACCACTCCTCCCTCTTGAAGACCACCCATCAAAAACAACGGCCTGAGAGCCTCTGAGTCGGATCACATCTCATAGACTTGGAAGTGTAGGCACCACCGGGGTCACAAATGCAACTTCAGCCCAACGTTGGGAAGTTTTCAGAATTGTAACACCTGCTTCTGAATCCAATAAACGGAAAATATTTTCAATTTCCTGGACTCTGACACAAGGGGCTGGAGCTTTGGGAGCTCGGTGGGTGGAGCCTATGAATCTGCTGATATCTGAATCCGACAGGAGGGAAGCCCCTGCATCCAGCAGGCTGAACCGGTAAGCAGGGAATCAGAACCTGATAGGCAAAGCCCTGAACTGGGTAGGGGAGTTTTAGAAGTAAGGAGCGGAGGCTCTGAAGCGCATTGACGGCGCAGTAGTACGAGTCTCCGAAAAGATGGCAGAGCCTCTAAGCAAGGTGAGTGATAACAAAAGCACCTGAATCACTTGAGAGGAGCACACGAACTCGGCTGGTGAAGTACATGAATCCGACGGGCGAAGTACGTGAATCTGGAGGATAGAGCCCTTGAAATTAACTGCAGGGCACCCCAAGCCTATAGGCGGAGCTTCTGAAGGTCCTTAGACTGAAGTCACATGCGCTCCACTTACATGAGTTTCGGTGGGCGGAGCTCCATGCACAATAGTCAGCAGAGGGAGTACAGTGGCTGAACGGAGTGTGCGTAACTCACCTGACTCTGGGCCCACATCTTCTGCAGCGACTGGAACTTGGTGTCGAGGTTGCTGCTGGTTTTCAGGTCCTTCTCTGAGGTGGCGGTGGTGAGCCCTGCGCCGGGGCTGCCCAGCTCGTTCTGGCGGAGGAAAACTGCACTGAATATGTCTCAACTCTGCTGCGTCACGGACGTTAGGAGAAAAATAGCAATGAATTGATTCTAACGAGAAACGCTACAATAAAAAAAAATAATGATGACATTGAGAGTTGAAGTTAAATGATAACGGCATTTAGGATTGAGAAATGTACAGAAGAGAAAGAGACAAGAAAAAATCCGAAACTGGGAAAAGTTTTTCGACGAGATTGCACAGAGTCACATTAAACATATTGCACACATGACACATCGAAACGCCCAATAGACAAATAGCAGTAGTAGTACCTACTAATATATCAATATCTAGCGCTTAAGACTTATCCATATCTCTTCAAACACTAATTGTCAGCTTAGCTATTTGACGTCACAGAACTTCGCACTATCCCCATGATAGGAAGTCTATCTCAATTCCACACGTAGGTACGTAGTTACCTGCATAGGCCGGTAGTCAGCGCGGGTTTGATTGGTCAGGAACATAAACTTCTTGTCGGCATTTTTATCGGCGATGACGTCACACGGCCGTACGGGCACCGGCCGGTGGGTCTTGACATTGACACCTGCACATGGTGGGTTAGCTGTTACTGGTGTTGTTTGGTGAATTCAATCATACAAAGGACGCAAAGCTCCTGTAAATTGGGCTACTGTTGTCGACAGTCAGAGACGATGATAGGTTCTATGAATTGGGCTAATGCTTTGAGCAGTAGGTAGGTACCTATTATTATAATCTAGATGTCACTACTGAATTGTTGAACGACATTACGAAACAACTGTAAAATATGTTTCATTTACCACAGATGTTACATGAATCTAACTCAGGGGTGACGTCCCACGTCATGTGACCGCCCAGGGCGATGCTCCGCCCATTCGACATTGCACTATTACCGATCAATCTCCGCAAATTTCAAATTTCTCAAATGTGGATCTGCAACGAAAACCTGCCTATTACCTGCACCTCCTCGAAAAGACTAACACACTAAGGGATATTCTCCAACTGGGTCTCGATTCAAAGTAGCAAATGGAAGAAGCCTATTTTCATCACATACAAAGGACTGAGTAGTTCGAGCCTTCGACTCCACCACAATGGTATATCTAACAGAGAAAAATATATATGCTTGTGACAAGCCAAAGGCGCCGGACGTACGGTATGTCGCGAGACACTTGCATCAGAAGATGCTCAAGAGATGAGCTGAACGTACGTACCGGTTATGAGGGGCATGGTGAGGGGCTGCATGTTGAGCCCTGCCAGCCAAGGGGCGGGGGTGAGGGCAGGCGTGGGGGCGGCGGTGTCGGGGAACAGGTCCTGCTGGAACTGCCCACTCTGGTCCATAGAGAGAACTCGCGTTACCAAGTGAAGCTTCACAATTTTTCAATATTCACATATTAGGTTAAGATTCACTAGCAATTTCTTTCAAAGGGACAAAAGGAAGAAATAACCTGCACACCAGGAAGGTTATACAACAAGTAAGAGGAAAAAGAAATTGAAGACTATTAGCAGCGGTAGGTAGCAAAAAACAAGGAGGTAAACTAGGCCAGATGGGCATTAAGTATCGAACGGCCAAACTGACGCTANAAATAACCTGCACACCAGGAAGGTTATACAACAAGTAAGAGGAAAAAGAAATTGAAGACTATTAGCAGCGGTAGGTAGCAAAAAACAAGGAGGTAAACTAGGCCAGATGGGCATTAAGTATCGAACGGCCAAACTGACGCTAGGGTAACTCAACCAGTTCCCTGCCAAAAAAATGGCTCATTTACGAGATGAGAGAGTACAAGTGAGGTTGAGGACGTTCTCATAACTCAAGTGCGGTAACTTAAGTAGCAGGTATTTATTATCTAAGCCTCAAACGCAAAAAAATTAACTCTTACTAGAAGGCTCAAACACAAGCAAAACAACATGTCTTGAAGAGCACTACGACGTTACGCGATTTCCCATAGTCTCCCTCCAACTAGAAAGCTATGGCAGTGTACAGTATACGTAAGGCAACACACTGTAAGGGGCACAAGTCTTCACTAGAATCTCTTCAGATTAACTATAGCACGCAGGCTCAAGCATAGTTTGTTTATTATTATTATATTGGTATTGTCCCGCTATTTCCGAATCTAAGACGATCAATAGCGATAATTTACTCGGCTTACAGCCGGAACCACAACGTTGTGCTCAGGCGGCAAGAGATGAAGGACAGAAAGATAAAAAGACAGAAAAAAGAAGCGCCCGTGCGAACGGTCCCCTCCGTGGCCCTACGCAGGGGCTAAGGTAAGAGCCCCGCAGAAAAAAGTCGGTTAACTAAATCGGTGGCCCATCTCGCGGGGCAGAAAGGAAAATTTAGAGAACCTACCTAACTTTACAAGACAAACCTCGTCAGCAGGAGCTGCGACAAGCTGCAACATCTACTGCGGAAAAGACACTGGGAACCTATGGGTGCGTGATGCCCAAATATATAGTGGCAGGGAAAGAGCCCGCCAGAACATACCCCTGAGGGCAGGCTCATGCACAGCTGAAGCAACATACCTTGCGGGGCACAATCATGCTGACCGGCTGACAGACCGGCCGGGTGGCGAGCAGCTTGTAGAACCGCGCCACCTCGCAGTCCAGCACTCGGCAGCCTCTCTTGCAGAGCATGGCCAGGCCTCGCTGTGGAGCGGTTACAGCAATGGATATAGTTTTATTACACACAGCGAGAAAATGGTAAGTAAAAAAACAGAATCATTTGAGACACATTATGCTAAATTCCTAGCTACTAGAATGCTGTAGAGAGCATGGCCAGGCCTCGCTGTGGAGCGGTTACAGCAATGGATATAGTTTTACTACACACAGAAACCAAATGGTACATAAAAACAGAATCACTTGAGACACATTATGCTAAATTGCTAGCTACTATAATGCTGTAGGGAGCATGGACAAGCCTCAATGCAGAACAGTCATGGTTACAGCAAAGGACGTAAAGTTGTTACCGTGGGTCGGTGAGGTACAAGCGCTTTGTTGCAGGAAAAATTTGCAATACGAGTGGCGACTGGTAATTATTAAGTTTTTTTTTTTTTGAGATACGAAGATACATTAACAGCAAATGCGAGTTTCTAAGAACCAGCAGTTATTTGCCACAGAGCACTTTCTTATTTCCTTCCGCTCTCCTCATCATGGACAGTTGGGCGGCATGAATAGGCTACCTATATTTACCGGGCGGCATGAATACCTATATTTACCGGGCGGCATGAATACCTATATTTACCGGGCGGCATGAATAACTTTATTTACCGGGCGGCATGAATAACTTTATTTACCGGGCGGCATGAATAACTTTATTTACCGGGCGGCATGAATAACTTTATTTACCGGGCGGCATGAATACCTTTACTAACCGGGTGGCATGAATCCCTATATTTACCCTGATATGGGATAAAAAATTTGCAATCTTCGTAAACGGAAACTGCTAGTCTCTAGAGTCAAACCAGCGTAAGGAGTCCGATGGGCGCGGCTAAGAACGCAACGCAACTTGGCCAAATCTAACTCAAACGAGTGGTAGAACTTGTCTCAATCAATAAAATTATATTTATATTCGAATACTCAAAGTGCATCAGTCAATAGATTAGATTTGGCACTGCTGCGTTCAATTCAGCCCCACCTCTCAAGGACTACATACGCTGGTTTGAATAGCGATTATTCACACATTCCAGCCACCCAATGGCGGGAGGCTACGTGCTGCTGGGTTGAAACTGGCAAAGACTTAACATTAAAATGACGAAGGTGCTTCCTGAAGGACGTCCCAATTAAAGCTTTTGCGACGGGACACATCTTAGTTGGTCCGTAGAGAGACAAACAGAAAGCGGGCGCCAATAGGTGAACATTTTCTTTCGAGAAAGAAGAATATCTCGGGCGCCTACTGAGGCGTGTCGCAATCACAACCTGGTCATGGTACGATAACCGGAATGTAGTAGTTGTAGTAGTAGACAGTAGCCATATCCAGTGATAAGTGGAGCTTCGGGATGGTCTGCCCAGTTACAATGAGTACTCTAAGCCTCCGTTTCAATTACAAAAATGAAGAGCGATCTCACAGATGAAGCAATGAGGGACGTATAGCATATATGTAAAAAAAAAAATAAAATAAAATAACAGAAACCCACGCACGAGGGTATGGACATCAGGACTTATTATTATTATATTGAGTAGTTTTAGTCTCCGTCTCCACAGCAACGGCGATCTAACAGAGGAAGAAGCAAGGGACACATAGTGTGACGATAGAGAAAGAAGAGTAAGACCAGATTGAAGGACACCAGGACACGCAGGATCAACGCGCATGGGAACAGCAAGTCAGGGAAGAAGAGGCAGAACGGAACAGAGCATCATCGATAACAGTGAGGAAGTCGAAGGAAGTAGATTGGGCAGGCTATAAAGGAAAAATATCCCGAAGATCTACGTAATGCAAGTGTAATCTGCAGGGTTCCTTAATGGGTACCTACTACTCCCCATAACATTGGAAGGGCGAACTCAACTAATCTAACCCTATGGTCCATCCTATACCCCCTAAGGGGCAATCGTCTGTTTATAGCACAGAGAACACAAGACGCCTAAAAGATTAGATTGGCTAGGCGGCAGTAGGCGAACCTATTGGTACATTTCCTAAGAGTCACCGGAACTTACGCCCCGGCCCTCTATGAGCTATTGGCATTATGTTAGTAGGCTATAGAGAACTGGAGAAGAGAGAAAAAAATGGGAAAATCCCTGCCAAAGAGACGATCATGAATGTACGCAAGCACGATCAAGAGCCGCTGATATACGAAGTCAGGGATGTCAAACTGTGTAGTTGGAGCGGAAGAGAGGAGAAGACGGATTGAGGTGGCCTCGGAAGCTTTGGCCGTTAAGAGTTAGCGACTCCTTGAGGAAGAGTTCTTAGCTGTGGAGGATGGCTCTCCCTATGTATGTCAAGACGATTTTTAAACGCCTAAAACACAAGAGATGCCACAGTCAAAGATTACACTTTAGGTATTCTCACCGGTGACATGAATCACTTCTGCAGAGATACGAAGTGCTATCTTGTACCATGGCGTCCATACTCTACCAACGCTACACCCGGAATAACTTTTGCTCATAATCCGAAATGTGCTCGATGTAGGCTGTTATTGATCGTTGTACCAGCCTTTCGGGTTCCAAACGGGACACAATCCTCCAGTAACAGATGTCTCCTGTGTTACTGTACTATATATATATATATACATATATATATATATATATATATATTAGTCCTCCAAGCCTCCCTATACATAACTATGGCGATTAAAGAGATGAAATGGGACACGTAGTATGTCGATATAAACTTGGACCCCATGCACAAAAAGGGATCAAAGCGCATGAGAACAGCAACTCAGGAAAGATGAGGAAGGATAGAACAAAACATCATCAGTAAGAGTGTGAAAATGGGGAGAAGCGGTATCTCCTGTGTTTTGTAAGTTACTCAGGGGTTGTGAATGTGACAAGATCTTCGAGCAGAGAGTACAAAGTGTGCACAAGTTACTTAGGGGTTGTGACTGTGACACGCCTTTGGAGAAAATTAAAATTCGGTAGCATTTTCAAAGAAGTTTAGTTATCATCCCCGTCTTATAAAGACTACGTACAGCCAAAGGGATTAAAGACGAAAGTGCTCTCACGTGAGCAAAACATATATGAACGTGACGTCACGTCAATACCTAAGAGTTACCTCTCACGTGGCGGGGATCTTGCCAAGGTGCAACTGGCCGTAGAGGTCACGAACGGTATTGTTTTGGTCAAGTGAGAGCACACAGGTTTCAATTATTATTATTATTATAACACTTTGTTTAACCTCCGCACAGGTTTTAATTCGCATTGCGTATGCCTGGAACTATGGTTACGATTCTGATGAACATTGAGCATTTTCTCTGTCTACCATCCTTGTCCAGGACACACGCAGCTTACCTGAGGGTCGCCAGAGATGTACTGGCTGAGGTAGTGGACGTAGGGAGCCTCGTCCACCATCTCGTAGAACCGAATGTTTCCGTCTCCCTAGTTGTGGGTTAGTAAGTTAGTCGTTAGTGATACCTAGAACTTGACCGTGGCATAAGTGCGGGTTTAAAGAAATTAGTATTAGGCCATCTCAAGAGCAATCGGTTTGGGTTTAAAGCCTGGAACTCGAAACGTAGCAATAAAAACCAAATACTCACGACTAAGTTACAAAAAAGTCAAAGCTTATGAGATTAGTTCATCTCAATACATAGAGAGAGCTCTCAATCCCATTAAATATTGACAAAGTGAAAATGGTAGCCACGCTAGCTACTCATCTTCGCTTACACGCTAGGTATATCTCGTGGTGTCTCTTCTCTAACGATTTTCCATAAAATAAACAATCATTTTATTTTTGGAAAGCGGAGAGAGTTTCATGATTCAGTGCCATGCGCTACTCATAACGACTCGCTAGAACTGGTCAGACTCACGAATGAATAACACACGTCTAAATAGAGATGAGCAAGGACCTGCTGTTATTTTCGTGGTTATGTTTAACTGCGGTCCTTGTCTGGCAATAGGTAGCTTTAACAAAAGCGGGGTCTGGGAATTATAGTCAACAGAGAGATGGTAAGGAGAAAGAGGCGCATGGGAGGGTACACCCAGAGTTGGAGCGGAGTGAGAACTATAGAAGAGTTGCACGAGGCCAAAATTTTTCAACAAGGTAGTTAAAAGGAAACGCAAGTACGGAATGTGAGAAAATCAAGAAAGAACATGAGGATATGGACTTTGAAAAAGACAGGATATCTGATTATGGAGTGAGGCATAGCTGAACCAGCATTCATCGTGGATGGAGGGAAAGAGTTATAATCAGAAAGTTTACGCCGCTGTTTCCGAGCAGAACGATATCACAGACGATATCGTATGCTGATAGAAACAGGGAACCCATGCACGAAGGTGTTCCCACACAGGATCAACGTGCATGGGAACAGCAAGTCGGGAAAGAAGAGGAAGAAGAGAATAGAGCATGAGCAAGTAGGAGTATCTAATCGGGAAGGACGCGAAGTGGACACGAAAGAGAAACGTCCCGAAGGCCTAGCTAATGGCTGAGGTAACCTATACGGGAGAGGGAAAAATTCAAGATCAGAACTTCGTTAGCTATCTGCACACTGGATCAGAAATAAATTTCGACCACGTAGCAGGAAAAATCAGAACAGAACTTTATGCGGCAGGACCTAATAAAAGAGAGCTCAAATTAGACAATGGTTGAGGGCAAAGCGAGATGCAACAACATCCAGGCATTTATCTAGTAGAATTTCTATGAGATTTGCTCTGACACTGAATCAGTAACACAAGAAGATGATGGCTCAGCACCAGGGTTGCCGAGTTGGACATTACAGGGGCCCGAAGAGCGGCAGTCAGAAGCTAGCTGGATACAATAGTAGTTGCAATTGTTGTGCTATTTTCGATACCGCACCAGCGCTCTACACATTCCACTTTCAGCTAAATAAAGAGAAAATTAGAACATTCGAAAGGGTTCATTTGGTGACCGCTAATAAAGAAAATGGCTTCAGCAACAGGTTGTCACTAAGTCGCTGCATCTACGATCGTCTAAGTTAGTTACTTGTTTGGGTAGAAGAAAAAAATATGTAGGTTTGTAGCCAGCACTGATCCGAAGGGCTGGCTAGGCGGCAGAGAGCACTTCATGTACAATGGTTGCATTTTTCTTTTTAAGACAAAATATGCAAATAAACTAATAAAATTATGATGATCGATAATGCAGTAACCTACTAAAATTTTGAAGTTTTTCCAATACATAGTTTAAATTTTTTATTGCTATGCCTTGAGTATTTACTCAAAGCAGGTGCCCAGAGGTTACCAAGGTTACAGAGAGGTGAATCAAATTCTAGGTCCAGCGAGCTTCCTACTCCGACTGCTTGCACGGGAAGACTGTCCGACGCTATAAGCTGAGTAAATTTTCACTAACTCCGACTCCTACGACAAACGAGTGTCAGACTCGGACTCCTGCGACAAACGAGTGTCAGACTCGGACTCCTGCGACAAACGAGTGTCAGACTCGGACTCCTGCGACAAACGAGTGTCAGACTCGGACTCCTGCGACAAACGAGTGTCAAACTCGGACTCCTGCGACAAACGAGTGTCAGACTCGGACTCCTGCGACAAACGAGTGTCGGACTCGGACTCCTGCGATAAACGAGAGCCTGACTCCGACTCTAGGTCTTGCTCCTCCTCACCGCAACTTAGTAGTAGTAAAAAAACTACTATATAATTCCTACGGTCTAAGTACTGCAATAAGAATAAAAAACAAAAAACTGAAAAAATTCCCTATATACCAAACTAAAATTTCCCCTCAAACAAAAAATCACTTACATACGGCGACAACTGACGGAAACAATCTTCACAACAAGAAAAAATTAGCCACCCCAGCTGATGTTACAACAACGTTGATTAGTTCAATCATTTATTGAAGCAGAACTGCTAGAAAAAATTAATTAATGAATTAATCACAGCCCAAAACAACAAGTTTTCCCATGAGCGGCAGTAACCTTGTTACGCTGGCACATTAAAAAGCAGTCATCCAGTACGTTTCCTACCCTATCTTACTCAAGCTCAGCGGTTGTGCCGGTTTATTCCAACGGGAGAAATTGCCTCTATACAGAGGTGGCGTAGCCTGAGGAAAAGACGATTCAAGTAAATCACTGTAGATGCGTAAAATTTAATCAGAAACAAAAGTTATTTAAGGTGACTTTAAATAGCGATGTTATTGTAATATATTCAATTTCTGTGCGTGAGTGAGCTCTAGTTGAGTTCGTCAACGTACTTGGTTGTGAGAGAGAACTTCAATGCCAAGTAATGTTATCAGGCTACTGTGCTGGTTGGTGAAGGAATGTCGTTAAGATCTTCTTGTTTATTTACATCTTATTATACAAGACTTAAAAGATATGATCCAATAATAAGTAGCAAGCATACTACTGGTAGATGCAGACAACAAATACAAGGTCTACATCTGAATAAGTGCCACAAGCAGAATGCAGTAGACAATGTTACTACTTAAAAGGCTAAGTACCGAATAAGCTGACGCTTGATAGCACAAGCGCATTTAAAAATCGATGATTGGCGGCTTCACTTACAACACCGGTTACTTCCGCCAGATTCGAGTCGGAAGTCCGCTAGTAAATTACTTTATGTTCATGAGAATAACAAATATCTCCGAAACTCTGGTTACAGGTTTGAAAGACAGCTTTTACTGATAGAGGTTCCCGCCGGAAGGTCCCTAAATATTTTGGCTATCACTGATAAAGCAGCGCTGGTAAACAAGCACATTTTGTACGGTGTCCTATACGACCTTTTAAGTTCTTTAGACTCTGACCTGGAGACGGCTGTGGTAACATCCGCCAGCCTGAACCGCGTGATACAAAGAATGCGTCTATACATTTGAATGTTAAGGCTAACACATTGGAATGTTGTATGTACGACATGCATTTATAAGTTATTTTCCATATGTTATCTGAAACAACCAACACACACGGGTCACGGCATATGTGGAGTAGCGTTCGCGACACCACCTGGTACCCATTCGCCAAATTTCAATTATTACTTTCACTATGGCGGAAAGTTTAATATTCTCGTTTTCACTAGAAAATCGATCATGAAGAGTGAGTCTTAAGGAACGTGCACAATATGTCAAGAAATAGGTGGAGCCTATGCACGAAGGTGTTCCAAAGTGCTTTAACGCACATGGGTGCAACAAGTTGGGAAAAATAAATAGATCAAGAACCTCACTACAGTAAAGTGGGGTAAAAAATGAATTGGCTTCCTACATTAGGGGTAAAAAATGGATGCCATTTCTTGCAGTAAAAAATCCCCAGATCATTTTTACCCCTAATGTGGGTAATTCATTTACCAAACTTTACTATACTTGTATAAAATGAAAAACAGCACAAGGAGAAAATAGACCCGATGGCTCACCTTGCCAGCGACATAGAGCAGCCTGGTGTCGTGGTCGTAGAAGGGCACAAGGACCCCAGAGGAGGTGTCGATGGTGTCCCTGCGCAGAGGCTGGGTCAGGTCGCACTCGTCCCACACGGCGAGCTGTCGCTCACAGTCCCGGCTGAAGCCGACGGTCGCTACCCGTCCCATGTCCCCGAGGTACGCCACCTGGCAGCACTTGGCGCCATCGTGGCACACCGTCTCCTGTAGGAGGGAGAGCAAGGGTCAAGTACCAAATACTGATTAAATAGTTACTTGACAACTGAAGTATCGTCTTCAGGAGACAAAAATACCTGACTATAATGACACATTATAACTAGAACGCATTGTGGCGTGCGACCATCACCTGCGGTGGGGCTGAAAGCACAGAGTCAGCAATTTGTGGATTTTTCACGTCTGTGGCAACCCGCCTGACTGCTTGCGAGACATTGTGATGATAGCTCAATTCCTTCAGGCACTTTTAGGTGCCAAAAATTTACAAATATAGGTACTCGTAGATACATAGGTAGAGAACAAAAATATCACCTCTCTCACTTCGTTCGTGGGTGGTTATAAAAAATTGTGTCTTGCCTCTAACGGTTTGGCCGGGGCCGAGATGGCTAAAAATTCAGTCTGTGCCGTACCTGCAGCACGGCCTGCGCCCTGTGTCTTGCCTCTAACGGTTTGGCCGGGGCCGAGATGGCTAAAAATTCAGTCTGTGCCGTACCTGCAGCACGGCCTGCGCCCTGTGTCTTGCCTCTAACGGTTTGGCCGGGGCCGTGGTGGCCAAAAATTCAGTCTGTGCCGTACCTGCAGCACGGCCTGCGCCCTGGGGTCAATGATCCTGAGGCGCCGGTCCTTGCAGGTGGTGGCCAGCAGGGAGCCCGTCCTGTTGAGGCTCATGGACGTCACCACGTCAGGGTGGCAGTCCAGGGACAGCAGGCCCGCGCCAGCCGACACGTCCCACACGTACACCTGGCGGGGTAATTAGTATCAGTATGTATTGGATAGTTCAAGCTGCACTTTCTACAAGTGATCGCGCAGAGATAGAAAGAAGGGACATTTGTATAGTAGGTATGTCGATAGAAACGTGGAACCCATGCACGAGGGTGTTCCCACAAGGGAGCAACGTGCATGGGCACAGCAAGACGAGAAAGAAGAGGAAAAACAGAGGAAAGTAATATTAGTAGGAGTATTAATTACTATAAAAGCGGAAAAAAGCAAATTGGGCACGAAAATCAGACGTCCCGAAGGCTTAGCTCTGGGCTACGGTAACCTACTCAATAACCCTAGGGGCGCTGCTCCCCATAACGTAGGATGAGCGACCCTAACTAGCCTCACTTTCTGGATGATGGCCCATCTTACTGAACTTCACGAAATATCTCTTGCCTGCCAAGTACGATAGCAAAAAACTTGCGCTGTTACTCCTGAAACGAGAATCTAATCTGTAATTACCATTTTATCCAGGCCTGTGGAAAATAGCACCCCGTCGGCAGTGGGGTGCCAGAGCAGGAGCGTGACACGTCTGCTGTGACCCTCCAGCACACACTGAGCTTCTGTGGCGTTCTCCCTGTGTATTTATACAATTATCATTTATCAATACATCGAAAGTTAATGCAACAGTTTACTTACTAATTTTCAGAATTGTGACGTCAAAATTATGTCACGCCACGGTGAAAATACCAATGATTCTTCCAATGTGTTGTTCTTGTTGGCCTTGTGCGGAAGTCTCGGGCTTGTTGGCAGTGCATACTATCGTGGTCTTGTTTGTGGTGGAGGGGTTGATGGGTGTTGCTGTTGTGGGGTTTCTGGGGCGCCATCCCTGCTGTTGTTTTTGTTTACCCATCAAGGAGTTACCTAACTTACTTGGGCTCCACTGTGGGAGCTACCCCTGGTACCCTACATTGCTAATGGTGCTTGTTTCTCAGCTGTGGTAGTACTTGTCTGTTGCTGATGTTGCATGTGCATGGGCGGTCTTCCTCTTGTTGTGGGTTGTTTGCGGATTTTGTGGAGTTGGGGCGCCACTGGCTGGAGAGTCACTAATAATGACTGACTGTCTGCCTTGGTGGAGCTTGCCCATACAGTTTTTGTTGTCCCTGGGGGACCATCCATGTGAGTGTTTTTGTTGGTTTTTCGATGGCCAACTGGCCAACTTCGGACTTCTCCGGCTCGTTGGCTGGGCAAGCGTGTGTTCTCTTGCTGGTGCCGGCGCGCAGGGCCGTGTTTGCCTACCTAGTCTGACTGGCCTGCCTGGGCTATGGGAGCTGCAGAGGTGAGCTGCAACAGTGGCAGGATGCAATCGTGACGTCACAATCCTGAGAATTCAAGGGCTTATTGCAAACACTCAAATCTGACACAACTATCTTCTGTAAATGAACTGCGTTAATGCCTTCGTCTCCACCATAAAAGAGAGTTAAGAGGCGAAGTAATCAAGGACATGCAGTAGGGTTATGTCCGTCGAAACGTGGAACCCATGCACGAAGGTGCTCCCATACAGACTCAATGCGAAAAGGACCAAAAGTACAGAAAGAAGAGGAAAACAGAATACAAATTGATAACAAGGAGGGAAGAGATGTAAATAAGTCAAGTGGACATAAGGGAGAGACGTCTTGAAGGTCCCTGGGAGTGCTGCTACCCATAACATAGTATGGGCGAACCTAACTAAACTAACCTAACCCTACTACCCAATAAGCCGTAGCTACGCCTACAGAAATGTGGATCCCATACACAGAAGAGTTCCTTAGTTTCCCCACATGCTAAATATACCTGAGAACAGGCGAGTCTAGAAAGAAAGTAGTAACAGGTCAAAGTATCATTAGTGGGAAACGGGAAAATAGAAAGTATATATATAGCTATAAAAGAAAATGGGGATACCAGAAATAAATCCTGCAGGCCTGACTAAGGTTATGGCAGCCCATGAGCAGTGTAGGGAACTCAACAGTACGTCTCAGTATGGTGGGTATCATAGGCTTACGTTTTCTCAAATTTCAAAAATCCACCAGTGCTTCAAAGTCAATATTCCAGTAGTATGCGAAGCATATAGCTACCTACATCTACTTCTTCTAGGCTAACTCGCAGGACTGTCCATTTTATCCAAATTGGAATGAGCGATTGGACAAAGCTACCCCGGGGGCACAAAATAACTCCACTTTATCGTAGGTATCTGCTGGCAGTATAGGTCTCGTATTATACCTACCTTCCTAGGTTTCTATACCTAGCTACCGGCAGTGGGTCAGGTCTTCTCTTATCAGGCCCACAATTGCAGCTGGGCTCTCCCAACGTTACAGGATTGGATGGAACAAGTCCAACTCTTCGGTTTTGCTTGTTTCAGACTCCGATTCCTTGGAGTCCAAAACGCACCAATCCTACCCTTTTTTTCAACAAAATAGGACTACATATTTTCAAATACTCCTGGTTTTAGCCAATAATAGCTATTGGCTAGAACCAGGAGTCTGAGGAGTATCTATAGTCCCCCACTCCCCCATCAATAATGAACCAACCACCCCTTAGCCACAAACAGCGCTACCATGAAAGAAATGTGCGAGCATGTAACGTGAAGCCAGTCCCTCTCTCTGTAACTCCAGCCTCCCCCACATCCCGCTTCCTCCTCAATGGCAATTTCCTGGCGCCTATGTCGAGTTTCCAATTCTTTGTCCTGGTCTGCAAAGATTACCGACTCCGACATGCCATCTCAGGTGCCCCTCATGGCGCGGTAGAACTACACAGCCAGGCGCCCTTACCTAAGGCCGTGGTCGGGGATGTGCCACAGCTTGACGGAAGCATCGTCGCTGGCGGAGGCGATAAGGTTGTCGTTGTGAGGGCACCACCGCAAAGCAGTCACCGGGCCCCTGTGGCCCACCACCCGGGGAGATGCTGGTGACACTCGGCCCACCTGTGGGTAGTATTGAAAGCGCAATGTAATGGGCAACCCAAACTGTGGTCCCTCGATCCCTGAAATCTAAGGTAAACTTGCGAGTGCTCAGGGTAAGCCGCGAACCTGAGGCCCCGCGCGTAGCGGTCACGGCAAGTAGTGTATAAGGTACCCAAATCAGTCTTTTGGTGGGTAGCTTACCCTCGCGCGTGACAGTCTGGTTAAGGAAAGCCAATGCACTTCCAGTGTAGCGGGGATTAGGAGGGGGGGGTGTTGAAGTGGCGCAAGCCGGAGGTGGGCAGGGCCTGGGAAACCGGCAGTAGGCGGTATTGGAAGTGACCCTCAACGAGCCTGATTTGGGTGTCCTATACACTACTAAAGCATCGGTGTGTTTTTGATATGCTAGTGAGCGGATGTATAGTGCTCGCGCTCCGTCATATGATGCGTGCATATCGTTGCGGCAGTGCTGTGCACTAAGCACGACGGACTTCAACGTAGTTCGAAGGTGTGGACTTGGGTGTGGAAGTAGTAAGCAAAAGCCACAAAAGGTAAAGAACCTTGCAGCTGATGCAGCTTGATGTGCTGCATCTGCAGAGCTTGTGTGGCTCAGTTTGCTGCAGCAGCAGCGCTTGTGCAATGCAGCAGCTGCGCTAGCAGTGTTTGTGTCGAGAGAGCACAAGCACAGTCACAGTGTCGTACCGTAATGTGGGGCAATGTGAAATGAAAAGAGGCAATGTGAAACACTACGGGTCAACGGCCCACATAGTCCCAGACGTTACATCACTGTTCTAAATCCTGTTGAGCATATATCTGGCACTCTAAGTTGCATTACAAACGTCTGGGACTCTGCGCGAATGGCCCCATAGTGTTCCACATGGCCCCAATTTACTGTACGTAATATAAGGGGCGCAACGGCAGTGTTCTCCACTGCATAGTTTTTTTAACACCCTGCACAGACCATACGGGTAACTACCCTAGTTTGTCAGGGTTACAGTATTTTACATTTGATAAATCACTTGTTTTTAGCAATCCTGAACATGCAAATATAATATACCATCAATATCTGGATACGTAGATACTTCATAGAACTGCAGCAGCAAAGCTTTAAATATATTAAAAGCATAGACAAAGTAAGTTTGGACGAAACATAAGTGACTTCCTAAGCAGCTGAACCATACTGGGAGACAATGAATGCGGCTTTGTAATACTTCAGAGCATATTGTTTCACACATTCTGTATTTCTGAATTTTATATGCACCAGTGCATTTCTTTAGCGTTCTCAGCAGTTCGATCACACGTCTTTTAGTAGAGCAAGAGAGTCTTCATTGCTTTGTAATTATAATAAAGTTGAAACTTCAGTAGTATTTATTTCGTGTTTCTAGCCACCATTCGTTGGGCTAAAAATTCTCTGTTCATCGGGTGCAGTTGAAAAAACTACCTTTAGTCTTAAAAAGGCTGTTGTAGCCTCTTTTCAAGATGAAATAATAAATATTTGACACTACCTATGAGAACAACAGACCAGCATGGAGAACTGAAAGATGAATCTCGATTCCCATTACGTTCACTTGAAATATAGCTAAGTAGGACTAGCCTAATTGTTGCAACTTTTTGCGTTGCTTCTGAATTTTTAGTCAACTTGTCTGAGTTGTAGCCATGGTATAGTCATCAAGTTGAAAGTAACACAGAAGAAAATGAATGGTATTAATACAAGTAGAAAAAGAAGATAATCAAATTGGAAAAGGAAACTGAGCACAAAAGGATATATGACCTGAAGACCTAACTAAGCTTAAGTTAATGTAGCTATGGTGACCTATCATTGGGGGCGCAAGTCCCCATAATAAAGTATGAATAAAACCCTATAGTTCAACCTATGCTCACATAAAAACCTATGCTCCAGCTCCCAAAGCTCAGGCTGCCCCAGAGCAGGACAGACGGACTAGGGAAACGAGCACGGCCCCCCGCGCGCCGGCAACAGCAAGAGAACGCACAGGTATGCACAGCAAACGAGTCGGAGAAGTGCGCAGCTGGCCATCCGGAAGCCACCAACAAACAGTACACACTTAGATGGTCTCCGAAGAGCAATGAAAGACAGCAATGGGATGTGGCAAGAAAAGCACAACAATGGCAGAGAGCACTCATACTCACCTCTGTAACTCACCTCTGCAGCCCCCAAAGCCCAGGCTGGCCCAGAGCAGGACAGCCAGACTAGGGAGGCAAGCACGGCCCCGCGCGCCGGCACTATCATGGGTACGCACACGCAGCGCCGCCAACGAGCCGGAGAAGTGCGCGGTCGGCCATAGGTAGCTAACTCTCCAGCACAGCAGCACCCCAACACCACAGAACTTTCAGCAACCCAACCACAAAGAGCGAGATTACTCACACCCATGCAACATGTGCCCTCTGAGAGACCAATGCTTCTTTAGGAGCACTCCACCCACCTTTTCCAAGGGCACCACTACAAAAGCTCCTCCGCCAGCCACCTCCACCACAAGAGCGAGGAACTTTGGGTTTACATCGACGGTGTTGGAGGCGTCAGAGGCCTGGTGCAGGCTGCGCTGTTCACTGGTCTGGTAGCATTGGTCATTTTTGTTGGGGATTCCGACCAGGTGCCGGAACTTGCTAGGACGCACGCCTCGGAAGGAACCCTGCAATATACGGTTCGTGCGATATAATTAACTAAATAGTAGTATGAAGAAGATGCCTGACATGCACACAACATGTAAGAATCTTGGAACTGCTTCATCCAATCGCATCATCACAGCCAATTCCAAATAAACTAAAGTAATTGAGTTAGATTCTTGACGTGGACACTTTGCCAGGTATCCTGAAAAAGTTTATCCCATAGGCCTAGTACCAGCACAACAATGGTAAGAAGAACCAGCACAGTGGAGTTGGATGAGCCAGGTCCAACTACAACTCTAGGGATCCTCCCATCCCCAGTGTCCAACTGAAACTAGAAAACTCTGACATCTATCATTCAATAAATAGCTAGCTATGCCTCTTTTTAACTAGGTATCTACTCCAACGCCAAATTTCACTCCTGACCCTACAGAATGTCTGACTCCTGTCAATTCCAACTCTTGTTAGCTAGCTACAGCAGCCAGCCTACCTACAAAAAAATTGAAGTGCAACAGAATAAAACTCCTCATTCTTGTTATCCATAAAACTTCATGTGGCTAAGTACATATTAGATTAGATCTGTGGCAGTGCATCCAAACCTAACATAAAGAATATGTATGGTAGCTAGTCCAATCAACAAGATTTTGTAAGTTGAGTTGCTTAAACAGTTTAATGTTGAACATTTTGCCTGTAGTGGCTACAATATATCATTGTACGTGATTGTAGGTTGCATTTGTTTCAAAATGACTTTTGCAATGTAGCTAGCTATATAGGTACTGTACCAATGTGAATCTGTGGGTAATAAACTTATGAAACCATATGAAAAGTTCATAAATTCATACAGTCGCCCTCAGCTACAGCATATTAGAGGATCAAATTTCACACAAGGACCTGCAAAAGTTACCTATGCAGAACAATGCTTAGTAACCAATACAGATATGACACTTGAATAGTTCTACACATGGCTTCAATTTACCAGTACTATATAAAGAATATATAGATGCAAGGAGATCTATAGCTATACCATAACATTAACAGTGCTTAACACTGAAGATTGCAAAAATCCGGGAGGTATGTAGAGTTGTAGACACAGTACAAGAGGAAATGTAAGATACAGTATATACTGTATGTACTATATACCTATATAGTTAAAACTAAAACACAAATGCTGCAGCCTATAGGAGTACCTAGACTAGTAGTTCAATACTAGTAATTACATAGGTCCAAAAGTATGCAGAAACAATGCAGCAGCAAGACTAAAACACCAACAAATAACCTAGCAACCATACAGTAGCTATAAGATAACTTTAGAAGCTGCAGAGCAAATGCAAGAACAGCAAAAATAACACATTACTTAAGGTATTGTAATTAATGTACGGGTAATACAATAATAATAGGTAGCTACCATAGGTACCTACTAAAACACAGACAAATGGCTAGATACCGCACTACAAATAGCTACAGAAGCTACCTAGGCCCTAAATAAGTAAAATTACTCCAAAAAAAAAAAAAAAAAACAGCAAGAATATGGTATAAAAAAGCACAAATTGCAAAAATTAAGCATCATATTGCCTATGGAATGTTATTTTGCTAGCTAATATACAGACAATGCAATAACTAGTAGCACACTAAAACACTTACACATTCTTATAAAAAGTGCAAGCCACGGAGTAAATTAAGAGACATTTAGAGAAAGGAACACACAGAGTCACAGAACTAGGATTGAAATGTTGAGCAAATCAGCAAAGAAGCAGAAAAGCAGCAAAAAAAAAAAAAAAAGATCATCAGCAGGAGTACATGCATACCTCGCTTTGAAATAAAATGCAACCCAAATGAATAAAATACTTGATATTCACTTGACTCCATTAAAGAATGTGAGCAGGATAACACCAAATTCATATGAAAGGTAGCTACCTATATAGCTACGTAATGACAAGGAAGATACATGTGTTTGTAAATAGAACACAAACGAGGCACATTTTTATTTGTACTGTATTTATATTAGCTAAAAGTACACAGACAAACAGACGTATTCCTAGAGAGCAAGCAGTCAGGACTAACACTCTGGCTCTCTGAGCACCTGCCATTAGTCATATCAAATAACATCGATAGCTATTTAATAATGAAAAGAGGAGAAAAAATAAAAAAAAAAACTTAGCCAAGCTTAGGAGGTTAATGTGCAAAGAGTACCTAGCTAACACAATTAATTTAGTGGCAGCAGATGACTATTGGCGACTTGTTACCCAAGCTAGTGAAAGTAACTCCTTGAGCAATCATTGCTACTCTGCCTGTGTCACTTGTGCAGACGGTACAAGCACCATCACGAGTGTAACTGCACTGTGTTTGTTTTTACAATCTTGCAAACTATATAGACCAACTAAGTGTTGTGAAGGCAATTTTTGCTGGGTAAAGTGGCGGGATATGATAAATGAATAACAAACCTAATCATACAACTCCCATGGGTGAAACAGAAAGATGAGAGAGCTAAATTAAAGTGAGTGCAGGGATCTAACTAACATGAGGTTAACCAACAGAAACCCATGAGAGATGTGTCCTGTAACATAGAATAAAGTCAGCAAACTTTGTTAACCTGAACCCTAATTAGTGTGCATTGAATTTAGCTTAGGCATTTTTTTTCTATGAGAACAAAATCTATCCTAATCTATTTTCAACTAACCTAATCCACGCTGTGACTTAAGCCACATACCATTCTGACTGGGATCACAAAACTGCTAAAAAAGATGCAAATGTGCACAAAATGAGATGTCAGAAAAGTTTTGCCAAGGCTATTATAACCTAACTACGTTATTCACATGAGTTGGTACCTAATTTTGCATAACACAAGATGGAAGAATCTAACCCCATGGCCCCTGAGGACAACAATGCAAAAAAATAATAAATTAGGCTTAAAAAGAAAAAGCTATAGAGGATTTAACGGCAACAACAACGTACCAGTGGGGGCATGCTGCAGGCAAGGGGATCAAAGTTTACACGTCAACTCAACACTGCACGGGCAATAGGCTATGGGTTGGCAAACTTTCTTAACACCTAATTAAATTTAGAGTGTTGTAAATTTCTTAATGAGAATTCATTTATAAATAGAACTGTTGAACTGAAACATAAAACAAGAAAATTGGTTAAAAATAACAGGCAAAATTGCAGTTGCAATATGCACATAGGTACATAGATACGGTAACATGTCAAGTAGGTAGCCCTATATACCCATCCACCATGCTGGTAGCCATCCACTTGGCTCTAAAAACTTCCTGTGTGAAAACTAGCAGTGCTAGAAACTAGTAGAAAGCCGTACATAGGCTTAAACTGTAGGAAAAGTAGTAGCCTAGAGTTCAAGTTTATGCACAGCTTTCTAGCACTACTAGTTTTCACACAGGAAGTTTTTAGTGCCAAATGGATAGCTACTAGCATGGTGGACGGGTACCTACCTCCTAGACATGTTACGCTATATATTTCAAGCATTGTCATTCTGAAAAATAAAAGAACAATGATAAAAATAAAGAAAAACATTATAGCTATATTTAAAGTCACCCAAAAAAGGTGTAACTAGAGAGTAGCTACACCTATAGTCAAACCAGCGTAAGTAATCCTTAGGGGTGGGGCTGAATTGAACGCAGCAGTGCCAAATCTAATCTATGAACTAATGTACTTTGAGAAATTGAATATGAATATAATTTTATCAATTGAGACAAGTTATACCAAGCGCTTAAGTGAGCCTTGGTCAAGTTTCTTTGCATTCTTAGCTGTGCCCATTGGACTCCTTGTGCTGGTTTGACTATAGCTACCTAATCAGGAAACTTTGGCATTGAAATATTACAGATATTAGCTACTTCTGAATAGTATGTAGGTAACACTTGTAGAAATAAGATTAAATTAAAATATAGAAATTCCAACAATATTTGCACAGCTCAATAAGAATAATTATGGAATGACCCTAAAATAAAAAATTACTGTACCTAAACTACAACTCTATTCTAGTCAATGATGGCACCCAGCAGACATATCAAGGTATAGCTAGTTAGTTCTAGTCAGGAAGTTTAAGCCTCCGTTTCCCAGTGGAATGATACCACAGAGGAAAGAACAACGGATGTGTAGATGGTGCAGTACCTATGCCAATAGAAATGGGGAACCCATGCATGAATGTGTTCACACGCGGGATCAATGCACATGGGAACAGCAAGTCGGGAAAGAAGAGGAAAAACAGCATGAAGCATCAGCAAGTCCGAGTATGAAATCAGGAAGGAAGCAAAGTGGGCACAATAGAGGGATGTCCCAAAGGCCTAGCTAATGACTGAGGTAACCTACTCAGGCCCCCTTGGGTTGCCTGTCCCCATAGCACAGGATGGATGAACCTAAACTAACCTAATTCTATGGCCCATCAAGGTACCTTAAAACGGGGTGATTTCGGACGCCGGGGGTGACTTTGGACAGAAACAGGTAAAGGAATTTACTGTAGTGGCAGGAAAAGTATCAAAAGTGAGAAGGAAACAGATACAGTGTAATAAAGGTTGTTATCTCTGTAGTACCTATATCACTAAACCAACACTAAAACTCGACTTGCATAAAAAAAAAAAACACAGAAAGGAATGTGTTTTGAAAACAAAACAAACAAAAATATCCCAAGAAATAAAATGTATGCCATTTTGTGTTTATGCTAGCGAGTTTGAGTGTGGGTCTAGTGATGTACCTACTACAGAGATACCAACCTTTATTACACTGTAGATCCTTCTAACTTTTGATACTTTTCCTGTCACTGCAGTAAGTTCCTTTTTACTTGTTTTTGTCTGAAGGTAGGCAGCACTGTAGAGCCAGAGAGTATTCCAGAGTTGATGAATCAAATTTAAGTCTGACTCACAAGTCTTGGGTCTAGCCAGTTTTCAACTCCAACTCATGTATCCCAAAAATAGCAATCTCCAACCAGCTCAAACTCTACTTTCATACCACAATGAAAGCAATAGGCCCGTTTTCTCCAAACCCTAAAATACCTACCTGATTTCTCACATCTTACAGCCCCAACTCTGCAACTCTGGTCTAGGCACAAGTCTTCCTACACGAGAGAGATGGAAATCAGGGCTGTGTCAATGTGTGTTGACAGAACAACAGCATCATTAGTTTAATGAAAATGTCTCTTGGCAGCTTGATATTGGGGTATTTCAGTGAGTTTTAAGGTTGCTCATGCACCAGCTACTGCAGCGTCATCAAAGACTAGACAGTTGGTGTTGGAAGCCAATGAAGTGTGGCTGTGTCAGTGTAACCTTGTGATCTGTTTGCGTTTTCACAGAAGCAAGCAGTTTTATCAAACTATGCAGCAGCGTCTGCAGTGAGGGAGAATGTCAATTTGTGGTATCATATGGCACCTGGAGGAGAAGTTTAAAAGGTGTATAGTAGTAAGCACAACCCGCGAGAGGTGAGTTCATGTTTCGAACTGTAAGGCACGGTCTGTGCCGGCATTGTAAGTGCTTTTTTCTTGAGTAATTATTGCCGCTGTATGTGCATCGCTTGTGCAGTGGGCACAAGTATGGTCACGAGGGTGACGGCAGTGTGTTTGCACTGCATTGGTTTTTATAATCTTGCAAGCTAGCTATATAGGTGTCATGAGAAATTATTTTTGCTGGGTAAAATGGCGGCGGCTGGGATGATTGCGGCGGCCGAGAAGGATGTGTTTGCTGGTGCTGATGCTCTGGAGCCATCAGCATCAGTCGAGGGTACGCAGGGCTTACTTGTGAATTTTGGAGCATTGGCTAACATCCTGACTCGGGCGCAGGGCTGATTTTTCATTGGTTAGCTAGGCAGTTGCCAAACTTGACCGGTAATGGGTCAGTCAACGTGTTTGAGTTGCTAGCAAACCCGGAAAGCTGCCGCCAGTTAGAGCATGTGGCTCTGGTGACCGTCATTGCTTCATGTTTGATGGTAGCTACTGCCGCTTAACTGTATTGCCATATGACTGTCTGCAATGCTTCCCAGTGGGAAGTGGTTAGTACCTAGATACTCTAGTGGCAGAGTATATGCCCTGCCTCAGCAGGAAGCCTGGGGGCGGTTTACCGACCTGTAGCTTGGATCTGGTGAGTTGGTGGATATGTACCTGGACTGCTTGGAGTGTCTGAGTGAGAGGTTAGGGTTG
Source organism: Parhyale hawaiensis (assembly GCA_001587735.2). Classification (NCBI taxonomy): domain Eukaryota; kingdom Metazoa; phylum Arthropoda; class Malacostraca; order Amphipoda; family Hyalidae; genus Parhyale; species Parhyale hawaiensis. The sequence continues at coordinate 8,619,703 of LQNS02278139.1, read as the reverse complement.
ATCTCGGGAGACATGGGCTACATGGGCTTTAGCGTTGAGTTCAAGGAGGGAATGAATACCTATCTTGCTGTAGAAGTAGAAGTTTTACTAGCACATTAGGGACACAATGTCTATATCGCGCCAAACTATTCTTGTGGTTTAACACAGGCTCTGGCGCTACTAGGATGCATTTTAAATTGTCAATAATTTTTGCCTCTGCTTTTCTGCTGGTAGGGCCAGGTAGGCTAGGTCTCAGAGTGGTCAGTGCGCTACTAACAAGAAAAAGGCGCAAGTTGAGCATTAAAATGTTGAGCAAGTTGAGCAACCATTGAAATGTTGCTCTTTACAATGGAATGTAAGCAACAATAGATAGTTTCAACCATTCTACATGAAAACCCCATCATTGCCCTTCAGTTTGACATACAAAAAATAAAAATCCAACTACAGTAAAACCCCTTTAATCCGCACCCCAATAATCCGAAACCCTCCCTAATCCGAACATCTCATTACTGTTCGAAATGCTATCTGAACAAGTGAGCATATTTCGGATTAATGGGGTAAAGTACGGAGTTCCTACAAATACCTCTGTAATCCGTGCAAGGCGCTTCTCATTTTTCGGATAAAAGAGGTGATGAGCGAAAAATCTGCGCGAGGTGCTGCTCAGAAGGTACAAACAATCTCTCTATAATCCGTATTAGTGCGGAGTAAAGAGGTTTTTTTCGGATTTGTAAGTACCCCGGTAATCCGAAATCCCCGCTAATCCGTCACCTCCTTCCCCCCGTGCTGTGCGAATTAGAGGGGTTTTACTGTATTAGATCTTACGAAATACAAGATTAAAATAAACTTTCGACACTGCTGAAATCATGCCTTGGGACACATCTTTAGTGAATAAAAAAAGTGAAAACCACCACCATTTTTCTTTGTTTATTTTTGTGGCCTGTCATTGTTGGGGATGGTGCAGCACTACTTAGCCTACAGTTTAAGCCTTTGTACGGCTTTCTAGCACAGCTAGTTTTCACACGGGACGTTTTTTAGTGCCAAGTGGTCCGCTACTAGCATGGTGGATGGCTACTAGGCACGTTACCCTATCAATGTTACTTCAAAACTATTACAAATATGAAAGAAATTGCATGAATAAAATGTTCTTAAAATCCAATTCTACATATGCTGTGGAAGTTTCAAAACAATTGGACCATGAATAAAGAAAATAGATAGGGTAGAACGGTGTGATTTTGCCGGGGGTGAATATGTCACGGGTGTTTTGTTTTCATTAGCTATAGAGCCTATATCTCAAAATGAAACTGACATACAGGAAATCTGGAAGTGTCCAGAGGTAGAGACGTTACTAAAGATCAAATAAGGCTATTTAAGATGCATTTCATTGCTACAGGGAGGGGGAAGGGCAGTAAATAATAAAAGTGACAATTTTTAACTTTTTAGGTGTATATACCTACTTTTTCATGTTTAGGCAATGACTCAGTATTCCCACAGATTATTAACTCAAGTAGTATTTTGGTTAAGCTAGAGGTAGTTCACTGCATCATCTAGATGAGTCAAACTCACCACTTGAATAAAAAATTTACCCCACCCACCCCCTGTAAACAGTTTGAAGACAATTGCATTTGTCTACAAATTCTGTTAATTAAGGAACAATGCAGAGCCGATTATTTGCATAAAAATTTCGCCCTCACACAAACAGTTTAAAGACTAGCTATTGACTAGCTATGTGTAAACTGATTAGTACAGACAGATGTCCAAAGTCACCCCCCCAAAAACATGACACAAAAATAATTTTTTGAGCAAGTAGTTCATGTTTTTTAGCAGTAGGAATTATTCCTAACCAATATCTTTGCAACAGAAGTCATTTTAAAACAAAAAATGTACTTATTACAGCTCAAAAAAAAAAAAAAAATTGGCCATAGTGTACAAACTGTACTTCTGGATTTTTGACATTTCCAACAATGTTTTTGCTTGAATTGGTAATTAGAAACGATAATCATATTTCAGGTGGAGGAAATCTATTTTTGACATTTTCTCGAAGATGTTCAATGAAATTAGCTAACATGCTTGATAAATTATTTCTGAAACGGGTCACATACATCGGCTTGCTTTGTTGACAAACATGTGGCGCCATCTAGCAGCAGTTCTTTCAACAATCATGGCAGCAAAAGTCATATCAGTCTACACTGTTTTTTATATGTTTCTCATAGGATAATAGAAGAACCAGACCTTGCTAGCCTAACCTTATGAGTAAGAGCGCCATTATAGCCAAAAAATGTTTGGGGCTCAGTTTCAATAACGGAATAAATCGATGTTCAATCATTTGTCTAAAATGTCATTGCCGCTATTGCTAGGTAACACGGCATGGTTATAAACAAAGCAGAAAAAGATGACCCGTCAAAGAAATCCTTTGTTAAGCATTGACACTTTCAAAATTCACTGAATGAATTTTTGAAAATGTCAAAAATGGATTTCTTCCATCTAAAATAATATAATTAGCATTCCTAATTACTTATTCAAGCAAAAACATTGTCGAGAATCCTCATTTCATAGTGTGGCACTTCTCGCCAAGATCTTGGCGAGCAGTTTGCCGCCCTCGGAAATGCGGGTGGGCGCCTATGAGCGCCGCAACCTCATTTCATAGTGTGGCACTTCTCGCCAAGATCTTGGCGAGCAGTTTGCCTCCCTCGGAAATGCGGGTGGGCACCCATGAGCGCCGCGACCTGTGGAACCTCATTTCATAGTGTGGCACTTCTCGCCAAGATCTTGGCAAGCAGTTAGCCGCCCTCGGAAATGCGGTCGAGAATATCGAAACCAACCACCACAAGCCTCAACAGAGCATAATATGGCACTGCAGTGTACGGGCTTGCTGGTTCTTTGCTTGCATAGTTACGCAGGAAGGTGAAAGATGGCGAATGTACATCGCCTGTTGAAGAAATTATTTTAAATATCTTACACATTACTTTCAGTGTGTTACGAATATTGTGCTCTATGTATATTTATATTCTTAATTAATTAATATTGCTAGGTATTTTACGGCAATGAATTATTCTTTTTTTTTCTTCATTATTATGAATTTATTTCTCATATA
>LQNS02278139.1:8581809-8602648 GCA_001587735.2 Parhyale hawaiensis | reverse complement strand
TTTCAATTTCGGTCACATCAAAATTAGGCTCTTAGGTGAGTCGCGGTAAGGATATGTTTCTTTCATGCCCACTTTACTTCCTTGCATTTTTATATTCCCACTGAGGTTCTGCTCTTGTCTTCCTTTCCCCTCTGTGGGAATAGAATGGTCCATAGGGTTAGGTTCTCCCATCTTATGTTATGGGGATCTGTACCATACCCCCAGGCAGGGTGTCTAGTAGTCTGAAGAACATGGAAAAATCACTCAGGGTAAACTTGAGAAAAAAGGGACCACAAATCAAAATACCCCAGGAATTTTTGCCGGGCAGTGGATGGTGTTCATTTTGTGGGGTTATCTGTATGAATGTTTTGTTCCCCCAAAGCCTGAACCATGTGAATATTATTTGTTCTGCAGTGCCGGGGAAAGGCGGATGACTGTCTAGGTATATTTTGCTTTAAATCCTAAAATTGTAATACTGTATTGTGAGGGTGATTTGTAGCATTTTCAGTCCCATTCAGTGAACAACCAATTGGTAATCACACTATTTGAGAGGAGAGTGGGCAATCTGACACTCAGTGAGATTTAAGAAAAATCAGGGAATATTTAAAAGTCCCCATCCCTAGACACCACACCAGGGGACTTCATAAGACAACTTAGCTTTAGCTAGGCCTTCAAACTGCCTTTTCTTCATGCCCAATGTACTTGCTTCTGCAGTCATAGTCCGACTGATGTTGCTTTCATCCGTTCTTCTTCTTTGCTAACTTGAGGGCCTAAGAACAATAGGAGTGTAAGGGACACGTTTTAAAATATACAGGAGAGCCACTTAAGACAATACACCCGGTGTTATAAGGTTCAAAATAATCGACTTTACGTACGATTCTCTACCATTTCTACATGGATTTACGCCTTTCTGACCTCACTGAAAGGCAGGTCTGAATCTGTACTATCAGTTGGTGCAAATAAACTGCTTTTAATAAACCTGTCGCTTACACCCCTAAGTGTTCTAGGGCCCTCACTTGCTGTTCCTATGTGTGGCAATCTTTTATTTGCAGACCCTCGTGCATGGGTTACGTGTTTCAGTTAACACACTGTTATGTCCTTTTTAGTCCTCTCTGAAGCTCCTAATGGGTTTTTAATAAACCTTCATGAGTTAACTAGGTAGCTATTATTTTGGATAATTTTCAAGTTCAAGCGAGCCACAGGAGCAGCGCTGGACGCATAGTCCCACGGTCTCGGACTATTCCAGTAAATTCGGTGTTTCGGTAGCACTTGAAATTTTTGTTCCTCTAGCCAGTTTTTGGATCATGGCATTGATGATGAAAGCCAATAAGTCCAAGAATACCTGAATGAGTGTTTTTTAAATAGCTATACGCTAAATTAAAAAATTCTGCCATCACCTTATGGTAGTCAGTGATCACTGAAGTGCAAAACGCCTCGCACTGCCCAAAAGTAGAGGAGACTGTCACCTCCCTTGCATGTACGTATCCTAGAGCCTCATGGTTAACACAGGCACACACGCAGTGATGTAGCTAGTGGTCCACTTAGTGCTTATGCACCTGTGTTGTATAGCTATGGCTGATTTGTCCCACTTGATGTTGGCTAATTTAGAAATGTTGCAGGTATGGCAAGTGCTTCTGACTCGGGCGCAGCCACGTACTGTGCAGCCTATGTCACCGTGCCTAACATGGAGGTTGCCAAAAAAATTGCAAGGTGAGATGCAGTTTCCCTCTCTCAGGATGATGGTTTGACAGACCCCACCCCTGTTGCTATATCTGGGGACTCGCACCGCAAGAATTGACCCTAGGGCCGCTCCAGCCATAGGAAATATTCCGTGTGGCCATATCTAGTGCTGCTAAAGTTAGTTTGTTAAATTATGTAGGTAGGTCCCCCGTATATCTCCGACTGCTCTGTGAGGTGAACTGTCAATGATGGTAAGCGACCTCAATTGTGGGACTCGTGCCTGTTTTCGTGTGGGAGCCATTATTATTATATTGGATTATCCTGCTATTTCTGAAACGAAGACAATAGCGATCTAAGATGATTTACTCGGCTTACAGCCGGAACCACAACGTTGTTCTCAGATGGCATGAGATGGACGAAAAGAGAAGAAGAAAGAAGCACCTGAGCGGACGCTGCCTTCTTTGGCCGTCCGCACGGGCGAAGGTAAGAGCCCCGCAGAGAAAGTCTGTTACCTCACGCTCGCGACACAGAAAGGTAATATAGAGAACCTACCTAACTCTACAAAAATAACCTTCTTAGCAGGAACTGCTGCCAAATGCTACATCCCCTGGGGAGAAGGCACTCGCGATGTGGGAGCCATGTAGGGGTGCTCGCTACTAGGGTTTTTTTTGTCTTCTTTTGTTCTCTCTTTATTGGGGGTTTCTTAGACATGCTGTGCGCCTCATTCTCCTACCAGTAGTAGCGCCCTGGCTACTTTGAAACAAAGTAGCTAAAACTCGCTGGAGCTTGCGCTTGACTTACGATTTTCCGGCAGATAGCCAAGCTGAAATAATAATCTGCGACGTGCGAAGTGAGAAAAAGTAGATTATCTCCGACCCCGTAGTGGCCTACCACTAGGTACTTACTGTACTCTTATTTTTGTCTATTGCTAACTTATTTCTTTCCTGCGTCAGTGCCTTGCTCAGTCTGTTGTATAGAGCTTGAGCATGAAAAAGTACCGCTTCACACAGTTCACAATTAGCTCCACATGCACTGACTGTTCAGGCACCAGGTAGCTTTGTTCATTCGCGTTTTAGGCTCCCCTCCGATAGGACTAATGCTCTAGCTCCTCTCCCCTCCATATATAATTGAAGTAAAGAAAATAATTATTCCTGTTTTACTCATAGCTGATAGGTTAAATTTAGTCCTGTGGTGATGGGAAGTAGGTAGCTACTGTATTCCCGAAACGTTAGATCTTATTTTTGATAGTCTATATATTTATTATTTGAGAAACTGTATGCATGAGTCAAAGTTCGACTGACATTAAAATTACAGTACCCCACCTTGCTGACAGTCTATCTATTGAATTTGAAGTTGTGAGGGTGTCGAGATGTTTTTTCAGGCAGGTAGTTGCGAGTGGAACTCCTACTGGACTCACTAGTCGACTGGGTTATGGAGTCAGATGGGTATTGTCCGGCCTTGACTCCTTGGTCCAGCTAGTGTCCCTTCTAGCTACTCCAAATGTTGGCTCGCAAAGATGTCCGCCTCATCAACGAAACAGGTTCATTTTTATTTCGCTATACCCCACCCTCCTTCACTTTTGGCTTTTGAGCGTTTTCCGCTACACTATACACTCTTCATCATTTCCGCCTCATAACAAATCTAGGTAAAGAGTTGTATCCTCGCTACCTACTCCCCATCGTTATTTCTTAAAAAATACCGCACTGCTTTTATTCACAGCGGCCTCGTAAGCAACAAGCTGGCGGCCTGCGTCAACATCATCCCGGGCGTCACTTCAGTGTAAGTCCATCTTCTTTCGTTTGTCTTTGTTTCAAGTCATTCAGCTATGTCATTTAAACTCCAGAGTTTTATTAGTGTTTCTGTCTTTGGTAAGTCGGCGTGAGTGTCTTGCCTGCTTTGTGTATCCCGTTGCACAGCCACAGTATGGTGCTGCCATTTGAGTAGGTACAGGTACTGCTCGCCACTCCCGCGATGTGTTGCATGACCTATACGTCACACTGGGGAAGGCTAAAAGGTAAAGGTAACAAGGTAAAAGTAACGTCAACTTTGACTGTACCCTATACTGGGAAACCCACACGCACTTGTTTGTGCAGCAGATATACGCCAACTGGTTCCAGGGGAATAAGTACTGTACAGCTGCAGACGACACGGGTCGTTAAGAACTATGGCGCTGAAACGGAGAGTTCAACGACTTGCCGCCCCCTACCTTCCCATTCTTGGTCAGGTAAATGCCCCCCCCCCCAAGCCGCTCTGCATAATAAGGAATTGCTGACACAGCACGCCGGCTGCCACAAAGATTGCTAGTCTGGCTCGTCGCTTGATCCCCGCACCTTCAGCCCACAAGTAAAGCTCACATAGCATGCTGCTGCCGTGGCTTTAGACAAGAAACACGCAACTTGTTGCTGAAATAGTTCCAGCTGTATTTTCATCAGATCCACTTTGGGATTCTAAACCCGAAGACCTTTTTTTTCTGTCTCGTTCTATCTTCAAGTCATCACGTCCTGTGTCTTGTACTTCATTAGTGCTTTTCATGCTGGACGTTCACTGGGAACATGTTCAGACGAATCCTGTGATGCTAGTCCTAGGAGAATATTAGGTAGGAAAAGTTAATAAACCTGAACTGCTAACGAAATTACAGTTGCAGCTCTAAAATCAGTGTTCAATGGTGAATTGGGAGCAGCTCTTAACCTTGTGGTGACAGGAAAAAAATTATTGCCACTTGTAATTGAAGGGCAGAGAGTCTTCATGGACTTATCAAGTGCTGTCTCAATTATGGGCACGCCGCCGCAAGAGGCAGACTACAACTGCGTATCGCAACAATTGAGCAGTGACAGGATGGGCTATTCGATCGTGCTACATCTATATTAGCTGGACCGAACTACATCGTCTAGTTCACAAGACGATCGAGCTGTTGAAACTTGCTACTAATCCACTGAAGGTTCTTCTCGTCCTGAAAAAGTGAGCTTGTTTGAGCACCAGTCCTGATAGCTGTGACCTATTATTGGGAGTGCTAGATTTTAAATCGTCTTATTTTACTTCGCTTGTGGCAATTTCTAGTCTCTTCCATGGAATGTTACTTGCGTCACCGATATTTGTGTCTAGGCAGTGTTTACGCCCTTTCTTTAACTGATGTAGCCTTTGGGCTGCTTGGGTAATGCATATTACCAGTGCGTGGTGCAGAGGGGCGCAGCGTGGAGAAATAGTTCTTTTGGCGAACGGAAGCACAGGAATGCGCCTGTTTTTTGACTAAACCGAACTTGATGTTGTAGGAGCCTCCCTTCTCCCGTGGTGTTAGTATGGACTACTTAATACAAAGGATTAAGGAGTCCATGTATGTATGGTGGTCACTTGGCGGACAGCCGCAGCCAGTCGGCTGCTGGGGGCCGACTGCCATAGGCTGCAGCCACCCGATGCTGGCTCAGATGTCTCAGCCATTTCTGCACTCAGGAGCGTTGATCTTGAAGATGGAACTTCTAATGTGAACCATTGACGTAGGGTCTGCCTTACTTGCAGATGAATGCACATCGAGGAATCTATTCGTTCCATCTGTGTACGGTGTGAAGTTTGTTTCACTACAGAAATAGTATAATAATGATAATTATTTTTATTAAATAGTATTACCGCGCTACCTCTTGTCATCAGCATTAATACCAATCCGGGGTCATAGGGTGGATAATAGGGTTAGGTTAGTTAGGTCGCCCATCCTATATTATTGGGAGCAGCGCCCCCAGGGGCGGCCATGTACAGTAGGTTGCCTCAGCCGTTAGCTAGGCCTTCGCACCTTGTGTCTTTCGTGCCCACTTTGCTGCCGTCCCATCTCATATTCCTACTGATTTTTCTTCCATCTGTTCTTCCCGATTCTGTTCCCATGTGCGTTGATTTTGAACGGGAATACCCTCGTGCATAGACTTCAACTTTTTAATATAGTAACATCAGCTTTAATAATGGAATCGGCAATAATCTGTATTTATCCTGTATGTTTCGACAGTGGTAATTTTTTGTCGTCGTAGCTAACTGTGAGTACGATGACATTGTTCCTCTGTCACAGCCTCTCTATATAAACACGAAAAAGTATCAGCCTCTCCAATAACAATGATAGTCTACTTTGTGGTACTGATAATTTCCCTATCTTAACCTATGATTAGCTTGTTAAACACTCAGCGGACGACTTCACATTGAAGTTTTAATTCAGTGTTGAGAGCGGTGGTGTACCTATTGGGCTAGAAGCATAGCTACTCTATGAGCTCGACGATTCATTGGCATCTTTAGCTTTGCTGGGTCGAAGTTGGATACTGTTTTGCTGTTTAGAATCGGAATCCTATACATACTCTTTTGTTCCAGGAGTCAAATCAAATTGGATTTGTTATGTTGAAGACGGAAAACTAAAGGTTTTGGGGCCAAGCAGCTGGTCACGAGCCGGAACCTTGAGTCGGAGTCACTCCTGCTCCGTCCTATTTCCCTACCCCTGCTGGGTGTGTCTTGTGATGCCTGCTGCGAAGCGAAGGGTGACGCTTATGTTTTGCCGGGTCTCGAGTGGATGCAACAAGTTGACAACTGCACCTAATTATCCGCGCTAACGAAGTGTGAGAGGTGATAATGTGAGCAAGAAAAATCAAATTTTTAGTTTTACTCTGTGTCCCTCTTGTGTACCGCTGAGGTACATCGCATTTACGTCGGCAGGTGGCTGTTACGTCACAGCGACTGCCCGTACTTGGAGTCAGTCTTTAATCTGCATTTAATCTTGCCGGACGTTGGTACTCGCTCTTCTCCTCAGCCCCATTGCCAGCCATTTTAAGCTCTGTTGATTTTTAATAGATTAGTTAGCAAAATCTTTTAGATGTACGTGCAGTCAGATCTTTGAATATGTTAACAGTTCTTTGTAATTTCAAACCAAGCATTTTTAAAACAATTTTACCAGTGGAAAGAAATAAGCTTAAGATTTTTGCTGAAATGTAATTTAATTCGAAAATACAACGTAACAAAACGCATAGAAACTGAAGCACTCTGAAAAATAATGGTAACGTAGCATAAAAGTTAAAACCCCACGAACATAATCGGGTCTGTTGGCGCCTGACAAGCTATGGTAATAGAACATTTATTTGGTGTCCGGTAACAATTTAAGTAGGTATATTTGTTTGTTTGTATATATCTTTGTCTGCCCACCTAATAAGTAGTTGAAGGAATTGAGCAATGTTCATAATTTTTTGTAGGGAGTTTGGTGGGTTGACCTAGATGTGACCAATGCAAAAAAAAATTAGACCTAGCTGGCAATAAAATATGACGGCGTTGAATTTTCCTCTACCTGGGCGAATTTGTATCCATCGCGGCAGATCGTCTCACGCCACGAAGCATCCCATTTTTCCTATAAAGGTAAAGGTAAGGTCTACTTAGACCACACCCTCACCTGGGGAACCCACATGCACTGGTTTGTGCTGCGGGTATAGGCCAACTGGCCCCAGATGAGTAAGTGTACTTGCAGTCGCCCTCGGGTCACCAAGAACTATGGCGCCAATTTGACGGAAAGAACAAATGACCCGAGACTCCCACCGGCTCGTTGAGAAACTACTATTAGCTGGCCATCAAAAATGACTTCGTCGTTGAATTTGCCCCATCGCAGGTGATGGTCTTACACCACGAGGCGTTCTAGTTTCTATAGTCATTGGTGCTGGTCTAAGGTGGGGCCTACTTGAGATTCAAGTGTAATATTCATGGTTCTGAGTTAGATTAGGCAACTATTAGCTGTGATAACAAATAATATCCTTGCCTTACCTATTCTTGAACCTGGCGTATATTCTCAGGCAGGCCACTTAGCTTGCCGGGACCGAATGTTCATTGTAACGCTTAAGTGCCTGTCATCAACCAATATAAGTCCCTTTGGGGTATAGAAGAGTGGTTTGGAGCATTTGATTAGTTACAACTGCCCGCCTTAGGTTTGTTGTGGGGAGTGGCACATGCTGAGGTAATGGTAAAGTCAACTTGACCACACCCCTACTGGAAAGCCCACACGCACTGGTTCGTGCTGTACTTGTAGGACAACTGGCCCCAGACTTCCAGAGGAGTGTACGGCTCCTGTCAACCACGGATCGTCAAGAGCTATTTTGCCATTAACGGAAGGCGCTCATACAACGACGTGTGCCCTCCCTACCCTCCCCGTTGCTAGTAGAAGTCATTGCCTCCACAGATGCTTTGGATCTGTGGGAAAAATTTCTGAACAATTGGTCCAGAATAGATATTTTCGACCCTCTGCCTCCACCCATTTGGACCCCTCTTTGGGGGGGGGGGGGGGTTTAGTGCTCCTAGCCCCATAAAATTGTAGGCCGCTTTTACACTACCCAAGGACTCTTTTACAACAAAAAAGAAAACTTGAGAATTTTGACCAAAATCGTGAGTTAATACCCTTAAACTTCTGAATATAAGATAAGATGATATCAGCAACTCTAGCCTGCTCCTACTGCACATACTCGGTAATACGACGCGTACTGTACGGGAACAGAGTGATTTTTTTATAGCTGCACATCATCAGTTATTTCACTTGGTTGAGAACCGTAGCAAGTCTCTTTGACTGATTGGTTTCGTTTTCTGTGGGCAGCTACGAGTGGCAGGAGAAAATTGAAGAGGACTCTGAATTAATTCTGGTGAGTTGAGGACGTGTCGGAAGATGTGAGATGTGTAAAAGCTATTTTTTAAGACAGATAACTATTTGTGGTCTGCTGTCACGCTGCTGATAAGTTTTCAGCTGCATTTTATTACTCACGAGTGTGAGTACCGTCAAAAGAATTCTAAGTAATAGCACTGAAGAGCTCGTGTAGACACACCTTTACACAGTGCTCCTTTTGAGCTACCTAAAGACCTTATTACACAGCCGAACAATGCTTGTCAAAGGACCAATTTTGTCCGGTAGAGAGCTCACTTTTGGCTTGTAGTGTTTTAGGTTTGCTGCTTATTGCACCAATTTATAGATCAGTTTTGGCACTGCTGCGTTCAATTCAGTCCCGCCTCTAACGGTCTGCTTACGCAGGTTTGACTGTAGCTACAATCATTTTCGACTACTTACAATTAGTTGTCACTAGTTCCAAATAACAATAACTAGTTGCAATTAGTTACCACTTTGCACAAATAGTTACCACAATAGTTATAATTATTCACTTCTGTTGACCACTAATTGCAAGTGTTCCCTCGTATTCATCTTGAACAGCGACTGCTGGGTCACCAACGCTTGAGTCACTGGTGTAGGGAACTGCTTAATTGTTGTAAAAGAGCTGCATCATCTGTGGCGCTAAAGATGTGCAGGTTTGGGTTACTCTCCAGTTGCCGTTAAATTAAGTTGCATAAATCTGTAGATGTGCATGAGGTGTGACGTAAGGTTGCGGAGTGTGAATAGTCGAAGTCTGACTCCTGTGATCAGTTTCTTATTCAACTCCTATTCCTTGAACTTTAACATTTCCAATTTGTTTTCTTAACCAGGCGGACCCATTTTCATCGGCTCAGTGTTGGGTCCTGCTAGTTTCAAACTCCAACTCCTTGGTCCTACCAGTTTCTGACTCCTTGGGTCCTGCCGGTTTCTGACTCCTTGGGTCTGGTCAGTTTCCAACTGCGACTCTTTGGATCTGACCAGTATCCCACTCCAGTGCGGTCCCCGGCAATGTTGACTCTCCCTCGCTGCAACCCCACTAGCAAGGTGTACTCTCTTCCTCAAAAAGCAACATTTCTGTGCAACTGGTAGTTGGTGTGGATGCCTGACGATGGTTAGCCTCAGTTTTGCCTCTAGTCATCAGCTAATTTCAATATTCTATGGCGGGCTAGCCCTTTCACCCTGGCTTACACCTGCAGTATCAGCAGACTAGAGCGTCTGACTTTGACTCTCAAGGCCGCAGGCTCGGACCTCGCTCCCAACAAGGCACATTTTTGGCGGTGCTTGATGTGATCAGTCTGCATACTGCTGTGGGTTTACTGACCTTCCTCAGCAATGGGAAGGGTTGGGGGCCGCAGATATTGTCACATGGCACATCTTCCGCCCCTGGCGCCATAGCTCTAGACAATCAGTCGTCGACTGCAGCCGTATACTCCTCTGGGGCCTGTTGGTCTATATCTGTACCACAAACCAGTGCATGGGGGTTTCCCAGTTGGGATTCGGTCTAGTTGACTTTACCTTTGTATAGCTTTATCGAAAATTGAAATTTTTGTCTAAATTAAGTTCGTTTAAATATTGTTTTTTTGCTTAGACCGCTTTAATCCTAAGCTACACTATAGTAAAATATTAAACTTGAAAAATTCGAAAATTGACTCAGTTGAACTCTGTTTAATATAGCCATGTGCCCACATGCGGCATTAAAGGGTTACACTTACGCATTAACTAACGTTCACGTACGTGTATGATTTTGCACTCATTGGAAGTTCATATATTTCGCCAATATTGTAGAGACTGCACTTCAATTAGATAAACAACTGATATCTCAATAACAGGATTAGTGATGAGGAAATACTGGATCGTTGATGTTGACGAAACCCTGGTTAGTGCCATCAGTGATGATGGGGCGTCAGTACCTACCAAACGTTGTCTAGTGTTTATTAACAATGTTGAGTCCTCGTAGTACTGGTCATGAGCTATGTACCCATACTGGCAGCGCAAGTAGTGCACTACTCACCTCCCAGCTGTGTGTATCTATTTGTCCTTCCAGATGATCAAGAGCAGATGTTCCAGAACGGAGGAACTGACGGAGTTTGTGAAGAAGAACCACCCGTACGACGTGTGTGAGGTCATCACCACCCCTGTAAGTGGCCACTATCTTGCGACTTGACTCTTTGAATGAAATTTTCTTTTCGAAATTGACTTAGTTGGATGATGATCTTCAAACACTAGACAACTTCTCGACAGACGTAGTACTCTAGCTGGCTCAGTGAGGAGGGCCGTCGATGACGTTAACCAATCGGCCAAATTGGACTACTCTCCCTTGTAGGGAGGGTAACATGGTACATATCCACGCACGAGTGTTTCTCTCTCCTGTCATCTACTGTTTTTCGTCACTTTGAGATTCTTTTCGCCGTGTTTGCTTGCCAGGAGTACCGTGTTACCCACCATGAAACCAAAGCCACGTGCAACTTAGGCTCCGTTCGCACATGTACCACGCAACGCCACACGTGTTGAAAGGTTCGTACATTTACGACACCACGCAACACGCTAGTGCTTGCTCCTTAAATCCAGCTTTATATCTGTGTTTCTTTTGTTCAAACGCTCACTCAAGAATGCAATGTCATATGAATAGACTTTGATTTGTTGTAGGTACTGTATTACTTACAAACAGCACTGCTAATTACGTGCCCGGTGCAGTTGAATAAAAATGTAGTGCTGCACATCTTTATTTCGAAATGAAACGAGTCAGGAGTTGTCAAATGCCTCCATGTTGCACTCAAAATACGTTGTTAATATCATATATTCAATAGCAACAATATAAATTACTAATCAGTTTTATTAATGTACATATAAGAAAATATAACACGGAGCCAGATCTCCGTCTTGTTGCACCGTGTTTAGCCTTGTTGTAGCGTGTGTCGCATCTCGTCTACAAGCAAACGTGTTGAGCGGTGTTGCATCGTGTGGTGTGGGACATGTGCGAACGGCTCCCGTCGCCCGCGGTAGGAATAGCACAGCGCGAGGCACGGATACAAACGCTCGTGTTGCGTTGCGTGGTGTGGTGTGGTGCGGTGCATGTGCGAACGGGGCCTTACGTCGCCGCTATCAGCATAGAGCCAACTCAGTGAGTCCGATTGCATAGCCGCAGGCACAACTTCAGCTTACACGTTATTGTTGAAATCTCCAGAAATTTACCAAAAATCGCAGCGCCGCCGTAAATGCCCGCGGTGCAGCTTCCATTTTTGCTTCTAATTTTGGACCGATTTTAAATTCCCAAGGATTTTCAGGTTTTTAGCGCTCTGTTCAAACACTGTAAATTGTAATCACGGCGACGTGACTGGGTTATTCGAGTTGGATGTGTGCTGATAGCGCCGACGGAAGTCATCCGTTGGCACCAGGCTGAATAGAATTCACTTGAGTACGCTCCCAATTCAAGATCTTTCAAGCCAAAAGGCGAGAAAATCACGGAGACGTGCGGCACTACTACTCTTCTGAGACTTAGGGTTAGGATAATTAGGTTAGCTAGGAGTCATTAGACCGCTGACAGTAGAAGGACCAAGAGGCCTTTGGGACGTCTCTCCCCCGTGCCTGCTTTGTTTCCTTCCAATTTCATTCTTCTACTAACGGTGCTTTCCTCTCTTTTCCTCTTCCTTCCCGACTTGCTGCGCCCGTAGACGTTCATCGTGTGTGGGAACACCATCTTGCATGGGTGCCACATGTCGTTTTCCGTCTTAGTGCCAGAGTTTGCATTGATTAAATCAAACTGATTTAATCAACTTAATAAATCAATTTATTTTGTATGAAGAATCCTGATTTTTTTTAGTTTTTGATATATTTTATTTTTTCATGAAATAGAAATTCTTACACTATTAAATGATTAACTTTTAAGTACATATATGCATTTATAGAACACATCACCATTTTTTTTTTTTTTTCAACTTACCTAAGGTTGCCCTTAATGAAATTCATCAGCCTATACCTCTACATAGCTTGCTACATAATTAATACAAGAGAAAGTGCATGCTTGAATTTTTATGATATTTAAATAATTTGAAGCTACTGCTGCGGCAGAAATATTTATGTGTCATTAGTCAGTACCTTTCAGTGTTGTCTTCACAGCTGTACAGTGAGATGCTATGAATTTCTTGTTAAATTAGGTTTGTTTTTCCTTTGCATCTTCACCCAATCAAGCAACTTGAACTTCTTCACCACTCTTGGAAAAATTTGGTTAGACTGAAAAAAAAAATTATTCACCTGCCTGAATATATATTTTACTGAGTCACCTATCATCTCCAAGCTTAAAACTATTTTACAAATATTTACTCAGGAATCGCATGGATAATATCTAATTATTACTCCACCATTTGCTCCACTAGATTTTGTAGTACCCTTCTTTATTTTTTTGCAATTACCTTAGTTTGTATTTTTTACTGTGTCGAACTTTTTAAGCCAAGGAGAGCGGGAAAGCACTTCGGCCTAGTTGGTATGCATCTGCCCCTCCAACTATCGTGTCGTTTTTCTACATGGGGCGTGTAGCAATGTTGCCCTTCCCTTTACTGCGGCACTAGCGCGTATTTAAATGCTCATTTGGTCGTGTTGGCCTGCAGGCTTTTAAGTCGGCTGTTAATGGTTTTTTGCAGGATTTCCTTTAGCAGCGTTTTGGGCTTCCTGGTGTTGCAAATGCTTCATTTGGGTTGTATTACCTGTCCGTGGGAGCCCAAGCGTGAAGTTTTAATAATAATAATAATTGGTCTATCTTTTCATATACTGACTGGTGTTGCTCGTCTCCACAGATCACTGGCGGCAACCCTGCGTACCTGAACTGGCTTGGTGACATCGTTAAAGAGAAATCCTAACATTTATAATGATTAGGTTTTTCTTGCTCCACGTCGGAGTTTTATTAGTTTTTTTCGTCCCCAGTTTTCTCTCTGGAGCGCCTTTTTGATATGAAGGTACTTCGAAATTATGATTAAGATCTTCCTGTGTTACTGATGACATTAAATAATTTTTCCTAGTTTTGCTTTATGACAAACCTCTATCTTCGGAAAGCCAATGTCAGTTGGGGTTTTCATCGGGTCCCGAGTGGGTTCTTGGCGACTTGCTCGGGTTCCATTTGGGACTTACTTGGGTTCTGATCGAGTTCCGAGTAGGGTTGCTTGAGTTGCGATTAGGTTTTGCTTGGGTTCTGATCGAGTTCCGCGGGATTTTGATTTGTCCTTTTTTTTTGTAGGGCTCAGTTTGGGTTTTGCGTGTGTTTTGAATGGGTCTCGACTCGGGCATGCTTAGTTTCCAAGAGGGTTGCAATTGGGTTCTGATCGGGTCCCGAGTTTGCTTTGTTTGGGTTCTGATTGGATTGTGCTTCGGTATCGATTGGGTTCTGATTAGGTTTTGCACAAAATCTGATTAGGTTGTGCCTGGGATCTGATCGGGTCTAGCTTGGGGTCTTATTGAGAGTACTGCTTGAGTTACGATTTGGTTCTGTTTGAGTTTCGACTGGGTTCTAATGGTTATCGATTCAATTCTTGACCCATCTCTTTCAATGGCCTTCAAGTGTCCTCTGCACGTGAGTTGGCCACCGGTTTCTGCGAACAGTTCATGAGCGTGGGCCCAGCAACACATCCACTACGTGGCCGGGCTTCTAGAGATGAATCCTTTATCTGCCCATGGACCATGACCTGGAAGTTCAACACATTCTATGTGGCTGCAACCAACATAAGTCCCTTTCACGGTCGATAGCTTCAACAGTGGACTTTTCTGAGGCCTTTGACACGGTCTCCCACCACCACCACCTGCTTTCCAAGATCACGCTTACAGGTCTACCTAGCAACCTCATCAGATGAATCTCCGCTTATCTACGGGGGCGCCGCGCCTCCTGCCTGCGGGCGGGAAAAAGGTCGCCTCTCCGCCCCAAGCATACGGGCGTTCCCCAAAGTTCGGTCATTTCGCCGCTCCTCTTCAACTTCTACGTAAGTTATTATCCCCAGATTGGCGATGTCACTTCCTCATATGCGGACGATTTCACCATGCTTTCCTTTGCTACTCTCGTACCTGAAGCAGCGAGGAACTTGTCGGCGCATGCAGCGGCAATCGAAAGAGCCTTGGCTTTCTCTCACTAAAAAAACTCACTCTACTCTGTTTACTTCGATCATCAATCCAGGTTGGACCCAAAAATTGAGATGGTGCCTCGTACCTCACCCTGGAGCGTAACCCAATAATTTTGGGCTTAGTGTTTCTCACCTTTACTTTGCTGCTCACGTGAATCGTGTTCACGACAGGTGCTGCTCCCGCTTGCGGATCCTTTCCGCGCTAACTGGGGCAAGATGGGGGCAGCAGATTGAGACCCCACTACTGACCTGTTATCAGGCCATTAGTAGAAGCGTTATGCTTTACGGAGCTACGGTTTGTTTCCACTGTAAGCGGTGCGGAAAGCAGCTCTGTCCATTGTCGCTGGCTCCTACCGCATGACATCGGCGCATGACCTCCATCAGGAAACCTCAACCCTGCCAGTTGGTGACAGTCTGGGGTTTCTGTCAAAACATCTCCTCCGTGCATCGCGAGTACATTATCCTTATAATCATACAGCAATGGCCCTTGTCGGATACGGCATACTCAAGCCAAATTCTGAAGCGGATATTACTCCCCCTTTTACAGGTGGGATTATGCCCCCCACCCCTCCCTAGGAAACGCACTGTCGTGAGTTCATTACATACTTCAGCAGTTGCAAGAGCTGTATCTGCGTATCTTCCCAGTAGGCTTCTGGGCTATCAATGCCCTTCTCTCTGTGCGCATGGATCTCTTCTTCCCAGACCTTTTCGGTCTACCCTATTAGTTATGATTAGGCCACTGGTTGGTGTAAGCCAACTATAAATTTCGATTGGGAAGAATTAATGATCGTTCCTGTCAGCTCTGCGGACTTGGTAAGCAGAATGTCACCTTTTCTCATGTCCTAGTCATCCCACTCATTTTACGATGAGCAGTCTTTGGTTGGACCCACTTGGGGTAGCTCGCTTCCTTGCCTCTCTTCCTTTCTTCGGCTTTCTCCCTCCCCTACTCAGACCTCCTCCGGAGCCTCCTCCCCGATCTGGCACTGGGATACCCTGATAGTGGCAACGAAACATATTGGGTTCTGAGGGGCTCCCTATTAGATTTCACTTGGGTTGTGGTTTTTTAATTGCATTTTGTTTGGCTTTTGGAGTTATCTTTTGAATGTTCAGTTTGGTCGCTGTGCCGATTGTTACTATGTTGGCCGTTGTAAGCAATTTTGGTCATTGTAATACACGTCTCCAAACACGGTCGCAAAATGAGCTAGAATTAATTATTTTCTTTGTTTCATACGGCGACTGCTTGAACATAGTAAGTGATCTAGTCTTTCAATTAATCAAACTATGCATTTTTGAGATTTTCATTATTGTTTTAACTGGAAAGATCGTAAAATACTCCCCGCTGTTGTGTCAAACACACTAGTCTAAAGAACATATTTTTGTCCCCTCTGTGTCCGAATGTGTTTCTGTGGATATTTAAATAGCGCACACGCTGTGAATTTTGAGTTATTATTCACTTCAAGTTCGAAGAAACGTCCGGAACATTACTAACGGCACTTGATGAGTAGAGTGAACTGACGGCTAACATTTTAATATTTTTTTGATAAACTCATAGCTGTGTTTACGATGGTTCCACGAAACGCACGAAACATTCGTATGGCTAGCTGCAGAAACTCATTCTTTTGAGTAGCGTGTGTCGCAGCTTTAAGAATGGATGCCAGCAGAAAGCGGGGCTCTAGGAAACAATCAACAAGTGACGCAAGCCTGGGTTTGTTCTAAGGAAAATTTACAGCTGCAGTTATTCTGATGCTAGGTCCGAACTGTAAAGTTCTATTGCAAGGTACAAATGCAAGTTCACAAATCTGGATGCAGTGTCAGTTTAAACTATAGTCTTACGCATTTATCAAGGCAGTTGGAGCTTGATCAATTTCGTGTACAGCAGTGCAAATTCTATGGGGATTTCTGGGACTAAGATACAATCCTAACGAAGTCTCAAAAATAAATGCCCATAGAATTGACTATGCTATAACGGATTTTCACCACGCCCAAACTGCCTTGATAAAATGGTCAGAGTATAATTACTGCTTCATAGTCTTGAAAATTATAATTTACGAGCTTCTTGCCGGAGGAGAGACGAATATTTAGAGACTTTTGCTACCGCTCGCGGTATCACACTACAACCAGAATTGATCACCGCTGGATCTCCGTCATCAGCTTTGTATTTGCTGCTTAAAGGTATAGTCCACTTGGACTGCACCCTCCACTGGGAATCCCACACGCATTAGTTCGTGCGGCAGGTATTTGCCAACTGGCTCCAGACGAAGTACAGCTGCAGCCGGCGACGCATCGCTAAGAACTGCGACGCATTTAGCAGAGGGTTACGACCCCCCTCACTTATCCTATGGTAAGTACCCCCACGATAGCTATGCACACCAAGCAAGCTTGCTGATTCAGCAGCCCTCCGGGGCATATTGTGGCGGGCCCTTTCCCTGCCACAATATGTTTGGGCATCACGAACCTAAGGGTCCCGTATGCCTTCTCCGCAAGGGATATACTGTAGCATCTGACCGCAGTTTCTGCTGAGAAGGGTATTTTTGTAGAGTTAGTAGGTTCTCTATACTTCCTTCCTGTCCCGCAAGGTGGGCTGCCGATCGAGGTGACCGACTTTTTCTGTGGGGCTCCTATCTCGCCCGTGCGGAGGACCACAGAAGGGACCATCCGTACGGGCCGTTCTTTCTTATGTCGTCTCTTTTCGTCCTTCATCTCTTGCCACCTGAGTACAACGTTGTGGTTCCGGCTGTAAGCCGAGTAAATCATCTTGGATCGCTATTGATTGTCTAAGTTTCAGAAAAACGGGGACAATAGCAATATAATAATAACTGATTCAGCACGCCGAGCGCTGTGACAAAGATCGCTCGTGCACAATCTTTCCCATTGTTTCTTACGTCCTATACACACTCTATTTTTTTGCCTGTGTTCCCTCATCCACCCGTGTGCCCCGCTTTCTGAGTTTTATTTCATTACAAATTTAAAACAATAGCCATTACTTACTTCGTGCCGTCACTTGCCGGTGAAATTGATTTGACGGTCAACACTTGAATAAACTTTTTGTGGCGCACGAAATGTATTGACAACGACGCTACATGACATTCGGACGATTGGATAAGTGAACGCGTTGAAAAGACGAACGTGTAGTAGGCAGGCCTAAAAGCTCTTCGAGCTGTAAAACTCGCAAGTTCCCTTCAGGGGCGGGATGGTCCATAGCATTAGGTTAGTTAGGTTCACAACTTCGCCGATCCTATGTTATGGTGAGCAGTGTCCTCAAGGAAACCTGTAGGTTACCTTCTAGCGTAAATCCTGGTTCACACCAGGCGAGTAGGTACTCTGCCGAGACAGGACAGTCGACAGAGTAGTAATCCTGTGTGAAAAAGAGACAGTAGTCGCCGAGTACACCCAACATTTTGGTTGGATGCCCAAGGTTGATCTAAACACAAAAAGTGAACTTGCTCAAGAAATCATGCACATGGTGTTTATATTGTCTGAGCACGTGGCGAATCTGTGCCAGGGGTGCCAACTCGGCCGAGAGGATGGAAACCATTCTATCCTACTCGCCTGCTGGATTTGCTCGGCCGAGTGCTGTCTCTGTTCACATCAGGTAATTATTCGGCCTTGTGTGAACTGGGCTTGAGCGTGGCTATCGCGACGTCTTCCGTTTATAACAATAAGTCACTTGCTTACAAATAACATATTTGTCCTATGCCATGGAATTCTGTAGTAACTTCCGTTGTAACAATAATAGTGAAGTGTAATATTCAAAGTAAGACTGCGTGAACTGTAACTTAATCTGTAATCCTTATTAATATCATGTATTGAATTCGGCCTAGTTTACTAATCTCGTACTGTAATAGTTTCAATTATTATTAAAACTTCACGCTTGAGCTCCAACGGACAGGTAATACAACCCTGATGAAGCACCTTGCAACACCGAATGTCCAAAACGCTGCTAAAGGAAATCCAGCAATGAGATCCCTGAAAAATAGTATTTCACTCAAAAACAAAACGTATACATCATTTTTCAACAGTGGAAAAGCCTATTTAGGAATTTCTTTATTATTAGGTTAAGTCCTTGTCATTTTAAAATTTTTTTACTAAATGTATTGAAGAGGTTTAATAGAAATAACTGGACATTAATATGTTTTCTGTTGCTTTTTACAACTTTTATTCGACGTTTAACAAAGTTTTCAATGCCTCGGTTTTGACTAAAATAAACTCATCCAACCAGGGCTTCAATTGTTCATCAGAATAAAACACAGCTCCACTCATAGCATTTAATGATGTTCAGGCCCCATTTTGTGTCTCCATTATTGATTCTGTTATGAAGTCGGACTTGAATCGTTCAGGTGAGCGGTGACAAACAAGAAAACCGACGGAAATTGTGGCTTGTTGATTTTTGTAGGTGATGCTTAAATTGAAGCATGCGGAACCGTTGATCCATTCATCTTATATGAATGATCTGTGAATTCGCCCTAAGGGTGAGTTCTCACGCCGAGGTCACTTATCTACTTGACAAATGTTTTGTATAGCGTCGTTGTATAGCATGTGCAGGGCACACAACTTTGTGTGCCCTGCAAATAGATCTTAACCCTTTCGTTTCCAATAACTCTGCTCATGCTACCCAATCAGAAATTTATAGGCATTTATTCGATACCACTCACTATTTACTCATAGACAGCCGATAAATGCCTATAAATTTTTGATTGGGTATGAGGTTCTAGGAGCAGCTCATAATAGACACTTCCATTGAAGTCACTTCAGATCCACCTCCAGTTTTATTCAGTTGTAGATAAAATACAAGCAGTGACTTTAGACGGCTTGTAATATATATATTTTCATTAATAGAAATTTTGATGTTGGAATTGGAGTTCCCGTGGGGAAAGAAAGAGTTAAAGAATTAGTTTTTAGAGTTGCAATGACGAATAATTTTAGCGTTACATTTCAACATCACAAGCTGTAGTCACGGCGATAGGATCAGTAAAATAAATTATTGAGTGACTGTGTAACTTTTGCGTAAGTTTGCACGCACCATAAAATCCAGCTTACCTCGATCTCTAAAACTGTCCCTTGTTGCATTAGGTGTTGGTGGTGCAAATTTTAAGGTTTCTTCGTGAAAGTGCACAATTCATCGTATAGGAGGGCGTACCCGCTGTACTATTGAGCTCTGCAGTGATTACGCGATGAATCTGATCGCGCAAGAGGTCACAACCAAAAGACGCCTTTGGGCGTGGGCCATCGATGCGGATGATATTGGTCCGCTAGTGCTTACAAATGTAAACAAAGATGGTCGATACGAGAGAGTGCGAGAAACCCTCGGTCCGAGTGAGACAAATATATTAGCTTCCAAGTTTCGTGCATGATCTGTTGTAGGCTTTAATACATACATNAATGTAAACAAAGATGGTCGATACGAGAGAGTGCGAGAAACCCTCGGTCCGAGTGAGACAAATATATTAGCTTCCAAGTTTCGTGCATGATCTGTTGTAGGCTTTAATACATACATCATTGTGTTTTATACCGTGTATTGTTAAAGAATATCAAATAATACCTAGAATAATTCATTTATATCCTGAAACTTTAGAGTCTCAAACACTGGCAGGGCAAGAAGTTTCAAATCAATAAAGATATCTAGAGTACACGATTATTCTTTGCAGATTATAGTGAAGTTAGTTTTTTTAACATCTCATGACACTCGAGTAGAGTAAAAGCAACACCGATCAGCTTCTTAAGGAAGTGGCACCTTCACATTCCTGTGATAATTTGTTACCAGAAGGATTGAGATGAGCCTCTCCACAAAACCACTCTCAATCACTGCAGATTATGGTTTGATGTGTCCGGCCACAAAAATAATAGAAAATTTTTTGCTTTAAGGGAGCCATTCTATTTTCTTTATCTATAGTCTGATAGTTTTGAAACTTGGGCAATTTTTTACTTTAAGGGGCCAGTATACCTATTTTCTTTATTCATGGTCAAATTGTTTTGAAACTTGCACAGCATATGTAGAATTGGATTTTAAGAATATTTTATTCATGCAAATTCTTTCATTTTTGTAATAGTTTTGAAGTAGCATTGATAGGGTAACATGCCTAGTTAGTAGCCGTCCACCATGCTAGTAGCTGTCCACTTGGCACTAAAAAACGTCCTGTGGGAAAACTAGCCGTGCTAGAAAGCCGTACAAAGGCTTAAACTGTAAACTAAGTAGTGCCGCACCATCCCTAAAAATGGTAGGTGAAAAAAAATTAAAACAAAGAAAAATTGTGGTGGTTTTCACTTTTTTTTCACTAAAGACATGTGTCGAGGCATGAATTCAGCAGTGTCAAAAGTTTGGTCATAGTGCATAAACTGCACTTCTGGATTTTCGACATTCCTGACAATAGTGTAAGATGAATTAGTGTGTAATAATGTTAATAATCATATTTCAGATGGGGGATATCCATTTGTGATGTTTTCAACA
>LQNS02278139.1:8526875-8538880 GCA_001587735.2 Parhyale hawaiensis | reverse complement strand
CTCTTTCACTTTGGAGGCTGTCATATGTCGAACTAATCAGTTCTGTCGGTGCTTCGTGCCCTGGTCGGCTAAAGTTTGGAATTTGTTGCCTGCATCGGCTTTTGGTCGTGTTGGCCTGTAAGCTTTTAAGTCGGTTGTTAATGGTTTTTTGCTGGA
The DNA here is from genome assembly GCA_001587735.2 of Parhyale hawaiensis. Classification (NCBI taxonomy): domain Eukaryota; kingdom Metazoa; phylum Arthropoda; class Malacostraca; order Amphipoda; family Hyalidae; genus Parhyale; species Parhyale hawaiensis. The sequence continues at coordinate 8,538,724 of LQNS02278139.1, read as the reverse complement.
TTTCCTTTAGCAGCGTTTTGGGCTTCCCGGTGTTGCAAATGCTTCTTTTGGTTGTATTACCTGTCCGTGGGAGCTCAAGGGTGAAGTTTTAATAATATTAATAATAATTACGCTCTCTAAATAAAAAACTGTTTCAAATGTAATTTCTATCATAATTAGACTCCTACCTTGTTTCAAATTATCTTCATAGATAATGATACAACAAGTTGCAGTAGTAGGGTGATGTGCAGTAGGGCATGGGCAACCAGCAACATCATATCTTTGAATCGATATACCTGCATAGCTCTAAATAACGCAAGTTTTACCACCAAAGAGTGGCTGGTCAGTTCTAAATAATACATGTTTTGCCACCGTAGGGTGGCTGGGTACCTATCGTCAGAAACTAGCGCCACTCTGCCCTGACGGCCATTTAGCAATATAAAGCGACAGGGGCAATACATTCCGTGAAGTTTCCCTTCTTGTTGTATCTTAAGCTCTTTGCTTGGAGCTACCTCAAGGTCATGAAATCCGTCCGTGTTGACATAATTTTTAAGACTGCACTAACGGCCGGTTTTCGAATCCCGATAGGTCGGCTAATTAATATTTCGATCCGCAATCGTTATTTCGGTGCGATTTAGGTTTATACAGCCCGCTACACACGCTAGCGTTCTTTTTTCCAGTTCTTGACTCCACTGTCCACAGCGTTCGAATGCCTAGTTATGTCCTTGGAAAATCAACGGTGCGTCCACAAAATTATCGCTGAAGTGTCAATTGCCATTACCAGCTGGCTAAGCTAGAGTCACTAGTAAAACTTTGTATGTCATTTTGAATTTTCAGTGAATGGAGACTCTGAAAAGCGTTAATGCTTTTGTTGTTTGAACAGGCATAGCACCAAAATCGAATCCTTGAATTTAAACAAAGGATAAGAGACTATCACCCGTAGAGGGCTATAATATGAACGTTAGATGAGTGTTTTCCGAAAGAAGTGTCAATGTGCGCTGGTCGGCACACGGCAAAAAAGTACACAACTTTTTTAGTTGCAATTCATCTTAAACGTAAATAAAAAATCGAAACATCGTCTGGCGATAGGTGCTAACCCGATTGATTTGGCTACTATAATTTTAATAAGTCTTTCGTAGTAGTTACACCTAGGAGGGATCCAGGGGTGGAGGAAACTTTAACTTTGACCTGGAGCCAAACCAGAGTTAAGGCTTTCATAACAGTCGGGTGACACCCAAGCTCTTATACCTTCCTTGTCTCGCATAATTGCGCATTAAGTAAAGCTAAAATAAAATTGAAGTAGAAGCCGAATAAGCTTGGAATTAAATTTGGATAGGAATGTGAAAAATCATATAAGGTCCATTAGCTCTGAATGCATATACATCAATAACTTCATACACAGCAAATTTTCAGGTATAAATAAAGAAGTTATCGGTAAAAACCCTATAAACAAATGAGCAAATTATGCCTAACTTTTGTATTCCATATATGAAGCAAGTATTTTTTTATTCATCAATGAAATTTTTCGCTGTACAAAAAAAAATTTATATAGATGTTAAATTCAAATGAATAGCATAATATACAAAAATTTGCAGATACGTTGTATTAAATTTTGATACTGACGCTGGGTTATGGAAATGCTTGATTGTTTCAGAGACTCCGACCTAAAGTAGACTACCTTCTGTTTACTGTGCCCCGACCATTGTTGTGTAAGCACTGATTCAGTACCCGTGCGAAGTACGTCGTTAGAATAGTCATCTAGTTAATTTAATGAGGGAAAATTACACACTAGCCCATTCGGAAGTTGCAAGCGATTTGACTGACAGCAAGATTACGTTAATTATAGCAAATCTTTTGACATGCGCTCACTAGTGACTGCTAAGATAGGGCAAAGCTTCAGATGTTTTTGTAATACAAACGTAGTGTTAACGATCTTGTAAACTAACAGTTTGATCTTTAAAACATATAGTAACCCCCGCTATCATGTCGAGACGTCAGGCAGAAGATAGAAAAAGTACTGCAAGGAAACTCCATTTTTCTCCTCATTTTTCAACTTTTGAGTGGGCTTTTCTCTCTCAAGTAAGAATTCAACATTTAGCAGTAAACGGTCAAATGAATTTAAGGTATCACCTTTGACAGGTACAAACACGCTCGTGCTGGCGAGCTTACGTCCATAGTCGCCTCTGCTTTTTTATCTGACTTCTCTTTTCTTCTTTATTATGTCTAATAATTTCATGTTTTCCTAATGCCACCTGTTTTTCGCCTCGATATTAACATGATGTGTTAGTTGATTCACAATATCCCTGGGTGTGAACTGTGAACCTATTGCTATCATAGAGTGTTGTACAGAATGTAGGTCGTGAAGTAGAATAGTACTATAATTCTGCTCCCTAATCTGTAAGGCTCATTGCGATGTTTTAATCTAGTTTCTTCAACAAGTATTTTAATAGAATTAGTGTATGAAAAAATTCCTACGTGGAGAAATATACATTTTTTCTGTTTTTCCTTTACGAACAGTAGGTGGGAAAGTAGAATTGCACAGTAAAGTCTTAACCCAGCGTGTAAGACTCATTGCTTATTGTTTTACACTAGTATGCTGAACATGTATGGTAATAGAACTATTGTATGAATACCTTCCTACGGGGAGAAATGAATGCTTTTTAATTTGAATTTAGTGCTTTTAAGGCGTCTCCGGTTCACCAGCTACTTGGGATACCGGCGATCCGTTTCTGGAAAGCCACGAACATTTATTTATTTATTTATCATTTATTTCTCCATAGGCGGGAGGTGTTCTGGGATTATTGTATTAAAGATTACATTAAAAATTTCGTATACATTCATTTCTTAGCAATATTAGAAACCTATTCTACATGGCTCAGTGCCATCACATACCAAACGAGTTAACTGAACTGGCGCCGCAATGGTGTTACCTAACAATCACCCTCGCACGAGAAGCAAAATAAAATATAATTATGTTTCTGCTGATGTTACAGCTTGTTCACTTAAAGTAAGGTAAATGGAAAATGCAGTTATTGCTTCCCGAGGAAAGATCTACATGGCTTAACACTATTTCACCTGATTGTCTAAATACCATTACATACAATTTCATCTAATAGGTATGACGGTACCATACAGCATGACCTACAGTACAAACGTCGTGCAAATTTGGAATTATGCATCTATATCTCATAATGTGACGGCTTTCATCGAATGAATTATTATTTCCGCCAAAGGGCGATCCGCACAGTGATGCTAGTCGGCTAGGAGGCGCAATTAGGAATCTTCAATGTCGACATCGGCTCTCTTCCGCCTTATAGATGTTAGTATAAGTTGGCACAGTGCACTACTACTGGCAGGAGAAAGGCACAAAGAATAGGAAAAGACACGCGAGTGGACGGGTCCTTTCGTGGCCTTTCACACGAGAAAGACTAGAGGTGTCTCGTGTGCAAGGTCAGCTATCTCGACCAACAGTCCACCTCAAGGAACAGAAAGGGGAAAAGATAGATAAAGAGAACTTGCCTAAATTTATATAACTAACCTTCTCAGCAGGAACTGCGGCTAGCTGCGACATCCCCTGCAGAGAAGACACTCTGGACAGCCCTTGGGTTCGTGAGTTCAGCAATCGAAAATTACCACAGTATGGGATTGGAAGACCAGGCCCAATTCAACGCGTGATAATAATAAGCGTATAACTGAAAGTTGAGCTCACGCAGTAAGAGCAAAGGTAACGCACTGTATAAAGAGAGAAGTCGGTGAGAACTACAGAAGAACGACAAAAAGCTCAAACGTAAAGCTATGGCGGTAACACAATCTGCAGAAGCAGTTCACTGTGGCAGCCTATACTTAATGCAATTTGTTATTTTTGGAGTTATCGTCGACTTTCTCTGTCTATAGGAGCATATTGTCACATGACATGAAATACCGGACACGCAACGTCAACAAATCGAAAACCTGTACGCGCAACGGCGTTCAGGGAAAACCTTCAGATGAGAAAGAATAGAAAGAGCAAGGGAAGCTGTTAAAATCAGGAAGCAAAGAGAGTAACGGTAGGACTCAGAGGGACTAAAATAGAACTTAGCCGTGACCGCAGTAACGCAGGTGGGATCAGAATATGCATGGTGCAATAAGACTTATTTTCAAAGCTGTGTATAGTGTCAGCCGTTTTATTTTCCCCCTCTCCCAATCTCCACCCTGATCCGAAACTTGCTCCTATTCCCCTTCACCTCTCTCTTCCCTACCCCCTCCCCAAAAAGCTTCAGTTAGATCAGTCTTTGCTATGGCGATGCCACAAGCTAGTCAAAAGAACGAGTAGCGTCATTTTTTCGTCCAAACGTTATGTTGAACTCTTGTAAACACAGCTTTGAGATTGCCAAGAAATGGTGGTCAGTTTACTTCGCAAATGCCGTCGGTTAACTTTCATACATAGCTATAATTATATCAGGAAGGATTTTTAACTCAAAATCCTGGACAAGTGTGTGCTATTTAAATGGGCACATCAATAAATTTAAGATCAGGAGCAACAACCAATTGCTTTAGGGATATGTTTAACGTAAATTACAAGATGCCGGTCCCTACTCTGCATATTCTGGTTAGACGGGGTACGTCATGGACTGGGTCTGAAGCTGGGTCCTTACTAAAGTCTTCCAAGCGCTGTTCGCAGAACAGAGCAGCTAAATGTTTGGTTGTTTTTAATGAAGCTCTTAAGACAAGGAAAATCTCTTTTATTTGAGCTATGTTTATTTTATAGCTATCAGTTTCGTTTCAACTCCTGGATGGATATTCATATTTAGCTTTTTTTCTTCTAAAACTTCATGTCCATCATTCGACCTAGATGCAGTGAGTGACTGAAGTAAAGACCTTCACTGGGCTTAAAACAAAGAAAGATAGCCAATACTAGGCATTCGGACAGAGAAGATTTTTTATTAGTCTCTGGAGAAGAGAAGGGTGTCCTTTAGTTGGTTTTAGGGCTGAACAAGAAGTAGAGCTCCGCCACCTTGTCCACACCGGAGATGCCATCAGGAGACGAAGGTTCAAGTTCCCTCGTCTCTAGGTGCTTGCAGTCCGCAAAACTGTCTGTAAAGCAAAATCCTCTTATTACATTACATCTGATAATAATAAGCACCACCACATCCCATATACCTTTAGTAGAGAGTCCTTCCGCCAGTTGCACGGTTTCCGGCACCAGTTTTATAGGTTCTCCCAATTCCGGTTTCCCTGACTTCTCTCACATGGTGTAGCGCCCTCCTCTCCATCTCTTCCGCTGCCTCCGCCGCACCAGAACTGCATTGACTGAGCATCTGGCCGCTAGCACAGGAAACCGTGCATCTGGTAGAAGAACTCACTATGATACTTCCTGTTGCAGTTTTCAGAAACATGGGCGCAAGCTATGCGTTCCTTACGCTTTGTATTAATGAGTTTGCACTGAGAGTAAAGAAAAATTAGATTAGATTAGATAGGCGGCAGTAGACGAACCTATAGGCCCATTTTCAAGTCACCGGAACTTTCGCCCCTATACTCTATGAGCTATTGCATTATGTTAACTTGATATAGATGACTGAAGAGAGAAGAACAAAAGGAAAGGAAGATCTCAGCCACGAGTAGATTATACATGTACTATAGTGCAAGTTATAGCCGCTGATCTGCGGAGCTTAAGAGTTTCTTACTCTTAGTGGAGGACGTGTTCTTAGTTGTGAATGATGTCTTTCCCAAGGTTTGTCAAGTTGATTTTTAAAAGCGTTGACTGTCTCCGCACTGACAACTTCGGAGGGGAGTCTGTTCCAAATGTTCACTGTGAAATACGGAAAGAACTGTTGGCTTAAGGTTGATCTTCGTGCCTTATGCTTGAAGTTTCACCGTTGTTTCGCAGGCGATCATTATGATCTCTTTCAAAAAGTCCCACTGTAGGTACGTCGTTGAAGCCAGTCAAATACTTGAAAGTTTCTATTAGTTGCCCCCTGAGTCGTCTTTGCTCTGGAGAGATCATGACCAGATCTTGTTGGCGACATTTCTATGGCTTGTTTCGCCATTCGCTTCCAATTGTTTAATTAACCGTTGGTGGGGGACTTTGTCAAAACCCTCTTGGAAGCCTAGATACACGAGGTTAACACCCTTTTCTGCATCACTAATTTTCGTAGCTTTCGAAAATAAGTCCAGTATGTTCGCTAAGCAGTTTCTTCTATTTCGGAACGCGTGTTGAGCGTCGGAAACGAGCTAAGCAGGTGATCTGTGATGCGCTTCTTTAAGAGGCGTTCGATGGTTTTGCTGGCGAACCGATGTAAGACTGATGGGTCGATAGTTGCAGGGGTATTTATTCTCCCCCTTCTTATATATCGGGATTACGTTAGATAGTTTTCATTCCTGCGAAACTTCTCCCTTTTTTAAAGAGACTTTAAATATTTCGTGTAATGGCTTCGTGTTGGCTGGAACCATTTCTCATAGAACACGGGGAGAAAGATTATCAGGGCCGGTGGATTTGTACACATTCAGGTGGGTTAGTTCATGGAGGATCTCGGCCTCCGTGAAAACACAATTGCTAATGGAAGCAACTTATATCGGTGCTGGTTCAGGAGTGTTCGTTGCGTCTTCTATGGTCAATACAGAGCTTTATCTCTTAGGTCATTGGTGATTTCACCGTCAGGTCTCTTGAGGTTACGTCAAGTTAAGTCAAGTCGAATCGAATGTTTTGTTGTATCAGAGTAAACATCAGAAAAGTTCCTTGGTTTCCGAGTTGTTCATCACTCAAAAATCGAAGAAGCATCAGTAACTTTGCTGGTGACAGTTTTGTAGGCAATTGTAGCCAGCTGGGCTGTGTCGCAATCACCCCAAAACCGGGCTACCGCAACCTGAATAAACGTTACCGCAATCCTTAAAGTGGTAGTGAGAGCGAGCGCCATGTAGCGACGAACAATGTAAGCTCAACCACATTGAAATTTCTTCAATTAAAAGTTTGTCAATATAAGTTCTAAGTTACTGATCTGATTTACTTATTCTGGTGTACGGAGTTTATGTGAATGAATTAAGTGTTCCTTTTATTCAAAATAGACGTTTGTGCTCGGTGACCTGCATCCCCGTAACCCGTGTCGCAGTCGTCATTTGAGCTATGACTGTGACACGAGTTGCGACTGGCTGGATCACCGGTGTAGCACCGGTAACCCAGAAATGCTGATTGCGACTCACCCCTGATGTGACGGCGAACGTTTTATCATTTTTTTGGTAGACACGCAGTTGTATTTGCATGGCCATATCGGCACTTTCAAAGTCTGTAGAGCCGGAACGCAAAGACAGAAGACTATCGTCTGCATCAGGGCTTACAGAAGATTCCCGCATAAACAATCAGGCGGTAAAGTAAATATACATTCAGCTTTAATGCAGTTGCAAGGTTGTACAGCTCCTAATAAAGGCCAATCTACACGTCAATCTCCTGAACGTGTTCACCCATCCAACTGCCCGTGTATTTTGTAGCATCAGTGTCAACACAACCGTTTGTCCGCCGCAAAAGTTATTGCATTGTTAGCCGCCATATCTGTTTCCTCGGCCAGCGTAAATACGGATATCTCTTCAACATTGGAGTAAACTAAATCTCAGAAACCAGTGTACTTTTCTGCTAGTTTTACGGTACAGTAACACATTGGGACGAGTGGTTGAGTGAACAAGACCGAACGATTAACTTGTCTACCGACCACAATCCGCTACGACTCACCGAACATGGCGATGAATTCCTCCCTCCTGATGGGGAAGGGCGGTCCAGGGACCTCAGGGGTGGTCTCGTAGTCGAAGCTGAAGAAGAGCCATCGAAAATTAGGGACAGCCGTCTTCTTCAGCAGCTCCACGTATCTGTATCAGGTCCATTATTGGTAAGATTAATTCCGTGCTTGGAAAAACATTAAATGGGTGGGCAACTGTCAAAGCAGTGGCAGCTCGCTAGCTTCAAGATGTCAAGATTTTGCCTACCTAGTTTGAACAATCAATTTCAGAAACAAAGAAATTGCTCTGCACTCCAGATGGCACAAAAATTTCCATTAATTTGCTCCTTTCGCTTTTCTACTTTTATCGAAGATGATACACATCTACTACTAAAGAGTGGGAGATGGAACCTTGTCCCTTAGAGGTATAAGGCCGGCTGCGGACGATAGTCTTTTGTCCTGTATTCCCCTTCACTGCGTTCGAATAATTAGTGTGTTCATCCAAGCACAACTGTTTGTCTACCAAGCGTAGCGATAAAATTTTAGCCGTCATATTTCTTGGTTTAACAAGTGTCGCTAACATTGTCTGTGGTTTCGTTTCAAATTTTGAACGAAAGGGGACTCAGAAACCGGAGCACGTTATGCTGTATACGAAGGCATAGCAACGATTTCGAACGGTGTGAAGTGAAAACACAGGACAGGAGACTGTTGTCTGCAGCGGGGATTAGGGGATGTCTACCGATTGAGGCCATGAGGAGGACAGGACTTGGGTCATTTAAGTTTTAGCCAATCAAAAGTTTATGGGCATTTATCCGATGTTATCGGATGTCACACATTTACCCATATGCAGCCGATAAATGCCTATAAATTTCAGATTGGGATTTGGCTTCACTTCTCAGCAGAGAGAAAAGACTCCAACTGCTGGCGAAGCGATGGTTTCGAGGCTTAATTGTTCGGAACATCAGACAGGGGCTTTGGTTGCTCTGAATCGTGTCGAAGTTGCTAGAAGCCACCTGACTAGGTAAGGCCGGCACAAAATTTTATGTTACGGGAGAAGATTGAGCGTTGGGAAGTTTCAAGGGTAGTCGGTTAAGAGTCAAAGATTGAAATTCGGCTGAACGGGTTTTAGTCAGAACGCCAAAATACAAGAGAAATCAATCCTCAAAGTTAAAATTTCGCCGAACAATCAAACGCGACCCAGTTTCACCGGGTAATCGATGGACCCAGGGTAAGGTATTCATTTCACAATACAGCGCTTCTTTCTACTCTTCTTCGCGCTTTCGTTTTCCTTGTAAGCGCCACGCATCAATTAAAATGTCTAACCTAATGCTTGTGAGGTATTAAAACGACTCTGTGCAATTATCGCATGAAAAATTACGTGCCAACTGTTATTCGATCTCACCGAGGTACAGCGGTACGTGCAGAGAAAGGAACGCATCCGACTGCCTTGAATGTTAAGAACCTAAGAAACAACACAGTTGATAGTCCAGTCAATGGTGGGTTTGTCGGGATGTAGTCTCACCCGTCCCTCTTGGTGGTTAATTTCATAATGCAATAAAAGTTTTGCAGAGATCACTGGATGCCTGTTCTCTTACTTAGGTCTGTCGCTGATGTTGATGGCTACGACGCAGCCTCGGTCCCACACAGCGTCGAACTTCCCCACGTCCTGGGGGGACAGGTTGAAGATGTCGCACACCATAATTTGAAGTCGTTCGTCGGGGGTCTGTGGGTATGGTACGTACTCATTTCAACACTCATTATTCTCCTTCATACAAGGCTAAAACTATGTAACTCGCAGGGGTTCCTCTACGTACAGTTCTATACCCGGATTTGTGCAGCTTTTTAATCAGAACTTTGCTTGCATTTGTGTGGCTAGGGTGTCATGGCTATAAACTAAACTGGGATGGAACCATAACAGAAGTGACATGGCTGACCACAACATAATTTTCTTTTTATTAACCTTATATCTTGGGCACAGCGTCAAAGTATGTGCAGTTATCAATTTTGAATTTTCCTTAGAATAAAGTCTAATATTGTCCAACATACTTTAGAATAAACCCTAATATTATCAAACTCACGAACGTGCGAACAGACGTTAGCCAAAAATGAGTGATTTTTGCTTTTTGATACTTCTAACAATTTCTGGAAAAATTTCACAAAGATCAGTTCATAACTTTTTTAGTTATGTTCCGACTGAACACTAAAATGCAGTTGAGACAAACAAGCAAGCGGACTGACAGATCATCATCAAAAATTTGGTCAGTTGCTCTTTGTTACATTCCCAACATTTCCTGTAAATTTCAGGCAGATCCGTTCTTAGTTGTCTGAGTTATGCCATGAAAAATTAGGCTGACGAACACACAAATAAACTTTTGGATAGATCTGTGCCAGATGTTATTACCTACTCCTCTTAACATGAGGACGAGCCTATCCCTTCATATATTTTTGCATTTTTGTGTTATTTTGGAGACAACAGCATAACAAACAGACTTATATAAGGTATCAACGGCAAAACTGAGTTAACTTCAACCCATTAACTTTGACTTGTCCAGAATTTCAGACAAGTGCTTTCACTTTGCCATTTGGAATAGAGATGCAGGCGATGAAAACACAACACAGTGACGTGCAGGACAGCAGGAAATTTAATTTTGCCTAGCAAAGTTGAGCTTCTGAATTTTTCCAGAGTAACTGATTAGGGTTTGATGCTTGAAACTTGATTTCAAGCATTTTTGAATAAGTCAAGCCTCTGGGGCTTAGCTTAACTAGACTCTGCCGTCCCAGTCTATGACGCCGAATCACGCTAGAATGGCCATCTTGGTTCGTAGGTACATGAAGCTAACATCTCTAAACAACTAAAGATTATCGGAGGGACGAGCGCGGAATAAGGTACACACGCAGCTGCTCGGTCGCCATGTTTATTCAAGGTTGGTATCGGCGCCCTTGTTCCGCACCAAATGCAACTGAGTAGTTGGCGCTTCCGCCCTTTTTTGGCCAAGGCGCGGAATAGCCACGGAGCCCAGCAGAGCCCAGTAAGAACTTCGGAACAAGGGCGCACTTGGTTCGGAACAAGGGCGCACTTGGTTCGGAACAAGGGCACATTTGGATAGGAACAAGAGCGCCGATGGCAGCCTAAAAACGAGCATGGCGACCGAGTGGCGCTTAAGTGCCTCGGATGCGCCGTTTCGTCTCTCGACAGCGTGCGTGCCCCGCATGCCACAGTCGTTTCTCCAATAAATAATTTTCTAATTGTGTGCCTCTGCCCTGGTTTTACGAATTAAGGGCGCGTTCGATTAACTCATAAAATTAAAGTTTCGAGGCTTGACCTTTCCGGCATTTCAGATAGAAGTGCTGGTTTTTTGGTGAAACTAAGTTTCTTGGAAATTTCACTAGTAATCGATTAAGGGTTAACGCGTCAAACTTGCTTCAGCGGGGTGAAACTAGCGCACCAGTCTGAAGTTCTGGATGCATATATCGCGCCAAGCGTCTCCAGACATCGGGTGTGCCTCATAAATCGGGCTCTCCGAATTAATTTTATATTCCCTAAAGCGTCCGGCACGGAAACTGGAAACTCCAGAGTTTTACTGCTTCGTCGACTGGCTTGACGAAGTCAAGCGAACTAGGTTTGACTTATCCGGAATTTCAGACAGATACGCTGGTTTCGACCAGATGAATCGAGAGTCTGGCGTTAAACTTTAACGTGTTGCTCTGGTGACAGCCGAAAATACAACACAACTCTGTAAAGTGCAGAGTTTGGCCAGCCACTGTTTACTTATGTTGCTTTCTAACCGCTGCAACACGCTTCGAAACAAAGAAATCAACATTCCTGTTTAAAGTTTCGGTTAAGTCAGTCCTAATGGCCTTACCGTCGCCTATGCATCACGTTAGAGCCACAGCTTACAATCGAGCAGACAACTTGATGCGGGGATGTGCAGCTCGCACGTCGGTCATGCTACTGTATCTATGCTACCGACTTCATATCTGTGCTGGAACGACATGTGAGTTGCACGTCCTCGCATCAAATTGAGGGTGGAAATGCCAAGTGCGGTGTCAACATTATATGTAATATATTTAATAATAATAATAATAATAATCCCATTTATTTCTCATCTGGAGACTGCGTCCAACAAGGTTAGGACACAGTATCCTGAGGTTTTCATGCTTAATACTAACATAGGAATAATACTAAAA
>LQNS02278139.1:8490652-8517369 GCA_001587735.2 Parhyale hawaiensis | reverse complement strand
TATATACAACGAGGACTACACTAACCTATGCTCTAGTCTCCGGACTGCCTATATAAATACGCACCTTTCACCACGTCTGAGCGGCAACTGATACAAAGGACTTTCTCGTACCGCTATTATTAGGGGGAATATCGGGTCATGCATGGGCTCCTGTAGCAACTGAGCAGCTGGCCCGCAACTGAACTGCTGGCCCGCCGGTACACCGGATGCAGGAAGTGAAACTCAGGGGAGGGATTTCAGAAGGGTGTTTATAAGAAAACTCGTTTATTGAACGCAATAATCATATTAATTTCTTTATTAAGAACTCAGTCACAGCTATAGGTTAACTTATAGCCTATACCATGACTTTGTTTATGTATCTTGGATGAAATAGGGCTAAAAAATTTAAAAAGTAGAAATGGAAGATATTAACTACATTAGTCTACAGCTGCATACGGCAACAACTAAGTACGAGCGTTGAAACGACAACAAGCAAGAAACACAACACCTGGAGGTCTTTTCGATGACCTCACATACAGAATCCTAATCCAGCGTGCTGTTTGAGCGCCGAACTCGGACGGCTTGGGTCAGAGCAAACCTCTTGAAGCAACGCGGTAACCGAATTTTCCTCTCTCACGTTCGAGATTTCATTTTCCCGCGCGAAATTAATTAAGTTAACAAAAATTGGAAGATCGTGGAATAGTAAAATTACCAGCACTGGCATAAAGTTGTGATCGCTTTTCGGATGATTCCAAATGAGAATTTTCTCTGGCTTTATGGCCGAATTTAACATATTGGCGACTGGACACTACGGTTCCGCGATCAAGACAACCACTCAATTTCCTACCGAAGGAGATCAAGCGCGCTCATAAAGTGATTGAAAGTGGAACACGTGATGAAAAGTATGATTCGAAGCGCAAGCTCGCTACGTATTTTCATGTTGTGGGATAAATTGAGCAAAATTACTTTTGCTTCTTAACACATATAAGCTCGTTTTAGAGTTGTTCGGTGAAAAAAACCGCCATGTGGACCAGACAGCATTTTTTATAGCAGTAAAATTGTTCAAAATTGACACGCGTGTCAAGTGAACGAGGTGCATTTTCTCCGGGTGCGAGTGTATTGCTGTCAGTGCTGTGTCCGTTAAAATAGCACCCCCACAGTTGCACAGAATTTTGAGTTATGATTCTCGCCAAGTTTGAGGAGATGCACGAAACTTCAATAACTAACGGCACTCGCTGAGCAAACTGAACTGAAGGCTATCACTTTGAAACTTAACTAACGGCACTCGCTGAGCAAACCGCAGTGACGGCTAACATTTTACCAGTTTCTATAAACTCGGTGCCGTGTCTGCGAGGGCTCAACAAAGCGTTCAGACGATTAGCGGAGGAAACTTGTTCATTTGGCCAGCGTGTGTACCTGCCTTTAGGTAGTAAATTAACTCATTGGCCGCGTCTACACGACGATCTTTTGCGTCGAAGTTTGTGATCGCGGAGAGATTTTGATCGCCAAACACACGCGGCGAGCCTTCGAAGTCCGTGATCTTTGATCGCCTACAGTGCTGAAAATCACGATCAAAAATCACGATCACAAAAAGTTTGAAAACTATATTTCGCTCTGTAAATAGATGTATCTATTTTAAATATATTATATAGTAATTAAAGCATCACTTTTTATTTAAATTTACCCGCATAGCAAATTTTGTTTATTTTGTTTTGTACAGCGGGAAGCATTCGGCAACTATGTGTTGCCAATTAGTAATAACTGTAGCATATTTCTCAAGTTACGTCTGTAGCCTACCTTCTTTTTTTATTATTTTCATTAGTAAAAGCTACAATGGAGTAACAATTCCCTTTTAATGGAATAAACGGATGTACACAGTGTGAATTGCTATAGAAATGAAATAAATTTATAAACATAAAATGAGAACTTATTGTTCTATCGTGTGCATTTCTGCATTTCAGGGAATCCCAGTGAATGAATTTTTAACTATACTTTTTGCCAGTATATATAAAGTTTTACCCGCTAATCAGCATCAACAACTACAATAAATATCTGAACGATAATGTGAGGGTGGAATATCGATAAATAGGCTAGTAATGGAATGCTAAATTCGCGCGTATAGCGACCTTGAATTGATCGTGGCTTCTGTTTCTCATGCCGTTGCGACAAGTAGGCGACATTGTTTGTGATTTTGATCGTCGATTCTTGTGTTTGTGATCGCTGAAAAGATCGTCGTGTAGACGCGGCTTTAGTGAGAAAGGGAGAGAAGGTGCTTAAAATATTTGCCTCTATTTCAGTTACGCTGACCTGGCAGTTTATAGTCAAAAGCGAATACACGCGTCACTCATCTCAACGCTTTCACTCATCCACTCGTTCAAAAGTTCTGTAGCGTCCTTGTCAGCACGACTTTGTGCACACTATAAATGATTACTGAGCCTCACACGTTTAGGGTAACTTTTTCTTTTAAATATTGCAGGGTAATTTTGCTTCTGTTTTGCAGCCAGTTTGCCGTTCGGTGTGGTGGGGTGCGCGTTGCGGAGGTGCTTGAAAAGTCGACTTTACATAGCAAAATTTGAAATTTATGTGAAGTGAGTTATTCTACTAGTGATTTACAAGCATCGAATGTGCTAATCAACGAAGGTGAGGATCGATGATATTTTTTCCATACCCTAGTTTTAATTTACAGTGATTTTTATTTTACGTAAAACCTGCATTTAAGGTTCATGGCTTTAAAAGGTAGACTCCTAAATGCGTTCGGTTAGCTAGAGGCCTGGCTCATCCGGAACCTGAGTCAGGTACGTTAGCTTCGCCCCATTACATGGAATTTCAGGCGGTAACCTTGCATTTGTCACACGGCCGGACACTCCAGCCCAGGAAGCAAAAAATGCAACGGGAGGACTCAATAGGACTGAAATAAAACATAGCTGTGACCGCATGTAACAAATTTACGACGAGTCTAAGTGTTTTACGTGTGGGACCTCAGACCTTCGTATATTGTTTTCTTGAACATATGATCGTATTTTTTCGATTATTTCATTCAGTCTCCCGCTCAAGACTGGCCAGCTACTTGAACTGCAAAATGCCTAAAAATGTTGTCGCCAAGTACAGAAAGTTCGGGCAATGGCTAACTGTTACTGTGGTTTCTCTCGCGTACAGAATTGGCTATAATGGTGCTTATATATGTTGTAAGGAATAGATATATTCTGTGAAGAGTACCGTGAAGTGAATATGAAGTGTAAATAAGGCTTCAATCAAGAAAAAGAAGTTAAATTGAGTCGCTGAAAGGGAACAAATTCGGCGCTAGTGTTGTGAAAGTTTCCACCAACATGCACTGCAATTTTCTATAGATAATTACTTAATTAGTATATATTATCTTCATTTATTTATACGCTAGAGATAAATTTGCAATTTAAGACGATTTTTCTGGTGAAATTAGTTAAAATAGTCCGAGGCTGCTCAGCCATAGATTCAACGATGATGACGTCACGTTTTGGTGCAAATTTTTCGTGAGTCCTCCCGTTACGCTCTTTGCTTCCTGCTCCAGCCTGCTCCGTAACATGGAGTTTGCGGCCGTCTCAGGTGTAGAAGGCTACTTGGATTGCTTTTAATGCCCGGTGTCCACTTGACGACTTTCGTTGGGGCCAGCAGCCTAGCGCCAACTCTACTAGTGCGTTTACGCTGCCGTGGCTCGACTTCAGCTTGCGCAAAATCTTAGCCGTTACTGTAATTTTTACACTATAGTACCTAACTGCCAGTGGCGAACTTTCGGACATGGTGAATAAACTACACTTGTGGTTTCTCGATATTTCCGACAATAGCATAACATGAATTTGTAGGTAACAACATTGATAATATTTCGGATGGGGCTATCCAGTTTTGACGTTTCTAACAATGTAGGGTAGAGGCAACAAACTCTGGCCGTGAAGTAATGTTCGGCACTTCTTCACGATATCGTAAATATTAAAAAAATAAGCCACAGACCTGCACATTGCAATTAGAAATAATCTATTACCCAAAAGTACGCTCTAGATGAAAGCATGACGCAACAATTTGGCGGGAAATATATATATTTTACGAGTCAAGCATTGCTACCGTGGTCCGCTCCGTTTCTGCATGTGGCCTTTCCTTGTGGAGTTGATAAGAACGTTGTTTACTTTATCCATTTGTTAAATGACAATGTTGGGTAAATTTGTGCACAGTGTTAGTGGGTTTTCTTGGTGAATGCATAGACTGTAAGAATTTATTGATACAGATCTATCTTATAAGATGCCATGTAATTAAATTTAATGGTGGCCAAACATTACCGTCTCAATAAGGAGTCAATTGGAGTGTCGGCCAGCAGAAAGGCCGCTCATACTTCCATTTTCAATTGGTGTTTACATAATTTTTATTACTGTTTTAGTAATGAGTTTGACCTTAGGAACAAAAAGAATAAACTAAATATTTATATAATAACACGGTACGGCCCTTAAATGGGCTATGTCGACTCGCAATGTGACGTCATTCGTTTACATGCGGTCGCTCTCATGTGCAGCGAGCTTTATCGCTGAAAGATCTTCTAATCATTTGCTCTAGAATAATGGCTCCTCACTTTTGTTCTTTTGGATCGAGTTTCTGTCAATAATGCGAGCCAATTACATTCGAAAAGGCGCATCTGGAGGGCAGGATGATTTACAGATGAAATAGAGTAGGGATTAATGCCTGAAATTTTGTGGATCGTAGTACAGCTGTTATTGGTTCTACATTTATTTAAATAACAGTACGATACGAACACGTTATCTTTTTTAAGTTGTACGTATATGTCACTCAGTGCGCTCCTCACTAACCTATACAAGCCGCCGTATCTAGGGAGCTTTCCCTATCTCTAAGTAACTTGAGTACGGGGGAAAATAGATCTGGGGATAGCGATTGGAAAAAAGGGAATTTTACCATGTTTAAACTTAAAATTGCAGCAAGAAATTATATAGCTTTGAAAACATTCATGTAATATTTCACGTACCATCAACCATCTATTTAAACATCACCTGGAGCAATATTAATTGAAACCGGCGTATTTTGATAAATACGTTAACATGCTTTGTTCTGCAAGATAGTCTGATCCAGGATACGTCGATATGAAGCCAAAATTAAGCCATCGAGGCTGAACTTGTCTGCACACTGAAACAGGAGCATTGCTTAGTTATTTGCAGGCCAACGTGTTGCAAGTGCAAGCAACTACTCGCCTGCGCATAGCTGTATTTTACGGAACACAGTTGAGTTCTAGCAGGCACCACAGTAACCAATTGCGGTTCTATGGATAAAAGTCAACATAATTCAACGGGTCGAAGCCAGCGCACCTGCCTGAAGCCCGAACAAGCCAAGCCTCGAAGGCTTAAGTGCGGCCCCAAGTAGAATGCATCCTCAAGCTTAGTTGTCTAAAACTTCGTTCATGAGATGAGCGTTTATTTCGCTGCTTGGGATCGTGCCTTTGGCGATACTCCACACTATTTACTTCAAGAAAAGCTTTTTGCAGAACAGGTTTGGCTAATTGGCCATTATTGCAAAGGGCAACACACTAACGCTAAAACTACAACTGCGCATGATTCTACATTGATGACGTTGCGGCAAAGGTGGCTTCGGCTTGCACATTGCTTTACCATTTAGTAGATATCTAAAACACAAGTAGGACTGGTGCTATGACAAGCGTCAATGGTCAGTCAATTACAAAGAAATACTCTTAGTTTCAGCGTCACATTCAGGCGCTTAAGTTGTATTTAGTCTCGACAACATGGCTGCCAAAGTGAATAATTGAGTCACTGGGCATCTTTAGCGTTGGTGTGCACCCGCCAAAATGACAGACAAATCGATTTACGTTTCTAGCCTGGAACGTGGGTCGAAGTTTCGAAACCTAAGCTCACAGTGAAGTGGAAGATCAATTTGATGACATTAGGCTATGCCAATATACGCTTGAGAAAAGAACTACAATGGCCATCTTTTCGTCCAAATGTATTGATGTGCGCATTTAAATCTCACACACTTGCAAAGAATTTTGAGTTATAGATCTCTCCTGCTACATAATGATACGTTCAAAAGTTAAATAACGGCACTTGCACAGTAAACTGAACTGACGGTAAACATTTTTACACCATTTCTTGGCAATCTCAAAGTTGTGTTTACTAGTGTTCAACATAATGGTCGGACCAAAGATGACGAGATGATTGCGCTTGATCTGCGCGTTTTTGTATTTAACGATAAACTCAAGTTGCTGTTTTAATTGGCACGGTATTAAAGGCGGTAACTATTACTTAGTAAGTTGGAATGCGATGAAAGTTGAATCTTCTTAGCGCTTATTACATTTGATATCATCTATAGTGTGAGGATAAAATGAAAGGCATACAAGAAATTTGTGTATTTATTTTCCTGTGTATACAAAACAAAAGGAAATGCAACGATTAAGCACAACGTCTTCTAATCTATGTAAAGTAGCTACAGCATGAAATACTAAACCGATCACAAACAAACAAAATGCTTGAAATGTCAGCATGCCTTTCTATTAGCCTAACCATCTGTAAAGGCCGCTGATGACGACAGACTTCTGTCTTGTGTTTTCCCTTCTCAACGTTCGAATGCGTTGCTGTGTCCGAGTAAATAAAAAGAGCCTTGCTTTCTAAGGCATTTCTTAGAAACTTGAAGACACAAGATATTGCACAAGTGCCACGGTCTAAGCCAGAGAATGCAGCGGTAAACATTTTATCGAAACTTTTGGTAGACAGGCAGTCGTGTTTGCAAGAAGAGAACGAATTATCCGTACGCGGTGAAATGAAAACGCTGGACAGAAGTTTATCGTCTCCAACGCACTTAATAGGGATATTGTGCTTGAGGATCACGAATGGATTGGATAGTCAACCTGTTAGCTACATTCCTCGCCTATTTTGCCTATTTGTCAAACTCCTACCCAAAATATTACCTAAATAACATAGGCTTTGGTCACGCTTTAAATTGAAAAATATGTTCTAGCAGTTCAAATTATAATCACCCGCGAACGAAGTGAGAGAGGTGATAATGTTTTCGATACAGATTTAAGTAAATATATCCATATATATATTGGTATGTTTGTCCACCCAAAAAGTGGTCGGAGTTGAGCAATCTTCATCATTTTTTGCAGGGAGTTTGGTGGGTTGCCCTAAATATAACCTGTCAAAAAAATTGGGCCTAGCTGGCCATAAAAAATGATTTCGTTGAATTTTTTGCCCCCGCGGCGAATTTGCCTCCACCGCGGCAGTGGTGTCCAATTTATACCTCCGCCAAGGATGTTATGATTTCGTCGTGTCTGTCTCTTTGTCTATTAGTCTGTCACCATGATAACTCAAAAAGTTATGAGCCGATTTGGACGAAATTAATAGGGATTGTTAGGAGGAACAGATGATTAACTTTTGATGAAGATATGTCTATCCGTTTGTTTGTTTTTCTGCCTCATTTTTCTCAATGCCGTAACTCAAAAAGTTAAGGATGGATTTTTATGAAATTAACATGAGTTGTTAGGTATATAACAAAGAGTAAATAACCAAATTTTGGGAATGATCTGTTTGTTCGTTCGTTCGTTTGTCACAGTTTTCAATTTTATGCTTGTTAGCACAATAACTAAAAAAATAATGCATAGATCATTATGAAATTTATAGGGGTTGTTAGCAATGTTAAGAGACATTATTGATAAAATTTTGGTGCAGATCAGTTTGTTCGTTTGTATGTTAGTCATAACGTTTGTTAGCACTATAACTCAAAAAGTTACGAACGGATCTTCAAGAGAATTAAATACAAGGAAGCAGCACAAACATGGATTTCAAATTTTGAATCTTTGTTTGTGTTACGGCTGGAATCACTCTATGATCATGAATGATCAGCCTGATAGAGAAAAAGTCATAGAATGATCAATTTTCGCCAACGATCGTAGTTAATCGCTATCAGAATTACGTTAAAAAGTGGTCACAAAAACGCGCAGATCAAGCGCAATCATCTTGTCATCTTTGGTCCGAGCGTTATGTTGAACTCGAGTTAACACAACTTTGAGATTGCCAAGAAATGGTGTCAAAATGTTTACCGTCAGTTCAATTTACTCTGCAAGTGCATCATTATGTATCAGGAGAGATCTATAACTGAGAATTCTTTGCAGGTGTGTGCGATTTAAATGCGCACATCAATACATTCGGACGAAAAGATCTCCATTGTAGTTCTTTTCTCAAGCGTAGGTATATCGGCATAATGTCATCAAATTGATCTTCCACTTGACTGTGAGCTTAGGTTTCGAAACTTCGACTGACGTTTCAGGCTAGAAACGTAAATCGATTTGTCTGTCATTTTGGCGGGTGCACACCAACGCTAAAGATGCCCAGTGACTCAATTATTCACTTTGGCAGCCATGTTGTCGAGACTAAATACAACTTAAGCGCCTGAATGTGACGCTNCTGAAACTAAGAGTATTTCTTTGTAATTGACTGACCATTGACGCTTGTCATAGCACCAGTCCTACTTGTGTTTTAGATATCTACTAAATGGTAAAGCAATGTGCAAGCCGAAGCCACCTTTGCCGCAACGTCATCAATGTAGTATCATGCGGAGTTGTAACTTTAGCGTTAGTGTGTTGCCCTTTGCAATAATGGCCAATTAGCCAAACCTGTTCTGCAAAAAGCTTTTCTTGAAGTAAATAGTGTGGAGTATCGCCAAAGGCACGATCCCAAGCAGCAAAGTAAACGCTCATCTCATGAACGAAGTTATAGACAGCTAAGCTTGAGGATGCATTCTACTTGGGGCCGCACTTAAGCTTTCGAGGCTTGACTTGTTCAGGCTTCAGGCAGGTGCGCTGGCTTCGACCCGTCGAATTATGTTGACTTTTATCCATAGAACACAAATTGGTTACTGTGGTGCCTGCTAGAACTCAACTGTGTTCCGTAAAATACAGCTATGCGCAGGCGAGTAGTTGCTTACACTTGCAACACGTTGGCCTGCAAATGACAAAGCAATGCTCCTGTTTCAGTGTGTAGACAAGTTCAGCCTCGATGGCTTAATATTGTCTCCAAATAGACGTATCCTGGATCAGACTATCTTGCAGAACAAAGCATGTTAACGTATTTATCAAAATACGCCAGTTTTAATTAATATTGCTCTAGGTGATGTTTAAATAGATTGTAGATAGTACGTGAAATATTACATAAATTTTTCAAAGCTATATAATTTCTTACTGCAATTTTAAGTTTAAACATGGTAAAATTCCCTTTTTTCCAATCGCTATCCCCAGATCCATTCTCCCCCGTACTCAAGTTACTTAGAGATAGAGAAAACTCCCTAGATACGGCGGCTTGTAGGTTTGTGAGGAGCGCACTGAGTGACATATACGTACAACTTAACAGATAACGTGTTCGTATCGTACTGTTATTTGAAAAAATGTTGAACCAATAACAGCTGTACTACGATCCACGAAATTTCAGGCATTAATCCCTACTCTATTTCATCTGTAAATCATCCTGCCCTGCAGATGCGCCTTCTAAGGCCGTAAGTTACCGACTAAATAGAGTCGTTGTAGTGTCAGCAACGGCCTTTTGTCCAGTCTGAAGGAACTCTCGACCTGTAAATGTTGTGAAGGAACTACAAACTTTATCGGTACAACTTAATTGATAGCTTTTATAACTGATAGATTATTCGATCAACCACATTTCACAACCAATCAAATTTCTCAAATGATTAGATTTCTTAAATTGATTCGAATTACCCAAGGAGATTAGGTTTCCTAATGTGATTAATTTGCTAAAGTGATAAAATTTAGTAAATTATAGATATTTATAATCGAGGGGATTTCACGACCCAAATTGGATCGGTTGAGCGATGTTGGGCTCTACACTCTGGCGCCGGGTCACAACCCGCGACCTAATAGGTAGGCCTCCTGAAGTGTTAGAGCCTAATGGAGAGCTCGTACACTTCCAGAGGCCTACCATCGCTTCAAGCTACTGGATACTCCCGTCAAAATTTAATCATCGTTGATTGTTGGGTTGTCGCCATCTACCGCACAGATGTGCCACCTTTGAAGCCCTTGTGCAGGAGGTTCCTGCCACCCCGGTGCATCTATCTATCTATCTATGCTGTATTTGGAGTCGACAGAGCGGACAATGTTTCAAAATTTGAAAAAAAAACATTTGTTTGTTTGAAAATTATTTTTATAGCTTTGGATTACTCAGTATCTGAGCTACATCTTTTTGTGATAACCTGGCTAAATTTTCGGAAAATATTAACGTGCATTACTCAGCATTTGTCGACATTAAAGCTCATCTGCAACGTTGCGCTCCAATCCATGAGGTGGTCAAGGTCTTGTTGGAGCTCGGCTCTTTTCGTGACAGGATGACATAGTTTAGTACCATCCTCAAATTTACTGATTTTACTACGGATGTTATGGTCCAGACTAGCGGCCCGTGCCGTCATTATAAATGACGGCAAAAAATTAACACTTCACCAAAACCCCCGCCGTCTTTTGGGCTTCCTCATTTTTCCCCTATCTAATACTGAAGAAAAGGATTCCAAGGTACCCAACTTTTTTTTTGCCTTTTGAAATCTGAATTTTCTGCTATCTTATTAGTTCTATTTTCCCCCTATCTAATACTGAGGAAAACGATTGCAAGGTACCCAACTTTTTTTTCGCCGAAGAAAAAGATGGCAAGGTACCCCACTTTTTTTTTTACATTTTGAAATCTGAATTTTCTCCTATCTTATTCCCATAGAGCGTGACAGGAAAGATATAAATATATAGATAAATAAATGAAGAAATAAAAACACGACGTGAATTATTATATAGTACTGATCATTGCTGTAAATTGAGAACAAAAGTGGGCCAAGCACGCTACTTTGTGGATCCCCTGATGATACTGACGTCCAGTCGTTCGTTTCTCCTTCAAGCTTCACTCGCTGCTGCCGACCTGTAAGCATGCCCCGACCATGGTAAATAGTCTCCCTGAATGCCATGGGCTCCCTGTTTTTTCATTAGCCGTTGATGGGGGACTTTATCAAAGGCCTTTTGGAAGTCTAGATACACAAGGTTTACACCTTTCTCTCCATCTTTAATATCAGTAACTTTTGAGAAAAAGTCCAGAAGGTTTATTAAGCAGCTTCTTCCATTTCGGAAGCCATGCTGAGAGTCGAATATATATGAGCTGATGCATCCTCAGGTGGTCAGTGATACGCTTTTTCAGGAGGCGTTCGATAGTTTTGCTGATGACCGAAGTAAGACTGATTGGTCGATAGTTGCTGGGGTTTTTCTTGTTACCCTTCTTATGTATCGGTTAACATTAGCTAGTCTCTAATCCTGCGGAACTTCTCCCGTTCTCAGAGACTGATTAAATATTTCGAGCAGTGGATTCACGATGACTGGAGCCATTTCTCGTTGTACACGGGGAGCAAGATTATCTGGGCCAGTGGATTTGTACACATTTATGTGGGTCATTTTTTGCAGGATCTCTATCTCCATGAAAACACATGTGTTTATGGGAGCAACTGGCGTCGGTGCTAGTCCAGGAATATTCGAAACATTTTCAATTGTAAATACAGAGGTGAAATAGTCGTTCAGGATAGTGGTTTTGTATTTTAAGTCATTGGTGATTGTAGCGTCATGTTTTTTGAACGGACCTAAGGTTTTTTTATTCTTCTTTCATTTACATATTTCTAGAATGTATTTGAGTTGCGTTTTGCCACAGTGGCTACGGATGCTTCTTTTTCCCTTTTTGTTGTCCTATTTTTTTACATCCCGACAAGCCCATATGTGACTGGACCTGTTCTCCTCTGTTGGATTACGCTTCCAGGCTTTGTAACGCACTTGTCGCCTTGCAATGCAGCATTTGACTGTCCGATTCATCCAGAGGGGATCATTACTGATACTAACGCGTTTATTTGGGATGTATCGTTCAGCTGCTCTCAGAATGCTCGTCTCCAAAATGCGTGAGCATTGTTCAACACTGGCGTCCCTCATCGGGGTTTCAAAGTCAGTTGTTCATATTTCAGTTGCCATTTCCTAAAAATTTGCTCGTCGATAGTCTGGCCGCATGAGACGACTCGCATTAGTAGTGAATTCATTGCCAGTTTTGAGCGTAACTTCAATCATGTTGTGGTCTCCAGGCCGGTCTAGAATGGCTAGGTCAACAATTTCACAATCAGGAGTGAACCAGATCTTAGAATATTACCGTATCTCGTAGGTTCATTAACGTGCTGGGTCAGGTGGTGGTGGCTGAGGAGTTCGAGCAGTTTGCTGCCTGGGGCTGGGCTGCACAAGGTACTCCAATCAATTTGTGGGAGGTTGAAATCTCCCATTACAATTGTTTCATTCGAAGTATTCAGTGCATTTTCGATCTTGTTGTAAAGTGCTGCATCAGTTTCGGCGAAAATGCAAGGGCTCCTATAGGTTAGCATAGCTAATATTTAACGACTGTCGAATGCCGAGACGAACATGGGTAGTGACAAATTCATATTCTTTAGTTGCTGCAAAGCCTTTACAGAAGGGATTAAGGTGTTCCTTGATATATATTATTGAGCTCCCTCCTCTGCAAGTTTTTGTGGGTCGGTCTATATTGAACAGTTTGCAGCGTTTCAATGCAATTTCTGCTTCCAAATTCTTGTTAGAAAGGTTGATCCATGTTTCATTGAGTGCGATAACATCATACGCAAGAGTAGCTGCTATAGCTTGCAGTTTATTCATCTTTTTTATCATGCTCTAAGCGTTGACAAATAAAAATTTGACCCCAGTGTTTGCATTGATTCTGTGAGTCAGGGGTACGTTTGAAGTGTCTGATTGCTGGGAAAAGATTGGGGGTGTAAGATCAGCAAGAGTATTATTTGAAGCGGCTAGAGCGCCTATCTGAAGTTGAGCAGGGGAAATGTTTTTGTAATGCGGCTTAACAGTTGTTAGATTGTTTTACGTCCGCAGTTATCTGGCGGACAACAGGTAGTTTCTCGCCGAGTTAGCCTTGCTTCCGGATATTCTGGTTTGTGGTGGCCGACAAAAATTCGTCTTTAGAGGAATTCGTCTCTGGAGGAATGTGAGTAGGGTGTACTGACCCCAACCAGGAATGGGGATGGAGGTACGGACCCTAACCGGGAATAGGGATGGTCATGAGGCCACAGCTGTTCTAGACGCCTTGCATATCTGAACGCTGACTCAGGGCCCCTCAGAACGCTGACTCAGGGCCCCCAGCGGGAATATAATTGTCTGCATTATCAATCAGTGGATGTGCATCTCCCAGTTGGAGGTGTGTGATCAAGTTACCTTTATAAGAACGAGTGCGCGCTAAACGAACAGACACCCAAAGTACCTAATACTCTGTTTAGGGCTCGATGGAATAGAACTACTGTAATTTATTGGGAGCAGCAGCCTTAGGGTGTTTGTGTAGGTTACCTTAGCCATTAGCTAAGCTTTGGGATGTCTGTCTGTCGTGTCCACTTTACTTTCTTCCTCTTTCCAGACTTGCTGTTCTTACACACGTTGATCTTGTGTGGGAACACTTTCGTGCATGGGCTCGTTTCACATTTCTATAGACACACTATGTGTCCCTTCTTTTTTCTTGTTAGGTCGCCTTTGTTGTGGAAACAGAGAATTACATCTACGCAATAAAAGCTCTAAAATAATATCGCAAAATTGCTAATTGGTTAATCAATAGATCTTTCGATTCTTCGTTTCCTTTACAGATATCAACCGCTGCACATCTCATGTTGGGCCGTACTAAACTATCGTACGCACAACTGTATGCGGGGATATGCAGCTCGCATGTTTTTCATCTATGCTACAAACTAGACACCTTTTCTGACAGCGTTCCTCGATCCGATGTCACTGTGAACTTTAGCCTGTGGCCGGTCCAGAGGAGCGGAGAACGGGACAGAAGCGAGGGAGACAGCGAATGTAAGTGTTGATTTTTTTTTAAAAAAGTTGCCTAGTAGAAAGAATAAACAAGAGTGTTCTGACCCGGGACTAAAGAGAGCCACAGGTGAAGTCATCGTTTACCCGTTCAAGCCAACTGCATCCATGTTATTTCATTTATTTTTTCTGTGTGTGTTTTTTCGTATTTTTTGCTTATGACGCCTAATTCCTAAGTTCCATGATAGCATAAAATTTTATCTATAAAAAACTATCTGTTTAACACAATCGAGCTTAATAATATAATGCAGCTATATGCATACACCCTGCGTTATTATTATTATTATTATTATTATATTGGTATAGCCCTGCTATTTCTGAAACTTAGCGATCGAAATTATTTACTCGGCTTGCAGCCGGAACCACAACGTTGTACTCAGGTGGCAAGAGATGAAGGACGAAAAGAGAAGAAGACAGAAGAGCCCGTGCGGACGGTCCCTTCTGTGGCCCTCCGCACGGGCGAGGTAAGAGCCCCACAGAAAAGTCTGTCACCTCCATCGGCGGCCCACCTCGCGGGACAGAAAGGAAATATAGAGAACCTACCTAACTTTACAAAACTAACTTTTTCAGCAGGAACTGCGGCTAGACGCTACATCTCCTGCGGAGAAAGCACTCGGGACCCTTGGGTGCGTCATGCCCAAACATATTATGGCAGAGAAAGGGCCCGCCACAATATGCCCATGAGAGCTCTACACCCTGCGTTAAAGGGTTAATTAAAAAAGACGACTTCCTTACAGTAGGAAACTTACTGAAGCGTGAATGGTAGTAACGTCTTAGCCTTTCAGACAATCAGAGAAAACAACTATTTTGAGATGGGCAGTTGTTAAAGCGCGATTGGCTGTGGCGACACGTGTGGCTCTGTTTTGGTCACGTGACGGTGTACCATTTCTTAGGCTATTCAGTCTTGGGGTTTTCCTCAAAAATCATGTATGGGAATTACCCAGTTGCCAAACTAACTCTATTTCCGAACAAAAAGTTATATTTGATAGGCGAAAATAATAATCCCATCAAAAAATAACAGTTTGTTCGGAAATAGTTAGTTCGGCAATTGGCTACTTACCCATAAACAAACTTGCAGCGACGCTTTTTCCTTTTTGGTGAATCGTATCGATATTTATCAATATGAATGTACTGGAAGAGTAAAAATCAGCATGAAGCTCGCATAATTAATGCCGTTAACTAAAAAAAAAAATGTGCAAAATTGCAATTTTTATCGCACCTTTGACCCTAAAAGGAAAGAAAATGCAAAACACTAAAAAGATTTGTTGTTGCGACACTAGTGAAATAATTGAAGATTGGTACTACTTAATTAATACTTAATTAATGTATATATGTCTATATCCTGTACCCTACTTTAAACAGTTACAAATCAAGGGCGTGCGTATTAGTTAATGCGCTAATTTAACCCCTCACTGCAGTCTGTCTATTTTCTGGATAGTGGTAATAGTACTATATCTAAGAGAAATAGAATAATACTGCATTCGTTAACGGGATAACCCTATTACTCCCAGGCAGTTTATTTTGCTGCAAGGGTTGTTTTAGGTTAGCTTAGTTAGGCCATCGGGACATCTTTAATTCCTGCCCGTTTTATTTCCTTCCGCTTTCATCTTCCTACTGATGTTATGTGATTCTATTCTTTCTTTTTTTCCCGACTTGCTGTTCCCATGCGTGTTGACTCGTACATGGGTTCTACGTGGATCTTGACATTCTTTGTCCCTTCTTTTTTCTCCTCCTCGGATCACAGAGTACTCTGTGGGTAGGGAGGTTTAAACTAGGAATATACCGTATGAGCACAAGTTTTTTTTATTGTGTTACTTGTAGAAATGTTTCATATTTTTTAAATACTTAGTTATTGAAACTAGAACACCAAGAAATACACACTTAAAGAAAATACACTATCCTCTCGACTTCCAACACTTAAGAATGAGTTGGAACGACCTAGTTTTAAACCCATACATAGTTTACAAACTATTCGGGCAAAAATAAAGCATTGGAGCGAAGCATTACATTGCTGTACCAGGTACAGAAGGGGCTTGAGAGCCAACTTGAAAGACGTCTTTTACAGCAAATATTGATATATTTTTTTTTCACAAAATAACCAGAGTTCAACTTTAGCCATTTTCAGTATATTCTCGCACTTTCAAATTTAGTCCCACAGTAAGTGAGCTATGAACGAGACTATGATTATCTACACTAGTGCACTGATGTAATGTAGAGTGAAATTTTGGGCAATACTGCTGCTGAAAGTTCCTTGAACAGGACCCTTAAGCTCTCTTAAGACGTAACGCATCGCCAACGAAGGAAGAGCAGCTAGTAGGCACCCATATGAATAAACCAGCAGGGCAGAGCAGGGTGACCACCAACGGACGTACGGACCTTAGGGCAGAGCAGGACGACCATCAATGGACCTTATGGCAGAGCAGGACGACCATCAATGGACCTTGGGGCAGAGCAGGACGACCATCAATGGCACGACCACCATCAATGGACCTTAGGGCAGAGCATGACGACCATCAATTGACCTTAGGGCAGAGCAGGGTAACTATCAATGGACCTTAGGGCAGAGCAGGACGACCATCAATGGACCTTAGGGCAGAGCAGGACGACCATCAATGGACCTTAGGGCATGAGCAGTGTGATCCTCAATCGACCTTAGGGCGGCGACCATCATTGGGACTTGGGACAGAAGAGGAAGTAGAGCTCATCAGCTCTGTCCAAGCCTGGAATCCCATTTTCGGAGGGGCCCTTGAATTCGTTGGTCTCCAGCAGTGTGCAATCCGCCATGTCACCTGCAGCAAACGTCAAATAACTAAGTCTTGCCTTGTTAGCTAAGCCAGAACCACACTTTGAAGATGAATGAAAATAATTGGATGATGAACTTTTGAGCGAATGTTCACTTCGCACGTAGTTCAACTTTATTACGTTTCATGGGTAACCAAGCTGCTGACGTCATTGTGATATGGAATGATGCGTGAGCTGCACATCCTCTCATAAACTGAATGTGCGACTGCACTGTGCAGCCGTGGCAACAGACTGATAATTTTCCACTTGTGTTAATGGGGCCATCTAGCGGCGAAAGCGTAAGAAATGCATTTTCAATAACCTTCACCGGGAGCAAAAAAACTGTCAGTAACAATAACATCGTGAAATGGCCCGTTCGGGCTCTTTGCTCAATCACGGAGCTAATTCTCTACCGTGCGGCTGTGAAAGGTTTGCAGAAAAATGACTTCACGGAACAAGCGCCGTCGAGCTTTTTATTCCGTAAAGGGTTAATCGCGAGGTGTGGGTACGCATTTAAGAATGCTACACTCAATCTTCAGGCAGCGCAGTATTTGTGCCACTATTGGCTGTAATAATTACTGAGCTTAGAGGCATAGGATGAACCAAAGGCCATACCTACGTTTAAGTTAGTTAGGTTAGCTCATGCTTTGTCATGAGGGCAGTGCCCTTAGGAACACTCATACCTAGGTTATCTCGACATTAGGTAATGGACTTCTTTCGTGCCCACTTTGTTGCCTGCCATGCTTGTTCTCCAACTCATGCTTTGTTGCGTTCTACCTCTTCTTTCCCGACGTGCTGTTCCCCTGCTTGTCAGGACTGGGTAGGGACGGTATGCAAATGGGCTCTACGTTTCTGTCGAAATACTACAGAACACGTGCTTTCCTTTTTATCTCTTAATTTATTGAAGCACCGTAGTGGTGTGTACGGAGACCCATGCAGCCAACTCTCTCACACTAATACAGTCGATTCCGCTTAATAGGACCTCCACTTAATATGGCCAGCAGCATAATGCGACCAGTTCTGCTGGAACAGAATTAAACGCTATGTATTGTGTACAAAGTAACTTTGTCGTTTATTTATATCATATTTGGAATTTGGAAGTATTTATAACTAAAAGTATGGCAGTACACATCCAAGATGGCGTTAGCATAGTCTATATTCTCTACGTCATTCAGACTTCAAAACGAAAAATATCTGCTTTTTAGTACCCTTTAGTTATATTTAGTTACTAATTTATCTCTGTAATCACAAAAAGAGAAAAAATGTCATTAGCCGAGAAAATACGCAATTAGCAATATATATATTAGCACAGACTTACCCAAGTTGTTAACTTCAATTTTTGGGACCAGCCTGTTATAGTGGCCAAAGCAGCTCGTCCCGATGTGGACGGAGTAAGAGAAATTGACTGTATAATATCGCGAACATATAGTTTGAGCTCTCAGTCTGATCAGCACGGTAATTAAACAGAGAACGAATGGTCGGACATGCAATATGGAGAGCGAAAGTTGGAACGCAAAGGAGACGGTGTTCTCGATCAGGTTCCGGCATGGAATAGGATGTTACGGGGGAGAAGAGGAGAGGGGGGTGTGGAAGAGACAGTGTACCGTGGCTGGACTCACCAAACATGGTGGAGAAGTCGTTTTGTCTGATAGGGAAGGGCGGTCCAGGGACCTCAGGAGTGGTCTCGTAGTCGAAGCTGAAGATCAGCCACCGGAAGTTTGGGACTGCCGTCTGCTTCAGCAGCTCCACGTACCTGACGGGGCACACAACAAGCAAATTATTTCTATTGAAACTCCATGCATTGTTTGCAGACATACATGATAATAAAAGAACTGAGTACTTTTTTTTAGACGCGATTGAGGTTTTCGCGGACCTTATGTTTTTGCTGTGTAGGATATAACCAAAATATACCAGGTTTTGACTTATTTTAAAAATCTTCCTTGGCTTTCTTGTAATGATGATTGATTAAGAATCAAACGTTTGAAATAAATAGAATGCACTTGATTGAAATAATCTCTGATTTCAGCTCTTGTCATTTGTATGAAAATCAAATACCAGAGACGCACAAACCAGTATATGCATTTATAATCATGCTCATAGCGCCCTTGTTTATTTAGATATATGCGCAGTTGCTTAGGTCTGAAAGACTCCCCCTGTTTCGAAATAGTTGTGCTCAAATGTTATTCATGTCGTTCCGATATAATTGTTCCATTAGATAAAAAAATGCAAAAAAAAAAAATAAAAATAAATAAAATGAATGAACAAATAAGTAAATAACTAGAAACATCCATCGGCACTAATACGGGATGAACTTGCTAAACCTTCTGGATAAGTTATTCCCTACATCAGCTTTATTAACCCCGAATTACCCTGCAAATGAAGGTTTTGGCTGTGGAACAACTTATTTCAGAGCAGAGGGAGTATGTTATGGGGAGTAGCGCCCCCAGGGGGTTTGAGTAGGTTACCTTAGCCATTAGCTAGGCCTTCGGGACGTCTGTCTTTCGTGCCCACTTTGCTTCCTTCCACTTTCATACTCCTACTGATCTTACTGTTGTCTGTTCTTCCTCTTCTTTCCCGACTTGCTGTTCCCATGCACGTTGATCCTGTGTGGGAACACCTTCGTGCATGGGTTCCCCGTTTTTCTGTCGATATACTATATGTCCCTTCCTTTTCCTCTCTTAGAAGAGCTTGGTACTTATTTAGGGAGGCTTAAATCTTCTTATAATACCTAATACCGAGGGAGTAGCTTTCTTTCTTATGCATTGCAAGTCGAAACTACCGTGGTTTTCTGACAAAATCATTTGTAAGGGATGCGGGGCATTATTTTGGATAACTTCCCCGAAACAACTGAAGGCAGACGTGTGCGTCTTCGGCATTTTTGTGATGTCACAGTTGATCGAGCTTTTTGAAGATATATATCTCCAGCTACGTCAAATTTCGCCGATAGTAGAAAAGGAGAAAAGGTTGAAACAATTACTCTAGCTAATAGCAATAACGTTACTGGCTCTGCGAGACAAGGGACAATGATAACGTCACAGCTGTCTCTAAGGCCCTTTTCACACGTATCGACTTTCCGCCGTCCACGGCAGGCACGACGACGCCCTCTCAAAGAACCATGGATGTCTAAGGACGCTTCTACACTTATCGACCGATGCCGTGAAGGACTTGGTGCCGTCGACGGCCGCCGTTGTCACAACGGCGCCCATTTGAAAACTGCACGGCGTCGCGCCGTCGACGGCGTGAAATGCACACGGGTCTCTTTGGACTTGTTCACAAGTGTCGACGTTCCGATGTCTGAACTGGACGGTGCGAGTCGTGAAACTACTTCAGTTGATGGCAAAGTAGAGGACTCAACCTGTTGAGGAGCTCATCGAATGATACTTAGCTCATTCTGAAGTAGTTGAAAAACTTTTTTGATATCCCTTCCGAGTTCCTCAGAAAGTGTCACAAAAGCTCAAACCACTGGTTTGGCAGCATTGATATTCTGGACCCACTTTCTGCTGAGTGAACGTTGTTTTTTCTTTCTAAATGCAAGTAATATGAGAGCAAGTGGTCCTGTGTGTCCATGATGAAAGAATGGAGGCAACTGGCAGGTAGTGCCGATATGTGGACGGCGGGACCGCTCTTCACACAACAGTGTTGGATCCTAAACGGCGGACGGTGTCAATTCGATGTTGTGAAAGGGGCCTTACTTAGCATTCGACGTTCGTACAGTATTGCGTGGATACTGACTCTAACGAGAAATGCGAATGGTCGAGGGGCGGCAGTTGTTGCACGAGAACCTTCCGTCTCTATCGCCACAGCTCTTACAATCTGCGATCGACTGCACCCATGCACTCATTCTGGGCAAAAAGCTAATAGGCATTTAGCATTTATCCTCAACACATACCAGGGCGTGCGCGTTTTTCGCTAGGAGGCAGGTGTCAAGCTGATTTTACCTTTGCGCTTCGTATGCATTATACGCTCCCTGGGCACAAATGGAGACCAACACTTTCGTTCAGTGCAATTTCAACATGTTCCCGCTACTAGCAACTTAACTAAACAAACCGTGGTCTATCGCTGATGTTGATGGCTATGATGGAGCCTCGGTCCCACACAGCGTCGAACTTCCCGACATCCTGGGGGGACAGGCTGAAGATGTCGCACACCATAATCTGTAGCCGCTCGTCGGGGGTCTGTGGGTGCACATACCAATTTTCATTCATTATATTATACTCTTTAGTACAATACTCATATAATAATCCTCGAACTGACTCGCATTCCGTATAAGAATATTGGCCAACAAGCATTTTTCCTGCTGTATTCTTCTTCTTCTACGGTATCACTCCAAACTTGAAGTCCGGTTTGGCCCACCAGGTCCCAGTATCAAGTAACTTCGTGCTGTTCCTATTTTAAATTTAAGGAAAAACCCCCCACACCTTTGCTGTCCGGTGTTGTCTACAGGTACAATTGCAGAAGTTACAAGCTTCGTATGTGGGCAGTACTGGAAAGCATTACAAAGCCCGCATTGACCAACATTTAGGTATATCCAGACCAGCTCCCAGTATCATGTAATTTCATGCTGTTTCTTGCTTCTTAACAGAGGTATTTGTGCAGTGCACCCGCTGGAAGGGAGGCATTTCATATAATGCTATTCCTACGGGAATATTGAGTACATCTAAAAAAAACCGTAGCGCTACCAAAGACCAATGGCGAGTTTTTAGCAATGCTAAGTTTGCATCTCGAAGATTAATTTTTTTTTCGCAGACCACTCTAACCAACTAATTACTGCAGGGTTTTGCTTGCATTTCTGTTTAGTTTTATTTCGGTTGATATGAGATACTTCTCCTGTCTCGAGGTAGGACTTCAGGGAGCATAGGAGGAGTCATCGGGTTAGGTCAGTTAGGTACGACCATCATACATATGCCATGGGGAACAGCGACCCAAGAAGGCCATTCATTGTAAGTTGCCTTAGCTTTAGGTAGGAATTCTAGTCCTCTCTTCTTCGCTCCTCTTACTTCCAGTTTTATACTCGTACTATTATTGCTTTACCCAGTTTTCTCTCTTTCCCGATTTGCTATTCTCGAGAGCGTCGATGCTGAGTGGGAATTCCCTGGCGCATGGATTCTACACTTTTAGCGGCGCACTGTATGCCCCTTGCTTTTCCGGTGTAGTGGAAACGGAAGCCTAAAGTACTCACTATAAGTAACTGACCCGGTTTGAGGTACCCAGAAGGGCCAGAAAGGAAAGGGCCCTAGCCTACATGTGTAAGATGGCCTGCAAGTAAATGCGTATTCACATGACGTTGTTTTGATTCTCATACGTACTACTCAGTATCTGAATGCCATGGTGTGTCTGCCAAGATAGCACAAACGTGTACAACAACTTGAGTTCTAATTCACATGTCCTATTCCCCTTGTAATATTGAGGGCTACTGACTGATTCAAATTTTTCATATGACGCTTTCCTCTTCTCTCGAAAAGCATCTGTCTACTAATCGATTAATCAGGGGAAAATGTATTGTCAGAACTAGTACTCACGGCTCTAGAAAATATTGTTGTTTGGCGAAGAGGCGATCTCACGCACTAAGGCATGTAAGTAAAACACTCTCAACATCCTGTCGCTGTGAGTGGGGCAAAGCGTCCATTTGAAATCGTGATAACACTGGCTCCTTCACGTCATTATAGTCAAACCAGCGTAAGGAGTCCGATGGGCGCGGCTAAGAACGCACAGCAACTTTGCCAAATCTCACTTAAGCGCGTGGTATAACTTGCCTCAATCGATAAAATTAAATTTTTATTCGAATACTCAAAGTGCATTAGTCAATAGATTAGATTTGGAACTGCTGCGTTCAACTCAGTCCCGCCCCTAAAGGAGTGCTTACGCTGGTTTGACTATAGTGACAGTATCTCAAACTCGCCCGAATTGTCCCACTGCTGCTTAGCAGATTTGTGATCACACCCTATGGCTGCCGAGAGCTCAGTGGTCACATAGATGGATTNAACTCAGTCCCGCCCCTAAAGGAGTGCTTACGCTGGTTTGACTATAGTGACAGTATCTCAAACTCGCCCGAATTGTCCCACTGCTGCTTAGCAGATTTGTGATCACACCCTATGGCTGCCGAGAGCTCAGTGGTCACATAGATGGATTGCAACTCCAGAAAGCAAGGAATTTATCAGTTATTTGCCCCGCCGTGTAATCGTAAGTGACCCAAAAAGTGGTAACGACGATGACGACACGACACTGAAGCAAGTAACCGCTCAGCTTCATCCCACTCAAACGAAAGAAGTGAAAACTAGTAAAGTGACAGTTGATCTAAGCTTTCTGAAACCTCAGACCAGAACGTTGGCTTCGCCCCTTTGAATCGTATAGTTGAGTTTGTAAACAACCCAAATACACGTGAGACGACAGGAAACTTTATTTTACAGTGCATGAATTTTATCTCTTGAACAAGCAAAGGTTCTGTAACAAAATGGGCTCAAGAAAGCAAATCTTCCTAATCAGAAATGAAACGTAGGTACGGTACTGTTTTCCCCATTATTCCTAGTCAACTTACCTGGTAAAGATTGGATGATATAAAACACGATGAATTTATTTTAGAGAAATAACTATACATTTTAAAAAAACTTCTTCCATATTACTCAACGATTATATGAACTTCATCTTTCAGTTTCACTTTTTTAGTACAATCGCGTAGTAATAATACTTTTTGGTAGTTTCATGAACTAGTAAACTGACTTGATAGAGTTTCCCGTACGAAGTCGTCTTGACCTGGAAGTCGAGCTTCTGCTCCTGGCCGAACTCCACTACGATGCTGTCGACGCAGTCCACACCCAGCACCCTGTGGCCCTGCCTGTACAGCCTGCGGTGGGCATGAGTGGAGAAATAAAATTTGATGATATTAATAAATGTAGCTTCGTTTTTTCCCGAGAATACAGAAAAATATGGCGCTGACTGATTCACCTAATCCATTACTAAGTATGACCGTCATATGTTTATAAATATATCCACTATATAATAAAACACAGTTGTTGGTCGCTTGCTCTCTCGCTTGCTTGCTCCAATGTTGGTCCGTCTCTCCGTCACGCAGTTAAGAGTTTAATAGGAGAAAATTCATGTACTGAAAAACAAGTTGAGATACCGTACAATTTCAGCGTTTGGAGTACCGGTGACAAACATAGCTTTGGATCTCCGGCCTCTGGATCTCGGGCTCTGGATACCCAGCCTCTGGATCCCGGGCTCTGGATCTCCAGCCTCTGATCCTTAACCTCTGGATCCCCGCTTTTATTGCTGAATGATATCTTAGTAGTTGAATCTTCACGCTGAACAGACGCCTTTTTATATTGAATTTACATCGCAGTCAAAGTTCGATGCTGGAAGTTCAACAATCAGTTGGTATCCACAATACGGTGAGCCCTGGGCATTTCCAGTGAAGTCTTTTGACTAAACTATATTTACTTCCGCCAAGGAAGTTATGTTTTCGTCCTGTTTGTCTCTTTGTCTGTCTGCTTGTCTGTCTGTCACCAAGATAACTCAAAAAGTTATAAACCGATTTGGATGAAATTTACAGGGATTGTTAGGTATGTTAGGAGAAACAGATGATAAACTTTTGGTGAAGATATGTCCATCCGTTTGTTTGTTGGTCTGCCTCATTTTTCTCCCGGCCATAACTCAAAAAGTTATTGATGGATTTTGATGAAATTAACATGAATTGTTAGGGATATAACAAAGAGTAAATGACCAAATTTTAGTAATGATCCCTTTGTTCGTTCGTTCGTCACTGTTTTTAATTTTATGATTGTTAGCACAATAACTCAAAAAATAATGAATGGATCTTTACGAAATTTATAGGGGTTGTTAGTAATATTAAAAGACATAAATGACCAAATTTTGGTGCAGATCGGTTTGTTCGTTTGACTCATGTTTGTCATTACGTTTGTTAACAGTATAACTCAAAAAGCTATGAACGGATCTTCAAGAAAATTGCACAAGCTGTTATTACTATCAAAAGGCACAAATGACTAGATTTTGGAGTTTATGCAATGAAAATTATGGTTTCAGAGAATATTTTGCTACCGTTGCTTCACTTGGCGGTGGTATGCGCTCTCAGAGTGCTCTAGTTTCTTAGTGCAACTTAACGCTTAATCTATTCTAAGCTGATATTCACTCATTATCTTGCAGGGGGGATATTTTGCGATCGCGAAACTCATGGTTGTACAGCTTGTGTTTCACTAATGGAAGATCAGGCCTGCAGGGATGAACCTATAACACAACAAAACCTCTACTGAGAACCAGAACAATAAAAAGCTCAATCACAAAATTTTGCCGTAATTTTTGACGGCTGGGCCCTCTGTATAGATATATATTTGTTTATATGTTCGGTGTCACGCTTTTTACAAAATAGATAGGCAAAAATTAGCTCTGGCCTTTCTGGCTTCATCAGTTTAATCATCGGCTAAAAGACTGTGCTGATCCTGCCAAGCTTCATAGGAAACTGATAGGTAGAAAATATTCCAAGTTGCTGATGATGGCACTCGAACAGGATATCTGATTCCCGTCTTCCTTTGACAAATTTGAAGTCCACTCGATACGGATGCATACAGCTTCTCTGAACTATCTCTTCCATCGTGATGTGTACTCTCTTCTGAGGTCATCTCCATCCAAACTTCAGCCGCCTTTAGTTTACACTGATCGTCTTAGTTTGACTGCATAATTATCGAGGCAAATGGTAAGATATTCTTCAGCGGTCAGCACGAGCGTAAAAACCACGATGATTTCTTGGCAACAAATGGTTTTCTCCATTTGAGTTCTTCTTTCAACAGAGCAAGTTTTCTCAGAGTCCGAGTTATATGCCACCCTCGAGTATGTTGGATACAGACCTCCATATTCATTAGAAGCGATATCGACTGAGGGCAAAGAATATTGCTAATCGTTAGTAATAATGAATGCAGTTCTTGCTCTTCCAGTTTCTCTTGCCGTTCCCGTGGAGCCTGATATTCATTACTGTACTCTACATTGAAATTATATTTTCATTTGGTTTACGATGTACAAATTTTGTAGCAAATCAGCAAAGCGCAGAAAAACCAATTTTTTCCGGTATAGTAGACGTAGTAAGTATTTATTCCAATTTCTGGACGCGAAAATTTTGCTATGCTGAAGCTATCTCACTGTGTATTCAGGATACGCAGCGGGAATGAAATTCAGTGATGCTTCAGCTCTTACTCATAAAGTTTTTTTTGCATGTTATGTAAGGGAGGGAAGGAGTGTGCTGAAGACGAATTGAAGTGCACTGTTCAGTAGAAAGCACGTATCTCTTACGCTAATTTGAGTTGGCCGTCGTAGCGTTTTCCTCTATAGGTATGTATTTTAGTAAGTAAAGTACATTCAATGAAGAAATGTAATCACAAATTTCTTGCGATGAAGAAGAAGCAAGACAAAGACGAGAAGATTCCGCACCGGCCTATATTAAACAAATATATATATCTATTGTTGCGTGAATTTCTTCACGAACGGGTCTACTAGTATGTCTATAGACTACACCTTTTTTATCGCGTCTAGACTCACCATATCATATCCAGACACACCATATCATCTCCAGAGTCACCTTATCATGTCCAGACTCACCATATCATGTCCAGACTCACCATATCATGTCCAGACTCACCATATCATGTCCAGACTCACCATATCATCTCCAGAGTCACCATATGTCCTGACTCACCATATCATGTCCAGACTCACCATATCATGTCCAGACTCACCATATCATGTCCAGACTCGCCATATCATGTCCAGACTAGCCATATCATGTCCAGACTCACCATATCATGTCCAGACTCACCATATCATGTCCAGACTCACCATATCATCTCCAGAGTCAACATATCATGTCCAGACTCACCAAATTATGTCGAGAGACACCATATCATGTCCAGACTTGTTCAGACTCACCATACCTATCATGTCCAGACTCACCATATCATGTCCAGACTCACCATATCATGTCCAGACTCACCATATCATGTCCAGACTCACCATATCATGTCCAGACTCACCATAT
>LQNS02278139.1:8357850-8373962 GCA_001587735.2 Parhyale hawaiensis | reverse complement strand
GGGATGAAACCGAGCCCTTCGGAACAGGCGTCACATGGGCAACACGCCAGCACTCCGGAAAAGAGCCCAGCCGCAACATTCGACGGAATACGGAAGCAAGCGGGGCTGCGAGCACTCCAGACACCCTCTGAAGAAAGAAAGGAAACATACCCGATGTATCAGTGCCCCCATAGGGGTCCAGGTCGAAAAGAAGGCGGTGCACTTCAGAGGATCTGAAAGCAAAACCGGAAAACCTCTGCTCGGGATCACATGCTAAAGGAATGCACACCCGGTCCCGTCTCTGCTTCCCATCAAAGTAGCGCAACAGAAGTCCACCTTGGCAGCGGGGTCCGCAACAAGATCATCACCAGTGCCAATTAAAGGAGGCACAGAAGAGCTCACGCCAAGCACAGCGCTCGTTAAGGTGGACCACCACTTATGTGCGTTAACAGACAAGGCTAATAACTCCCTGGACCTCAAATTGTGCTCCCTCTCAGCTTCATCATAAGTAGCACCAGAACGACGCCGCTGTTCCCTGAAAAGCTGAAAGTCTATAGCAGACCGGCTAGTACGCCAACGGGCATATGCCTCCCGCTTCAACTGGTGTGCCCTCCTACAGGCATCATCAAACAAGGGCTCATCGCCCGTCCTAACCGTTATGAAGTGGGAAGGGACATAAGCGCGCACCATGTCAGAAAAAAGCCGATTCAAAGTAGACCCAGGATCAGTAGACTCGCTCACAACACCCCAAGGTAGCGCAAGGATGGCACCAGTGACGGCATCCCAATGCACTCTGGACTTTAAAAATATTTCACGCCTAACAGTGACTCTGGGGACTCGCTGACGAACCTGCAGCGTCGCAGACAGGGCACCATGGTCCGAAGAACCAATGGGAGACACCACTGAGACTCCAACCAGATCAGAAACATCAGTCATCAGTAGGTCAAGAACACCTCCCATGAAATAGGTAGGACCTTCAACTAATTGCTCACAACCAGAGGCACTCGCGAAGTCGAAGGCGGCATGACCATGGCAATCAGTCCTCCCAGAGCCTAAGCATTCCACATGGTGACAATTAAAGTCACCTATAAAGGCAAAGGCAGAACTCCTATCCGACGACTGAATTCTAGCCATTGCATCCAGGAGACAATCAAAGACCCAATCATCAGCAGACGAGCTCCGATATACTGAAAACAAATAAAAGTTCCTGAATGAGCCACAGACTCTAAGCACCATCATCTCGCAGCATGGACATTCATATTCACTCTGCCTGGACACAACAACACCCTTTCGAACGTAAGCAGTCAAACCACTAAATCCAGGACAAGAGTCTCGCAACCGCAGCACTGGCTTTTCAAAGTTTGGGATCATCAGCTCAGAAACATGGGGATGGCTTGAGACCAGCGTCTCCGAACATAGCACAAGGTCATAATTGGAAGAGGCTACAGCTAGTTCAGACAAATTACCATATAAACCCCGAACATTAGTGCACAAGATCCGGCAGGAGTGAGACCCAAAACCACGAGGACCGGGGTTTTCTTCCACGTCCGAATATCCGGCACGCAAAGAACAATAAATAAATATGTATACACCGTAAGTAAAGGAAATCATAAAAAAATTACAAAAAAGCAAATCGACAGTCGTGATAGCAACGAAAGCGGCCAGCTAACCACGCGCCCCAGGCCCTCCCATCACCAGTACAGGCTTTGGCCGAAAAGAGGAAGAAGAAAAAGGAAAGGAAAAGAGCACCAGGTGGTACTACCCGAGGGAAGGAAGAGAGGAGCAGACTGCGGAAGACTGAGTAACCAGCTATGGCACCAGCCTGTTCATCTCCTCTCAGGGATGCCCTTGGACCAAAAAGGTCTCATCCGCCTTTAGAGTGGTATTTCCTCCATCTCAGGGGCTACCCAGAACTCCAAACCCAAAGCCAGCTCATGCAAACAAAGCGACGTCCGGTGGCCGGCAATGGGAGCGGCCTGGTAACTGAAGATGCTAGTAATGCTTTGTCACTTTTGGTAGCAAATATATTTCTTGACAATTTTGAGGAACAACACTTACCTATCCAATTGTTCAGAAGCATTTAAGCCGAAGTTTTACTGTAGATATTTAGATGACACTTTTGTATTGTTTGAGAACGAACATCAAGGACGGTCTTTCCACAGGTATTTTAACGACAGACATGAACAGATGAAGTTTACTATTGAAACAGAACGAGATAATGGTCTTTCATTTTGGATGTGCATGTGACTCGAAGTGAAAATAATTTCTTAACCTCACTGTTTCGTAAACCAACGTTCTCAGGACTTGGTACAAGCTTTTTTAACAATATTTCATACAAGTACAAAACTACAATAATTTCTACTTACTGACCAGAGCATACCGTACCGTATTTCATGCTCTTTTTACTATTTGCGCCAGAAAATAGAATTCCTTAAGAAATATTTTATTGGCGACTACTATCCATCAAAATTGTTCAATACCATTGTAAGAAAATTCCTTGATAGAAAACACACCGCTGTGTTACCAATAGCGACGGTTGAAAGAGAAAAATTGTATTTAAAGCGCAAGAAAATCGGTATCACAGCTACATCTCACTGTGTTAACCTGCCGACATTTCTGTAAAATTTAACGTTTTCAATTTCGACCATCTTCGACCCTCCCACCTGATGAGTTGCGAAACGTGCGTCGTGGGTAACAAATTTCTACTTTTTGCTTCTCTTCGTATGCTTCAGTATTTAATAATAATAACATTTTTCTCATATGCATGCAGTGCCCAACAAATGAAGGCGCAGCACCCTGAGGCATTCATTCTTATAAGTAACATTCTTAAAGTTAATACATGAGATAAAATTTTCCATTGACTAAAGAAGTAGCACAATTTTTGCCAAACTTTTTTGTTTAATATGTTTTTACCCTATATATATAATAAAAAGAAAATTTAGGATTTAAAATAGACATATTCAAATCCAGGCATCGATGCAAAGTAAAACTACAGGTGTGTAGTATGTCCGGAGATGCCAGCTACGTAGTTGTAGATAAGACATACAGCCAGTTTTGAAGACAGGATGCGCTTGCAGTGATAGTGCAAAGAGCAAAACACAGCGTGAAAAGGCAGATAACGCATGGCCTGAGTGATGAACTTTCACGATGGTGCCTGGCTGCAGTCATTGAGCTGTGTTACCTGACCGGAGTTACCTCCTATGACTTCGCTTTACGGACGCAACTTAGAACGGCGGCTCTTTTGGCAGCGATTCTGGCGACCACTATCAGGTATGTCAGATTAGGTGTGTTAGGGTTAGGTCACGTGAGTTATAGGTTAGAGCAGTCTAAGCCAATGTACGTTTAAGAACTATTGCAGGTTAGAAGAGCGTACTACAAGAGGTTCGGTTCTCGACGACTGCAATGTCGGCCGCCAAAAGCGCCGACGAATAGGCGGCGGAAGTAAGACCGGTGCAGAGTTGATATTCTCCAGGTTTTGTGCACGAAGTGAGTCGGAATTGTATGGGAATTCATTAAATTCTGCTAAGATTTAAGGCTAAGTCCAGGAAACTTTCCCTCCAAGATTTCAAGGGATTGTTATAAGAAGTTAGTGTAAAAAATAAATAATTTGCAGCATAGATTTAGGATTTTGTTTCGAAAAGTTTTAGTAATTTTTAGTGTCAGATACTTTTGGGAAGTTTTAAGAGTAAGTCTCAAGGATTTCTACTACATGATGTGTCAAGGGTGCTATTAATAAGTGTCAAAATCTTCGTTTACTGCAGAATAATTTTGATATTTTGTTTAGAACAAGTCTCAATGGTTCCTTCTACGCAATATTGTTGGGAATTCTGTTGAAAATGATTCTGCAAAACTTTTTCTACAGGCTATTTCTAAAAAATTTAGTAGCTTCTACGCTCAACAAATTTGAAACATTTTGTTCACAAAAAAACAAGACAGCCCGTATAGAAACTAGTTCACACCCGCAGTAGCGGCGCGTCTGACTTCGACTCTCAAGGTCGCTGGTTCGTGCCCAGTTCCCAGCTGGGTATTTTCTTAGCGCGCTTGATGTGATCGGTCAGCATCCGGTCTGCACACCGCTGCAGAGGGTTGGGGGGTCGCAGATATTGTCTTCCGCCACTGGCGCCATAGCTCTAGACATCTGTGGTCGACTGCAACCGTATACTCCTCTGGGGCCTCTTGGTGTATATCTATAGCACAAAACAGTGCTTGCGGGTTTCCCAGTTGGGGGTACGGTGCAGTTGACTTTACCTTTACCTTTAAACTTTGTAGCTCAAAGGTCGGCACTAGTATGGCTCTAAAACGACTTACCAGTACCTAGTGCGGCACTGGTATGGCTCTAGAATGGTTTACCTGCACCTAGTGCGGTACTGAATCTATCCACGTTTTGTGACGCTTGAATTATTCCATTTCAAGAGACACAAACACTTAGATAGTAAGTTTTAGAAGTAGAAGGAGTAGTGTCTTTGCTCACACTCCAGTAGTAACTTGGGCATGGCTGGGACCCAGGCCAGGCGCCATGGTATTCGCTGGTCCATAAGTATCTACAGTATCTTCCGGATAGACTTCCTTCATCTTCATAAGTTCTACTTTGAGATT
This sequence comes from Parhyale hawaiensis, assembly GCA_001587735.2. Taxonomy (NCBI): domain Eukaryota; kingdom Metazoa; phylum Arthropoda; class Malacostraca; order Amphipoda; family Hyalidae; genus Parhyale; species Parhyale hawaiensis. The sequence continues at coordinate 8,369,387 of LQNS02278139.1, read as the reverse complement.
CCAAATCTGAAGGCCGTTTCGGTCCATCACATCCCATTTTGTTCAATAATGAGGCGCTTTTCCTCCCACTGCGTCTGTGCTGTTCTTGCAGAACGCCCTCGGAGATCATTTTTAAACGAGCTCTGTAATACGATTCCTACGAGATCGCTAAGTACGAGTATCTCAAAATCCCTCATGTGCTAATCAGCATTCAGCTGCGGGTATGAAATCATGGCCTAATGGTGCATTATTAGCAGTTCTTAAATCCGTTGCTAGAAGGATTTTTTGTAGAGCACTGAATTGTCGGCCAGTTTAAATGCCGGTCATCCAATTTCTTAGTGCATTCAGTAGCTCGACGAGAGAAAACTGCTCCATTAAACCACAAGCAAAATGGCGACGCTCTTCTCTTCTGAAATGAGAATGAAATTACTGTTATTCTGGTCATCGTTTTACCTCCGTACCTACAACTCACTAAGTGATTTGTGTAGGGAAGCTCGGTTTTTCCGCAACTTCAGTAATAATTATTCCACCAGCGCATACCTCCCTGTAAATCTGAGCGCGCTACTACCAATTGGGGAATTACGCATAAAGCAAAATTTCAGAGATGATACGGGGAAGAATTAGAAGAGGACAGCCAACAGTAACACTGGTGCGGAGTGCTTCTGCCGTGTCCCCCTTCCCCTGCAGGATAGGTCGGAGTTGCAAGACGGGGGGGGGGGGGGGGGGGGGGGGGGGGGGGGGGGGGGGGCGCATACCGACATCATCAGCGGCGGTCCACTCCACTACACTAAAGGGCTAGTATAGAGAATGATGGGTATTACGCCAGGGATAAACTCTGCCAGCATAGGCTAATTCTCTTAAGCTCGGTTCCCACGTAACAACTTTCGTTGTAGCTAGCAGCTTAGAAGCAACTCAAAACTAATCCGTTTACGTAGCAGCGGCACGGCTTCAACTTGGACAAAGTTTAATTAATTGTCGAAAATCTGAGTTGCTACTGCAATCTCTACACCATAATAGGTGATAATTATGAACTTTCAACTATCGGTCCTAATTATGAGTAATTTAAGTCCACAGAGATTGATATTTAAGGAATTGGTGCACAATGATCATACGGAAGGTAGACGCCATGCTTAAGTCACGGCTACGACTACAGAGTCAGATTAGTTGAATTTCCTCTATGCTGCTAGCGGCAACGAGAGTTGTAACGTAGGCACTGGATTTGAGGGAATTATAATGCAATTTATAAGCAAGCAGGTAGATGCAAAGTGAAGCGTGTGCAACAAGTCGAGGTGATGATACGTGTCCATTCCACTTGTGTCAATACAGTTGTAGAGATAACACCGGAGAACTTTTTTTGCTATTCTTTAATTAAGTATAAAAATTCCTCCTTAGTAACCATTAGACGCTGATTTTAGATCTATAACTGAACATTTTGCATGTGAGGTATTTCATAAACATTCCTACTTACCATTCTCGTTCCAATAACGAACTAAAATTAGTCATAATAGCCTAGGTTAGCATTGCTTCATTTTGAAAAGTGAGAACTTTAAGCGCAAACTTTGCATGGGTCCCGCTAGTTTACTTAATTTGTAAAATTATTTCGGAAAAAGCTTCTTCACTCAAAGCAGACTTGAACACACCACCAGCAAACGACCATAGCGAGTAGAGACCGTGTCGAAGCTACTATTGACCAATGTTGCCTTGCTTCCTCCTTTCTATTAAACCTCCTTGTCTTTAATTAACAGGCTATTACACTGTAATGGCTGGTGCACACTAACGCATAAGTCGCCCCTCTACACATTCCACATCCGACGGTAACGTTGCAGCGAGCAAGGTTCCGGCTCACCCGGGGTTCTGCCGCTAAATAGGGAATTAAGTATACGAGTCGTTTCTGTCAGTTTGCACGCTGCGACGAGCGGCAAAGGTTAAGCTTTGGTAACACCTCCTACTGCCGAGTTAGTTTGAAGTGACCATGACTCATAGTTTGTTTTACCGAGTCACGGCCATGCAAACGTTGAGTGACTGAGTCACGTTTACGTACCCGCTATTAAGATTCTTTTCTTTGCTACTGAAAGCTCCGGTAACGCACGTCCGGGAATCCTTCGGACCTCCTGCATTCTACATCAGCTTTTGCGCTAGACATGCCTTTGTTTTCGGCTAGAAGCCCGCTGAAATGATATTTTTTTTGTCCTGTGCTGCACTTCACAGCGTTCGAATGCCTTGCTGTATCTGTATACACAACAAATATGAGCACTGCTTTCTGAAACGACACTCACTACAAATTTGAAAAAAACGCGAAACACGGCACTAGTGACACTTGCTAAGCCAGCTGATATGACGGTAAACATTTTATCGAAACTTTCGATAGGCACACAGTCTTGTAATGCCACGAAAAGTACTAAACATTCAAACGCTCTGAAGTGAAATATAGAAAAACTATGTCTGCAGTGGGCTTTGCAGTTCGCTTCCCACCCACGTAGCGTTCCAACTCGACGTTAGCATTGACTTGCGTTACGAATTGAATGTGAAATAACATGCAAGAAGTACCACATGGCGCTGTTGCTGATGCTCTGACGCTGGCATCACGCCGCATCTAAGATTCAAACTCTGTTCTTTTGTTATTGCACGTCTGTGTACTACATTTCCTGTAAATTATCACCCGCAAAGGCAGTGAGAGAGGTGATAATGTCTTCATTGAAGATTTAATTTTGTCCACCCAAAAAAAGGGAGAAGGAGTTGAGCACTGATCATATTTTTTTGCGGATAGTCTGATAGGTTGATCTAGATGTGACCAATGCCAAAAAAGCTAGAATTAGCTGACCATCAGAAATGACGGCAATGAAGGTTGCTGTCTGTCCACCATAAAAGAGACAGAAGAAGTGGAGTTATATTAATAATCTTTAATACAGTCAGGTTATTTCAGTCAGATGTGAAAAATGGCAAAAATCTTGAGTTAGTTTACCATCAGGAATGGTGACGTTGAATCTGTAACTCCAACCAAAATGAGGTAATAGGAGTTAAGCCATTATCACAATTTTTTTTCAGACAGTACAATGAGTTGACTGAGATGAGAAAAAGGCCAAAGCTCTAGAGCAAGCTGGCCATAAATAATAACGGCGTTGAATTCGCAACCTACCGTAGGTGGTGGTCTTACGCCACGACGCATTCTAGTAGCAACATGATTCGAATATACGACATTTTATAGTGCCTGAGTATCATTCACCTCGTCACTACTCCGCTTGTAGGGAATTTGCCCACTATATACCTGCTTCTTTCAATTTGAGAATTGCTGTATATATACTAATTCATTAGCAGACCCTGATTTTAGTGTGGATCCACAACTGACACTTGGCTAGTACGTCGGATTGTCTAGGTTATCAGCCTATTCTTATAGGAATAACATTTCTACACTACTAATGCTCTCAGTTAGCATTCTACAGGATAATTAACTGGTGATACGCGTCATTATTAATACTGGCATCAGGTTTTTGATTCACGAAGTGAATCTGACTAGAGCGCAATCGACATGAAGCGAAATTCGTATAGACTTTTGTATTTATTTTTTTTTTTCTTGACCCAAGTAATTGTATCATTTGCAGGGCACACCACAGAACGATGGGACTCGACGAGCGAATTAAACACTTGGGTGCATCTTTGGTTTTGGTGCTGGCACTGTCGCCCTCAGCTGCTGCNCCGCAGTTCCTGCTGACGAGGTTAGTTTTGTAAAGTTAGGTAGGCTCTCAATACTTCCCCTTCTGTTTCGGGAGGTGGGCTGCCGATCGAGGTGGCCGACCTATTCCCGCTAGACTTCTACCTTCTTGTTTTTCGTTTCCTTCCCCTGTACGGCGTAGCTGAGCGAAAGTGTTCAGCCGTTCCCGGGGGTTGGAGAGGCACAACTTGCGTCTTTTCCCTGTCAGTAGCGCACTGACCATTCTGAGACTTACCGGCAGAAAAGAAAAGCCGAGACAAAAATCATTGATAATTCAAAACGCGCCCTAGTGGCGCACGAGGCAGTGTTAAATCTGCAGGAATGGTTCGGCGCGATGTAGACATTGTGTCCCTGATGCGCCAGTAAAACTTCTACTACTACTTGCCCGATGTAGAATAACATAAACATTCAGTCACCGTCTGAAGCTACTCCTAGGCTAAGTTAAGCCTTCTTTTTCGGCAGATTAACAATTATAATAGCTACGTAGGTGTTCCTTTCAATGCTGGGCAAGTGGGCATGCGGTAAACGATTTATAACAATTTTTTCCCAACTCTACTGTATAAAGAAATATCAGGTTGTTTCCTTTCCGAATGTTTTTGGGCTTGGCAGTTCATTTGTGGAGGCAATGAAGATCCGCGATTTTTTATGTCTTATAGAATATGGTTAGGGTGTTTAAACTTCACGCTCTGGCCTCATGGAGAGGTAGCTTAATCCAAAAGAAGTACTTTGCAACACCGTGAAGCCCAAAACGCTGCTAAAGGAAATAAAAGAAAAAGCCATTAACAGCTGACTTAAACGTCTGCAGGCCAACACGCCCGAAAGCTGATGCCGGCAATGAATTCCAAACCCCAACAGACCTGGGAACGACCCACGAAGCTTTAACACTTGTATTGCTCCATATGTGAGTAATTTGCGTAAAGTTTAGTATGGTTTGTCTGAGACATCATGGGGAGCAAATCTATGCCATGTCTTTCAATATTTCACTACCTTATACAGACGTAGTAGTCTCTGAAATAAGCGATTCATGCGCCATTTTAGAATCTGTCCTATGCGTCAGAGATATACGACCAGTACTTAACACGCTCAACAAAGCAAGCATGTAACTTTTTTGGCATTCTTCCTTCAGACTTGCGTATAACCATGGTTTTCATTTTGTTTTCATAATTAACTAGAGCACTCTGAGAGCGCATTCCTCCGCCAAGCGAGGCAACGGTAGCAAAAAATTCAAATTAGCTCTGAAACAATTGTTAGGATATTTTGGGTGTACGTGTTCGGGTTAACTTTACGTTAAACAAGTTAATTTATTTATGCATGTGTTACATATATAAATAAACTACACGTGAAGAGTATATAAGTATTAATATAATTTTTTGGATACTAATGATTCATTATCAAAACACAAATTAATTTAGATGAAAGAGTACTACCAATCACTGTGGTTGTAATCCATACAGCACAAGTCTCATTGACAAATTGAACACGCCACCCAGATACAAGCGCCAAAGCGGGAGCCTTTGGACAAAAACATATTTAGCATTTTCGGACAGCAAAATGGTTAGCATTCATGCGCATACTTATGATGATTAGCATTCCTAAAAAATGTTTCTCACCTTTTCAACACATAAATCTTCGCCGTAGTTCTGCGCAAGAAGGTTAACAATACATCCTACAATCGACTACGCAATTTTACTGTAGCACACACTCAAATGATATCCTACCCATATTATGACACAGTGCTAAGAATCAAGTAAGCACAGTAGCAATAGTTTCAATAACACTTTGATGAAATTATTTCGAACACTCTTATTTTTCTCACTTCACACACATAAGAAACGCGTTCACTCGATCAATGGGGTACCCTGCCTTATATCACACAAAATGCATGAAATACTATCACCAGACATACATTCAACTATATTGTACATTCAATATTATATTTCTATTCTAATAATATGTGTCGAGAATAAACTGCTGAGACGGAGCTGTTTTGAGCACGGGAAGTGTTTATAACATCTTGAAGAAGCTTCAATCCCTGGCATGAAACTTTTAGGAGCAGGCGTGCATGTAGGCACATCCAGCTTCAGAAGCTCATCCACAGGAATTTATTTTTTAGTAGTAGTTATTGCAGTTGTTATTTTTGTCGTTTTTGTCGTTTTTTCGTTTTCCCTCCTGCAAGAAGGAGAATTTTTTTTTAACTATCACGCTCTAACTTGACTATTTAAGCTTTATTTATTCAAGGAAATTCAATATTATATTCAAATTGTTATATTCAAACATATGATTCATTTACTTTAACGATTTAAATGCTCGTTCGTCTCCGCTGTTTTTCTCGTATGACTTACCCTCGATCCACTCCTTTGGATTATCTAATGTCTATGAAGCTGATGATCTCACCCGATGTAGCTATTGGGGCTGTGACATATCAGTTATTTTTTCATTATCATTTATTTTATTTAAAATCTAGTTGAGTTTAGTTATGTAGCGCTTGCATAATAACAGCGTTAGCGTTTTTTTTTTTTTTTTTTTTTTGAAGCAAACCAATTTGCAAATGATTAAAGTTATATGTAGTTTGACACTAGAACGACACTCCACAAACATTCACGTGGGATATGGAACGAATCTAACACTTAACTGACCCAAAACCCAAGGAACTCACACCTACAGAGGGAGGCGTTACCGTTGTCCTCATACCCCAGTCCAACCTATCCTAGGCCACATCTTAAACGTCCCCTATCTTCTCGACTACTATTGGCTGAACTTCCCATGGTTACACGCGATCCTCAACCGTGTATGGTTGTAGTCTTATGTTTCCCAAATAACGACATTTTTCACTCTGACCAATCCTAGTTCGTTTTCTTAATGAGCTGTCATTAATTTTCTCGACACTCTCTTGAAACCATATGCCCCGCTTGAACCAACAAGTCATTGGAATTTTTGCTACGTTGTTTCTTAGCCCCGAGCGTGTACACAAACGTTAACGCTGCTATCAAATTTATGCCTTCTAACACAACAGTCTTTTCACCAGACTCTTAAGTCCTTTGCCTAAAAAGTACACCACATTTAGCGCGAATTTCTTTTTCCCCATACAGTTCCAACATTCGTGTCATTTCATCACAGGCACATTGATACAAATCTATCACCATTTTTGCACTATTTCGCGTGTGTTTTCACTGTTAGCTCTCAAGACACTGCCAACTTTGCTATACCAGCGCCGAACTTAAACTGATTTGTCACACGGTCTATCTTATATCCTTCTCGCCTACCAAGTTTTATTGCATTGACCATCCTCCGTCTCCAAGTATAATTTCATTTCACTCGCCTCCCCGGCTACATGCTGGTTCCCTGTACAATTTTGGCGGAATCTATCCTTGGAATTTATTCTAACAACCGTCTATCAGTGATACCAGTCATTCTGATTTTGTTATTATACGTAGATTTTGCCAACACGAAAATTGATGCAGATTATGTTAATATGAAAATTATGCAGATTTTATTACTACGCTTATCTTTAATTATATATTAATATATATATATACATGTATGATGCATAAATTCACACGATATATATATATATAATTATGCATACATTTGTTTCATAACACCGGAACCTACCGTCAAACAGTAGTATCTCGGTGCATTATGCACTACTACTGAATGTAATTTAAACCGTGCCTGCATAATGGCTGCTACAGCAGCCCAAAATCCCCTACAGCATGGCAGCCATTATGCAGGGTGGGGTAACGCATGTTCTACAACAATGGTTCCCAAACTGAGGTGCATTATGCATGTACCCCTTAGGGGCGCGATAGGACCTTTCCAGGGGTGCAAAATACGGTTTCGTTTCGCAGTCATTCATAAATTGACCCAACTTTAGGGCACTAAAGTTAGTATAATTTTATCTTCGTCACCATGTGGGTACTCACTTTAGCAGGGGAGTGCGAGAACATGTAAGTTCTCCAGGGAAGCCAAGCATAGCAAAAAAAAAGTTCGGGAGCCTCTGCTCTAGAGACCCTTGGCGACATTAAAGGTAGGCAGAAAATTAGCACTTCAGGGTGAAACTCCTGTTTTTAAAATCCTTTGTCTCAATATGCTGACATTGGGCTCCCACAATGCTATGGGTATTAAAAAGAGGGAGGAGGGACATAACATATCGTACACACGAAAATACTTAATAGTCTTACTCAAAATTTATTACCTGAACAAAATGAGCATAAATTGACTGTATAAGATTGCATATTACCAATATATGCACATAAAACTAAATGTTAGTCAATGTTTTATAAAATATCACAATATTTTAACTTCCTAGGTGAAAAGGCAAATGCGCTGTGGAATAAATTTTATCTTCCATTAGTACATTGTAGTAAAGCCTGTATTAACTGCAACAGCAACCAATCTCGTCCTGTAGTATTTAATTAACAATTAGCATACTTTAGTCGGTATTTTACTCAATACTTCCTGGTAAATTATTTTCAGACTCATATTTGTTGGACCTCTCTCCGGATTTTATTTCATAAATTTCTTCTTATAAACTGGATTGGGATCAAATCCCGGGACTCACTCGGCCACTGTAAAGCCCCGTGCCCACGTAACAATTTTCAGTGCCGCTCAAGCCTAGAGCCAACTTAAGTAATTAGATTGCGTAATCGCGCCCATGACGTCAGCATGCCGCCTCTAAACATCATGCTTTGATTTTTGAATAATCAATCTTTTTGGACTTAAACTGCTCATAAATAAGAGTGATAGTCAAAAGTTCACCAGTGGTCCTTGCTATGGTGTCAAAATTGTAGTAGCGCCAACGAAGTTTGTTACGTGGGCACCGGGCTTTGAATGTGAAAGTTACTTTCAGTAAGCCATTCTTCGTAGCCTCGGCAGCACGCTTGGGATCGGTCGTGTAGAAAAAAAAAACAATCAGGAGGAAGCCCAAAGCTCTCTGCAGAAGGCACTAATTTTCCCCATAAGATTTATTGATAAATTTCGGCACACATTTTACAGTCTAATATTGACAGTTTGCAACAACACCTCTCGTAGAAAAGCAGCTTCACACGAAGATACTTCCTCCACCTGATTTTACAGATGTTATCGTGTGACTTGGTACGCAAGCTTCGCCTTCTCTCCTGTTTCATCTGTCCATAAAACTCTTTCCCAATGAAAATTTGGCTTATCTCTATGTTCTTTTGCTGATTTTGTCGTTGCAATTGATTATGCCTATATCGTTCTCTAGTAACGAATGCACCAGATAAATGTAAATGTAAATCCTAAAAATCTTCTCGGCTAGCTATTGGATTTTTTATCTTTCGTCCATCCTGTTTCCGTAATCTTGGAGAGATCTTCCTAGGTTCTCAACAGTATTATTGAAAATTAAATGGAAAGGGTAACAATTCCACAATTGACTGTTAGCTGCCTACAGGCAGACAAATTTATTTCTCAAAAGAAGCAACAACAAGTCTTATGTATATGGCGATAAAACGGTAGGAGTTTGGATAGAGGTTCAATAATCAACAGTAGCAACCGGTTTGAGGTAAACTTCTAAAATTTTACTTTAAGAATTCAATCAGCAGAATGCACTTAAAATGCCAAAGTTCAGCAATTTTAATGTAGTAGGGTAACATATCTAGTACCCGTCCACCATGCTAGTAGCCGTCCACTTGGTTTGAAAACTTCCTGTGTAAGCACTAGTAGTGCTAGAAAGCCGTACATAGGCTTAAACTGTAGGCTAAGTAGTACCCTACTGTTTAATCCTATGTACGGCTCTCTAGTACTGCTAGTTTTTACACAGAAAGTTTTCAAGCCAAGTGGACGGCTACTAGCATGGCGGACGGGTACTAAACATATTACCCTAATGAACAATAAATCCCCAAAGGCTTGCAAAGGAAGAAAACTAAGCTAAATTTGGCTTTGCGCTAACTGAGAATGAACCACTTAGAACAGTACGCAGGTCGGCAAGGCAAACAGATGTAGAAAGCCGGTGAGGATTCCGAGCGGCTTTCGAGCGGCATTTTTCAGGTTCCAATGACGTTTGCTAAACGAAGCACAACCGAAGTGACACAGCATCGGGACAGTAGAACAGGACAAAACTTGGCTGGCGTGATTCCTACACCAACGCTGATTCCTCGTTAGTTTAATTCTCCACGTCCGTCCACACAACAGTTGCATCAATTTTCCATTCGAATAGAATCGGTGGGAGAAGATACCGGTCACGAGTAAAGAGGCCACTTAAAGCGGGTAGCAAGCTACAGCTTGTGTTAGTTACGTCGCACGGCACTGTCAAAGAGAAGGAAAGTTTCTTTACGGGCCGCAAACTCAACTGACGAGAACAACATTGACATTAGGTAGTATGTGCTCCGTCGACCCCCACCCCACCGTTACCAACCTAGCTTATTATAGTAAGGCCGTTTTCACGGGGCCGCTCTCCCTGCGACTTTGCATAAGGCCACTGCCGGCGGTACTCCGCTACACTCATGTACTGAAACAAAACACCAATTTGTATATCAAACTGCACGGCGCGCCAGGACGTATCTGCGCTCACCAAGTTTACACGGTTTGCCCTCATCGAAACAGACACTCGCCTAACAGTTATTTGCCGTCAGTGTCCAGTGGACGCTAAGAGTGATGGAAGTTAACAGAGGAAAGGAGGTTCTGTTGAGTAGATATGGCAGCAGGATCTCAAAAGGGTAGCTAAACCCCAATTCTAGAGCTAGTTAAGAAAATCGTAGAACCCTTTATTCCAATAATTTAATAGAAGTTAATTAGCAGGACGGCCGACCGGCGGGCATACAAGACAGCAAGGTAGAGAGTCAAGGGAAAGAAGATCACGGCGATGTTCCATCAGCTGATGCGGCCGGTCCTACAATGACAGCAGACGACGACCCTGCGATGGTTCGGAGTGCACGGTGCAGCAGAGTTTAGATTTTAATCAATTTAGGGCAAGCTTATAAATGAGCCAATCGAATGAAGAAAAAGCAAGTACATAATGAAACTGGCTGGAGGAAAAGAAGTAAGACTGGCTCGAACGATTGTAAAATTTGGGACTGCGTCGGTAACTAGCCTGACATCCGACTACGGGTCACAAGCAGCAGCCGTGCCGACGGGATAACCGCTAGATCTAACAAACTTTAAAAACTCCTCTGAACAAGGAATTTTTTACAGTATCACATCTTTTAACTTTTCTTATGAATAAACTTATTATAGTAAATATGTCGTTTGGGTCACTGGAGATTATTGTGGAACTTTTCAATCATTCCATTGCTTTACGTGTAAAATGAACTTCATGTTTTCACTTCGAAACGGATGGAAAATTTCTTCAAGAGCGAGCGAAAGAAAACAGCTATGGTTTGATAGGTGTATTACACACACACATTTTATGTTACAAGTATTTGGTAAAGTAGTAATACACTATAGAATAATGCATCTGTGTAGCCACTGAAAGTTTAACAAACTTTTTGGACAACATAAAACAAAAAACAAAAACTAATAAAATTGCATGACGTATTCTTTAAAACGTTTTTTTAAGATATTATCAGAAAAGGGATCTAATAAATACGCAGGAAGTTTATTGAGAAGAGTTGCAATTTGAAATACTGTAGCGCGTTTCTCAACGTCAACACGCACAGTTGGGAGATTGAGAATAGTACGTCTCAGTTTGTAATTTTGTTGGGGAATAAGGGTACTGAAATACTTTAGTAATTTTACAGGATGATTATAGAACACAAATCGAAAAAATTTAAGTAAGGAATAGTTGTAAACATCCTGAAATTGCAACATTTGTAAAGAAAAGTACATTTCACTGCATCTCATTAGAGGCACATTGTTTTCGTTGCGTCTTACACGTAGTATTCGCCTAAGTATA
>LQNS02278139.1:8326501-8341442 GCA_001587735.2 Parhyale hawaiensis | reverse complement strand
CATCCAAATCGGTTCATAACTTTTTGAGTTATCCTGGTGACAGACAAACAGACAAACAGACAGACAGACAGACAAACACGACGAAAACATAACCTCCTTGGCGGAGGTAATAATTATGCCTGAGGCTCCATCTTTTTAACGTCTAACTTCAGGCAGGGAGAAGAAGAGCGCCGTGGCAGGGGTGGTGAAGTGGGGGTGGCGTGGAGGTGGGTGTCTTGGGGTTCATTTGCAGGAGAGAATGTGTGGGAGAAGGCAGGAACGGAAGTTAAGAGAGTGAAGGTGTCACCAGCCCTTTTTGCAGATGACACTACGATTGTGGGTATGAGTGGAGAGATTAAGGATGGTGTGAATGCAGTGAAAGAGGTGATGGATAAACGTAAAAAGCGGAATAATGATGATGAAGAGGAAGTGCTTGAGTTTGAGTCGGATGAGGGAGCGAATGTTAGAGTGCTAGGCAGTTGGGTGGATGCGGATGTGAGAAATAGGATGAAAAGAGCAAATGGTTCGTGGTGGAGAGTAAAAAGATGGCTGAAAGGGTGGCGAATGTCTAAAAGATGGCAAGCAAGAGTGGTTGAAGCGTGTGTGGAGAGTAGTTTGCTGTGTGACTGTCAAGCGCGTATGTGGTACAAAAGAGGTGTGCAAAAGTTGCAAAAATGAATAGATAAATGTTATAGAAATGTATGGAGTAATTGGAATGGTGAGCCGTTGCGACAAATGCAAGAGAGACATGAGAATATGTAGGGTGTGAGGAGTCGGCTGAATGTAAAGAATTCGAGGTGGAAGATTGAGAAGAGAGCACTTGAGAGGATGGGTCACGTGGTAAGAATGGAGAACAGAAAGGGTTACGAAAGCGTTAGTTTTGGATGGTATGAAAGTTTGGAAGGTAAGGCGAAAATGTTTGGGAGGAAAAGGAAAACAATGCTATATTGGAAACGTATGTTGCGTGAAAGTGATGGGGCTTAGACAGATGTGGAGCAACTGTGAAGTGACAGAGATGGATGGAAAAAGATTGTGAAGGAGCGGATGGAACACATGGATAAATGGGAGCGTCAGAATGGCCATAGGTATGAATGGGGTCTGAATGAGGGAGCTATCGAGAGGAATGTGAGTGGCATGATTGAGTGTGTAGGTATGAAAGGTGTGGAAAGAGGCGTAGCCTATATAAGTCAAAGGGGGGTGCTCGTATTGTATCAAAAAAGGATGCACGGTGCCGCCCTGCAGAAGGTGTATGAATATGGCAAATGTGATATGAATGTGGAGACTGATGGGGCGAGAGTAAACCATGAGAGAACGTGTGTGAGAGGGAGCAGTTGGGGAAGGTAGGAGGGAGTGTGGGGGCTGCAGCCTGTGGGTAACGAGGAGAAATCATGCGAGGCATGTTAGGATGCGCGACAATGTAAATGGCGGGGAGATAAATGACGAGCGAGAGAAGGCCGGTCGGCGACGGGGTGTAGTAGTGTCCCCCGTGCGGGCGGGAGCTATCGCGCGCCGATATGGCGAGGCACCAAAGGAGCTGCATGGTGTTGGACCCGAAAGTGAGCCAAACCCCTGACGGGGCCGATGGGCCTTGGAATGAATTGGCAGGAAGGCGAGCTGGCGAAGCAGGAGAGGGTGAGGGTGGAGCCAGGTGAGCAATAGGGGCTGGAGCATTGGGAGGGAGACGGGGTAACACGCCGTGCACATTCAGTCAGAAGAACAGCTTGAAGAACGACCTGTCTGAGAACTCAACTGTAACAGCCTCGGCACAGGAAGGATGTACCCCGCCACGTCACACCCCACATACAAATCTGGCGGGACCCGAATAGGGTGTATCCCAGCAGTCAACAAAATCAGCCGCCGAAGGAGCCCCCATGGCGCCCAGCAGGTGTAGCGAAGGAGAAACCAACTAGGGATTAGGGGCGTGTAAGGCAAGTCAGAACCACTACCCGCCCAGAGAGTTGAAACGACGGTGAAAGGACAGAAGAATAGTAGGAGGAAGAGGGGAAGAACCGCAGTTTTGGGGCGTGAGCACCGTTTGGCTCTTCTTCAGGAGCAGCATCCAGAGGGGAGGTGAAAACGTCACTTATCTGAACGGAGCTCGCAGTCTGTTGATCATCGGACCATTCTACGTGTGAGTAAGAAGGCGAGGTCATGCGTAATATATTTCGCGTATTTGCATGAGTCTCCTCAACTTTTGAGTAGTGTGTGTACCAGCCTTTACTTCACACCAAGTTCTCTTTTCTGGGCAATTTTTACAGTTGATTTGTCAGCTTGTGTACGTGCAAGAAAACACTCAAAGTTTTATCACATTAGTTCTTCTTGATGCAGAGGTAATGAAAAACCTCACTGTAAGTTAAATAGGCACAAAAGTCCTTGCAGTTGGATAATTTGTACGTTAACTATGTTTTTCCCTGACTCCCGAAAGACTTTGCTTCGTAACGTTGCCGCCATGAAGTTCGAAAAGTCAATGTACAACAGCGTTTCAACGGGTAGAAACTAGAACAATGTCTGTAGTTTTCTCCGTTTTGTAAATCCACCTAAAGTGTCCGTCGTTTTGCTGGAAGAGCCTGTACTGCACATTGTTCACGGAAGTTATATTACGTTCCGTTTAATTACAGAAATTAATGCATTGTTTCTGTAGTATCACCGGGAAGTGTCTGATGATGGCGTGTTACCGGAAAGTTTTCCTCGTGTCCGTCAGATTCCAGGTCTAGAAGTTCTATGTTAGTGTGTTTATCCAATTTGCTTGAACTTCCCGAGCCATTAACTGTTAGAGAGTTTACAGTACCAACTATAGAGAGTGCGCATACATCCGCCAAGCAAGGCAACGGTAACGAAAATTCAAATTGGTTCTGAAATCATTATTTTCTTTGTATCAACACCAAACTCTAATCATTCGTGCCTTTCAATAGTTATTAACTGTTTCTGCAAGTTTCGTGAAGATCCGTTCATAACTTTGCCAAAAAATTGTGTGCTGGATACACATGACCCTCTTTTGACCACTAAGTAGGCAGAGCTTTGATAACTCGATTGGCTAAGGCGCTGCCTTTAAAGTATAATGGGCATGGGTTCGAATCTTGCCCAGGCACCATGCTTTTTCAAAAGAACCACAAACAACGGAATGAAATTTCACAATCTGTATTCTACCTTGAAGCTGTTTTTGTTTCTGTTACAGAAAAGAATCCTCTTATTGACGGAAATTCTAAATACTTTCTGGTACGATTAAACAGAAAGTTGGAAAGCGTTCGGCGAATGGGCTGCCGGACACTTTCTGTCATTTAACGCAAAAATCTTTTACAGTGTAGCACGTGTAGAAAGAGTATCAGTAAGAGTTTGGCAGTGCAACTGCACGACTCTGCTGACCTCTCGTGGGACTTGGCAACCTTGGTCTGTACTTGATTAGTGAGTTTACTTTTTTTACTCCCATGTAGTGCAGTGTTACGGTGTGCTACTCGCAGCAGGGGAGTTGGGCGGTCGACGATCTCCCGTAGTACATTAACCTGTCGCTCTGTGCCAATCGCCACACATTTTATAGATCAGGGAACACAACAACATTTCGCCGCACTGGCCAAGGAATTATTTTTTCGGTGGCTGCTCCCTTCCCGCCAATCAGAGGCTCCAGCCATAGATCTTGTGTTACTGATAGTTTCTCGATGAAACCTTCACAATTGAAATAACCTAGTGCTTTATTTGATTTTACGTTTTGTGACAGTGTTTTTATTTCCTGTATTTCTACGTATCCCCCTTCATTTCAGGTTTTCAAATGTCCTGATGACACCAGTCGGCTGTCGAAACGTTGACACCAATATTAAATTTTTCGGAACTAGTGCTGTAATATGTTATTACTCTCGAATTGGCTTGAATAAATTTGTTACTGTGGAGAAAAACTATTTTAGAGTGGTAGAGAAGAAGTGTAACATCACAACGAAACTAAATGTGAAATTTTAAAACTTGAAAGGATAATTATGCAAAACAAAAATATGATAATAAAATAAACCATTCACAAAGTGTTGTTAGAAGAGCTTTAAAGCTATATACTGACACCGCTAACACACACAATAATAAGAAACCAGCCACGTCGCGCACTCAAGGACCGCCAGCAGCAAACTGCCTCGGTCAATCTTCTTTGTTTTCTTAAGTTAGGTCTGGTTCTGTTTATTGCATTTATTTTGTTACTGATCTGGCAGTTTGACTGTTGCTGCCAGGAGCGCTACATGTTGCTGTCAGGAGCAGTGCATGCTGCTGTCAGGAGCAGTACATGTTGCTGTCAGGAGCGCTACATGTTGCTGTCAGGAGCAGTGCATGCTGCTGTCAGGAGCAGTACATGTTGCTGTCATGAGCAGTACATGTTGCTGTCAGGAGCAGTACATGTTGCTGTCATGAGCAGTACATGTTGCTGTCATGAGCAGTACATGTTGCTGTCAGGAGCAGTGCATGCTGCTGTCAGGAGCTGTACGTGTTGCTGTCAGGAGCAGTACATGTTGCTGTCAGAAGCAGTACATGTTGCTGTCAGAAGCAGTACATGTTGCTGTCAGGAGCAGTACATGTTGCTGTCAGGAGCAGTGCATGCTGCTGTCAGGAGCTGTACGTGTTGCTGTCAGAAGCAGTACATGTTGCTGTCAGAAGCAGTACATGTTGCTGTCAGGAGCAGTACATGTTGCTGTCAGGAACAGTGCATGCTGCTGCCAGGAGCTGTACGTGTTGCTGTCAGGAGCAGTGCATGCTGCTGTCAGGAGCAGTACATGTTGCTGTCAGGAGCAGTACATGTTGCTGTCAGGAGCAGTACATGTTGCTGTCAGGAGCAGTACATGTTGCTGTCAGGAGCTGTACGTGTTGCTGTCAGGAGCAGTACATGTTGCTGTCAGGAGCAGTACATGTTGCTGTCAGGAGCAGTGCATGCTGCTGTCAGGAGCTGTACGTGTTGCTGTCAGGAGCAGTACATGTGGCTGTCAGGAGCAGTACATGTTGGTGTCAGGAGCAGTGCATGCTGCTGTCAGGAGCTGTACGTGTTGCTGTCAGGAGCAGTACATGTGGCTGTCAGGAGCAGTACATGTTGGTGTCAGGAGCAGTACATGTTGGTGTCAGGAGCAGTGCATGCTGCTCTCAGGAGCTGTACGTGTTGCTGTCAGGAGCAATACGTGTTACTGTCAGGAGCAGTCCATGCTGCTGTCAGGAGCTGTACGTGTTGCTGTCAGGAGCAGTACATGTTGCTGTCAGGAGCAGTACATGTTGCTGTCAGGAGCAGTACACGTTGCTGTCAGGAGCAATACATGTTGCTGTCAGGAGCAGTACATGTTGCTGTCAGGAGCAGTACATGTTGCTGTCAGGAGCAGTACATGTTGATGTCAGGAGCAGTACATGTTGGTGTCAGGAGCAGTACATGTTGGTGTCAGGAGCAGTACATGTTGATGTCAGGAGCAGTACATGTTGGTGTCAGGAGCAGTACATGTTGCTGTCAGGAGCAATACATGTTGCTGTCAGGAGCAGTACATGTTGCTGTCAGGAGCAGTACATGTTGGTGTCAGGAGCAGTACATGTTGATGTCAGGAGCAGTACATGTTGGTGTCAGGAGCAGTACATGTTGATGTCAGGAGCAGTACATGTTGCGGTCAGGAGCTGTACGTGTTGCGGTCAGGAGCAGTACATGTTGGTGTCAGGAGCAGTATATGTTGCTGTCAGCAGCAGTCAAGCTGCCAGATCAGTAACAAAATAAATGCAATAAACAGAACCAGACCAAACCTAAGAAAACAGTGAAGATTGACCGAGGCACTGGCAGTTTGCTGCTGGCGGTCTTTGAGTGCGCGATGTTGCCTCTCCTGCCAAACAGTTGTTCTACGTAATCGGGCTGGTTTCTTACTATTGTGTGTGCTACCGGTGTCAGTATGTAACTTTAAAGCTCTGCTAACAACACTTTGTGAATGGTTTACTTTATTATCAAGTTTTTGTGTTGCATAATTATCCTTACAAATTTTACAGTTTCATATTTAGTAGAAGAATCAAGTTTCGTTCGTTAAGACATGGCGGAACTGCTGCAGTGGTAAAAAACAAATACCCCGGAGATTCTCTATCGTTGTAAACGCTCCTGTGAAAAGTGGATACTGAAAATTTTTTTTTTTTCTTTTTCCTAATTTTGGACCTGTGAAAAACAGTAAAAATCTGATAAGTTCTTTTTAATTGTTTTGTTGAACTTGATAGCTAGAGACATTGTAAGGGATCTACATGTCTATCCTCAGTCAAAATTCCGCGTAGATTCGATGGTTAATTTTGGGGACACTTGATTTTTTATTTTGTTCTCTAATTTTGGACACTACTGCAGATGAAAATAGAGTTTGAGCAGCCTTAGGGTTGGTATACACGTAGTGTCTTTTAAACGTGTTCACTCATTCATTAGTAGGAATGTTTTACTGCCCTGTAGAAGCAGCACAAAATGCATTGTTTTCTGATTTATATTTTACTCCAAATTTGAAGAGATATCTATAACCTAGGCGCCTAGTCACACTTGCTGAGGAAACTGACTTTGTAGCTATACTTGTAGCCTAATAACACTGTAGCGAGCACACACTTGCGTTTACGGTGATACTACAAGACATTTGCACAATTGGGTGAGTCAACACGTTACAAAGCCTAAAAAACGGTCATGTAGATAAGCCTGTACATCTGCCACATTCACAAATATGTTAAAAGAATATTGGTAATTTCCGCAACTGGGCAGGTAGCTAGGAATCTCTGGAAACATTTTTTCTCTAAATTACCCAACGATTTCTAAAATTTTCAAGACACAAAATAAATTCTCTTAAGAAGGTTAGTATTGGCTTAGTGTTACGTATTCACAACCTTTAATGCCGGTGCCGCACGCTAGCCAGCAGAAAGAGTCTGCGAGTTTTGATCACCGAGAGAACGTCTAAATGCCTGTACACTCGCGCTTTTGGGCAGAATTTCAGGATGGAGCGTGCAGTGGTTTTGTGCGCAATGCGCTAGCCAAATGCGCAAAATTCTGTAGACAAACCGCCAGTGACGCCCTCTATGTCGCTTTGTTTGGCTGCATAACCACGACAGATTATTATTTTATAAGATATTTTATCCTAAACGTCAACTTAATATCAATTGTGGAGGCTCTAGGTAGTGTACCTATAATGTTACTAGCAATTCCCGTAAAAATTCCATGGTTAGTTATTGTCCTCACTTTTTATAATGAAACAATCCTAACCTACGCCATTGTAACTTACTTTAGTTTTACCTAATGCAACTCCTAACCTAACCCACCCCATGAACAGCGTCTGTCCCTTAACCCTCATGAACTGCGTCTAACCTCAAGTGTGCTGCCCACGAGAGTCGAAACATGGGAACGTTTCTCCCTATCCTTCCCATTACGCTGCTGTATATGCAGCTTCGATTTGTCAAATATATTGCATCCAAAAACTGCTTAAACTCCGAACCGCGACGACTATTCCGCTACAGCGAGGGCCATTAGCTCAGTTCAGACTCTCTCTTAAATTTTCTATTGGGTTTCAATTTGCAACTGTATATATTTGGAATCTATGTGTCTTAATAGATTCAACCGTTATTACGCGCACAAAAACATCTAAGAACGTGAAGCGCTACCGTGTTCCTACTCGTAAGCAACGGGCTTAACGTAGGTAGCCCGTGTATGCCAAGTCTTAGCAAGTCCACCATAAGTCATCCTACACAAGATACCCAGACACTATTTCACAGCTGGATCTCGCAAATGTTTTACGAGCAAAATTTTCGCCCTTGTACATCATGATAGAGAAATAAAGACAGCATAAAAACAAAATAGCAATCTCACTCTTCGGAGGTACTTTTCTCATTGCGTTTCTTCTTCTTACACGCCTTCACTAACCTTTGTTTCTCATAACATTATTCAGACTTTCATATTTTTAATATTTCCGTTTTTCATCCCTACATTTTATGATTTTAATTCTATTCCGGGACCCGTGCTTGCTTTACAGTTTATGAAAGCTGAATTATAGTACAGATTGTTGGTTAGATTTATGTTTGTCACGCTGTTCAGCCTATGGTAGCGACAATGTCGTTTATTGAACGGACCTCGAAGTCAGTTGACCACCGTACCATTCTCTTGTGTGATTAGGGAGAAGCGATTTTGCGAAATATATTTCTCGTACTTGCGAATATTTCCTCAGCTTTTGACTAGTGTGTGTGTACCAGTCTTTACTTTGCACCAAGTTCTTTTCTCTGAAGAATTTAAACAGCTGATATATGTATTTGCCATCCTGTATATAAGTAAAAAACACTGAAAATTTTACTCACTATTCGTTATTCTTGATGTAGAGCCAATAAAAAGCTTTACCATGAATTTAAATAGGCGCCAAAGTCTTTACAGTGGGAAAATTGTACGTTATAAAACAATTTCCCTGACTTACAAAAAATCTTCCTGCGTCGCGGCGCCGCCTTGAAGCTCGAAAAGTAAATTTAGTACGTATTAAAATACACGTAAGAATTTGGCAGAGAAGCTGCATGGCTCTGTTGACTTCTCGTGGGACTTGGCAACATTGGTCTGTGCTTGATAAGCCCGTTTACCGTTTTTTACTTCCTTGTACTTAGTACAGTGTATGTATACTGTATAGCTTGTAGCGTTTGTGGGAACCGATCGCCCGCAGTGCATTAGCCTGTGGCTCGGTGCCAATCGTCAAGCACATTCTATAGAAAGAGGCAACACAACATTTCGCCGCACTGGCCAAGGAATTTACTGTTATTCTTTGATGGCTCCTCCCTTCCCACCAATCACAGGCTCCTAGCCACCCCGTCCCACCAATCGCAGGCTCCCAGCGACCCTGCCCCACCAATCACAGGCTTACACCCAAGCGTGTTGCCAGGCTTCAGCCTTGCCAGAACGTTCAGATTCCGATCTCTGCAGCCGCTGCTGCCTCTTTCTATAGAACCTCCTTGTCACTCGTAGCTCTACAAGTTCTCTAGACATAGTGGTAGAAGTAGAGAGGTAGAGCCTGCCAGTAGTGGAGATATTCTTCCTGAAGTTGGTAGCTATAACTCGTTCAGTTCTGTAGACTACAACATTTAAAATTTGGTTACTGTTCTCAGTTCATTTCAGGGGGCTTCTTACATTGAGTGTCGAAGTTAATACTGCCATATAGGTGTTAGTTCTTTTATTAGGTACCCCTTGTGGCCTTCTTGGCGCCCGCGGACAAGGCCAGTTTCAGCCCCCTCCCCATGCATTGTAGGCACAGATTAGTGCGTTCGATATGCCCCACTGACTCATCGTCCGGATTTAAATATCAGTGAATACCAGAGATAGTGCAAATTATTCATGGAGCGAGAGGCACAATATTCTTACGTCTAATCCGCAGAGCGCAAATGTGTAGCCCATAAAACTGAAGCAGTAGGTTTAGTCTGCATACTGAAAAAAAGCTATGCTAAATAACATAAAGTGTATAGACGGTTAAGTGTTGACAGTATTTAAATTATATACTGAATACAAAGTTATATTTCAAGTTATGACGCACATAATCCAGAATTTCAAATCTATAAGATAAAAAATAGGTCAAAGTAACATGTTTTTGTAAGTATTGCTCAACGTCAGCGCTCGTACCTATATCTATATTAAATCAAAATAAATAAAAATAATCCTGTAAGCAAATCGCGTGCTTGTAAATGTATATGTTTCTATATTACCTCCGCCTTGGGGGGTTAGTTTATTGTCGGAGTTTGTCACAAAGTAAACTTGAAAAGTTATGGACGGACTTTCACAAAATTTGCAGCGATAGTTAGGCATGATAGGAAAGCTACTTGATTCGGTTACTAGCTGTGCTAATCGGTCCACCACTAGTTTATTTATCTCCGCCGATGTTAGGTTTTTGTCGAGTTTGTCTGTCTGCCACAAAGATTACTTAAAAAGTTATGAACAGATCTTTACAAAATTTATATGGATTGTTAGGCATGTAAACAGCAACAGATCATCAACTTTTGGTGAAGATCGGTCCATCTGTTTGTTGGTTTGGTTGTCAGCGTCATTTTTTTTAATGCCATATCTCAAAAAGTTGAGAACGGATTTTTATGAAATTTGCATGAGTTGTTAGGTACATTAAGAGGAGTAAATTACCAAAATTTTGTGATGATCTGTTCGATCTTTCGAGTGCTTGTTGCTGTATATGATATTATGCTTGTTAGCACGATAACTCAAAAAAATACGGTTGGATATTTACGAAATTTGCAGGACTTGTTGGTAATCCTAAAATACATGAATGATTGAATTTTAGTGATGATCGGTTCCTCCGTTTGTGTGTTTGACTTATGTTTGTCATAATGTTTGTTAGCAGCATGACTCGAAAACGGATCTTCACGATAATTACAGAAACTGTTATTACTATTGGAAAGCACAAATGATTAGATTTTGGTGTTGATACAGAGAAAATCATGATTTCAGAACCAGTTAGATTTTTTCGTTGCCGTTGCCTTGCTTGGAGGAGGTATGCGCTCTCAGAGTGCTCTCTAGTTCATTTGATTGTTTGCTTATGTAATATTCTATTTTTTAGCCACATAACCCAAAGAGTTATGAAAGAATTACTCATAAAATTTGCGCGAACTTTTAGGAATGTTTAAAGAAATAAATGACCCAGTTTTTATGATTTGTCGATCAGTTTGTGTATTTGTCTCACCGTTCACCATTCATTTTTTGTTAAGAAATTTACAGAAATTGCTACAAGTGTCACGAGGAAGAGATGATAACTTAGGTGATGATAAACAAGAAATCTTAGATTCAACACCAATTTTATTTTTATTATTTTTTTTCTTCGCATTGCTTTGGATGGCAGAGGTCTCAGATCTCGGAGTGCTTCTCTAATTATATATTTGCTTCTTTTATGTTTAACTTTCAACAATATAACTATGCGAAGAACAGGCCATGCATGTTGGAGATCGTGGCGTTTCTGTCGTATTATGAGAGAAATCAAGATGCGAAAATTACGCTACACTGAATTAGATGGCCACAGTAACAGACAATATGCTTTAAATTAACTACACTTCTTGCTCTGC
The DNA here is from genome assembly GCA_001587735.2 of Parhyale hawaiensis. Classification (NCBI taxonomy): domain Eukaryota; kingdom Metazoa; phylum Arthropoda; class Malacostraca; order Amphipoda; family Hyalidae; genus Parhyale; species Parhyale hawaiensis. Next base: position 8,330,435 of record LQNS02278139.1, on the reverse strand, counting down.
CAGGGATGAAATCAAAACAGTCAGGATATTTACAGCTCTTCCTCGCACTCTTAGGAGTCTGAGTTTTATGTTCTCCCCACATCGTAACTTTATTCGCTCTCAGTTGGAACAGGTGCAAACTGAGTAAATAATAAGGCATAGAGAAAGTTTTTTTCAGCGTACAGAAGCTACTAAAGTTTTTATTTTTCAACTTGCTTTCTCGTCTGACAAAACACTTTCTCGTTTGAATATGAATATTACGATTTAGTATAGTTGTATCATCGTGTGTACTCGATACGGAATAGAAATTAAAAAACAACAATGCTTGAGTGCTTGCTAACAAGCTCTTATTTTTTGCATATCATCTCAGGGAAGGAAAGCTTGTGCTTCTCCACTTAATTGAAACTGGGAGCACTCATCTCTTATGATACTCTGACTTGGCCGATGCTGTACATCTTTCATACACATATCAAAATAGTATCATCGCAGATGCATCGCCGTCATATTTGATGTCACGGGCACTCTTGTCTAGTCATGAACACAAAACTTCAGTTAGTAATAGGGTCCGTCACCCTCGCCTAGAAGTGACTTAGACCCGAAAATCGCTCTTTTCATGCCCTACTGTCTGAAAACCCGAACTAATTTCAAGTAAGTTGGAAAAGAACCCTTCATAACTTCGGGTAAGTTAGGTGAGGGAAGGTCTAGTTTTTCTAACCACCTATTTTTTTCAATTTCGGTCACGCCATTTTTTTTAGAAGGTGACTAGTGGTTAGGTCATAGTCTAACGCAAGACGAACAATCTTACTACTAATAGAAGATCCAGATCCATCTTCTATTAATGAAAACAGCAAAATACGTAGTGCAAAATACAGTTGCCAAATTAGCGCTGCGAGGTACTGAAAGGGAACGTTAAAATTTATAGCATGCAGACACAATCCTCATATATACATGTTTTAGTCTTGCCTAGAATACAGGAACATTAAATAGTCACTTGCCGGAAAAGGAGATATCGCTTCTCGCAAGTGAGGCTGACTGTGCGGTGCTGCAGACGCATTTTTATATGTTGTCCCATTACTTTTTCATACTTTGTTAGGATATTTCACAAACTGTCATTTGAGCCACGGTGAAATTTTCGCCCTCAGACCCGACCAAGCTATATAGGTTTTGAGAGAGGCACGTACCGCAACGGCCTGGACATGCACAAGGTCCGAGAAACGCGCTAGCGATCTCGAGTGACTCCGAGTTTCGCCGACTTTAGCTCCCATCGGCGTCCAGCCAGACATGCTTTCGCGCTCTCGGCAACATGCCGTCACGAGAATCCTTTCACACTCAGTACGACTGGCAAACCTGTACAGTGTACATACTTTTAACACTTGTATACGTAACAACTTTCACAAAAAATGTAAAGGTTTTGATGTGCATTATTATACGGTACATCAAGTGTTTATGACATCCTTTGATTTTTGCAGTAGAGTCGTACGTCTACGCGATAAAACTCAAAAAAGTCGGCAGAACTGAAGGTAAAGTTGGAGCAGCTGGCAGCCATGATGCGTTGTAGCCCTGGCTGCAATTAAGTAATGAAACACCGGCAGCCATGAATTGATATAGCATTGGAAGCTGTGAAGTGATATAGCAATGGAAGCAGTGATGTAATGTAGTGATTTAACTCAGACAACCATGAAATGATTTTACTTAAGCAACCATAAAGAGATGTATCATAGTCATCCATTAAATTACGAAATGTAGGCAAGAATAAAGTGCTATAACATAGTCATCCATTAATTCATGTAATATAGGCAACCATGAAGTGAGATTTGATGTTAACCTATGTGATGTAACGTAGGCTGCCATGACGTGATGTAATATAGGCAACTACCTTGATCTCAATAACTTAAGCCACCATGAAATGAATCAAATTAGGCAACCATGAATTGATGTAACTTAGGCAATCAGGAAGTTGTGGAACGCAGGCACCCATGGAGTGCTGTAACGCAGGCAGCCCTGAAGTGATTTAGCTCGGGCAACCATGAAGTGATTTAGCTCGGGCAAACATGAAGTGATTTAGCTCGGGCAACCATGAAGTGATGTAACGTACGTAGCCGTCCACAATGTGATGTAGTATATAGTCAACTGGGGAATAAATAAAAAGTTCACAGTAGGGGTAAGGAATGAACGACCTACGATTTTTTAGTGCATGAGAGGGAGTTCATTATTCTCCCCTTATGTAGGTCATTCATTTCGTCCCCAACGTGACTATACCTAGGCAGTAATGTTAAATTGCATGGGCAGCCACGATATGCAGCATTAGATGGTTCTATTTATGAAAGGTTGTATGAGCACCAATATGTCATTTTGATATTTAACGGTTGTCCTGAGTAGAGAGTAAGGTAGCGAAATGCTTGCTCGTGACCTTTCACTCTCGCGACCTTGCGCGTGACCTTGACCTTCCAGTTTAGGACGGCCAATGCACTTTCGGTGTAGCGGGGGTTAGGGGGGGCGCGAACCGAAAGTGGGCGGGGCCTGGGAAACCGGNTGGGAAACCGGAAGCATGCGGGGGGGGGGGGCAGAGGTCAAAGGTCAAAGGTCAAAGGTCACGAGTGTCCATCTGGTGGCTTTACTCACTACTATCCTGGTATATTTACTCATGGTTAATTGTGCGTTTTAGTTCATGGCTACCATTGTGGTTCCACTCTGTAGTATTTCTGTGGTTTTAATTAGTTTTTCAGTATTTCTGGAGTTTCTTAACCTCCCATTTCTTACGGCTCTTGAGATGAGCTCTGTGAGGGGGATTTTAAACACGCTCACTATAGGAGTTTATATTTATTGATTAGTGGCCATGCACGTTCCACAAGCTCTACCAAAAGCTCTACATACATCAATTTTTGTGGTTATTGCTTCAAATTTGTTGAAAAAAATTCATTTTATATGATATTAAGGTGCATTAGGTGCAGGATTTAACCAATTTTTTCAATGAAATTCAAATATTCTTAGAAGTTATGATGAAATTTCAGTTATTCTTGATGTCCGAAGGCATGGATATTTATCACCCACCCAAGATATTCAATAGTGAATTTATATTCCCTGCTCTGCAGCACATTCCTTATGGTACGACGAAGAAATTAAACTTTATTTAAGGGCCCTATGATTATGGGAACTCATTTTATCAACGCTTACGTAAATCGGCCTCCAGGCCCACTTGCAAGAGGCCCGATTTCAGAGAGCAGTGATGGTATTATCTTGTCTATGAGTCTAGATATTTAATTTGTTTGCAGTTCTTAGAGAGAATGAGGCTCGCATGCACTGTCGCGCTGCTGGAGCAGGTATCATCTTCGCCAAGAAGATTATCCTTACACCGGCGTTTGTCTATGTCTCTTTCACTATTAGCTACATAATTCAAAAAGCTATGGACGAGTCTAGATGAATTTTTTTTTAGTTCTTAAGAATATTCAGAGGAAACAACAATTAAATTTTACTGTTCATCCGTGTTTCTGTTTGCCTGTTATCAACGTAACTCAAAAAGTTTGAATGGATCCTTATAAAATCTACATGAACCCTAAAGTGTGCAAAGACGAGCGGTATATTCGCTGATTTCGATGGAATACTTTTCCGTGTATATCAAGCTTGCCGCAACATGCTAACATGCACACACGCAGCGACGAATGGTGCTTGCAGTTGCATTGTTGTAGGATAAGTTTCCTATATAACAGAAGTGGTAAATAATAAGTTAACAAATTCTTCACCCGACTTTTTTCACTGTACATAGAACTCAGCGTTTTCTGCTAGTTAGCATCGATGTAACCTCGACATAAATTCCTTTCATTCTTTTAATATTGTAGACTGCATTGTAGCCGTAAACAGAAAAGATATTGTAGACTGCATTGTAGCCGTAAACAGAAAAGATATTGTAGACTGCATTGTAGCCGTAAACAGAAAAGATATTGTAGACTGCATTGTA
>LQNS02278139.1:8302083-8316281 GCA_001587735.2 Parhyale hawaiensis | reverse complement strand
AACGAGGGGTACCGTAAACGAGGGGTACCGTAAACGAGGGGTACCGTAAACGAGGGGTACCGTACAAGGGGTACCGTAAACGAGGGGTACCGTAAACGAGGGGTACCGTAAACAAGGGGTACCGTAAACAAGGGGTACCGTAAACAAGGAGTACCGTAAACGAGGGGTACCGTAAATGAGGGGTACCGTAAACGAGGGGTACCGTAAACGAGGGGTACCGTAAACGAGGGGTACCGTAAACGAGGGGTACCGTACACAAGGGGTACCGTAAACAAGGGGTACCGTAAACGAGGGGTACCGTAAACGAGGGGTACCGTAAACAAGGAGTACCGTAAACGAGGGGTACCGTAAACGAGGAGTACCTTAAACGAGGAGTAGCGTAAACGAGGGGTACCGTAAGCGAGGGGTATCTTAAACGATTCAAGTTGTTACCGCAGAAAAGTAAATAAATTTGCGCTTTTGCAGGCCCGAAAGGAAAAATATGGCGAGCGCGATCGCAAATGCGCAAGTTTTAAAGTTTCAGCACAAACATTTTATATAGAGCGTATGTGCGTCTTAGTTTTCACTTCTGCCCCCCTCTGCTGAATGCATTGGACTTACGCAACTTTAATTTTAGTTTACATTCAGGCGTATATTTGGTGAAACTTCTGTAGAGAAAATTCTGTAAACCGCACGGAATTTGTTAGCATTTTTGTTGCCATCTCCTTTTATGTTAAATTCACGGCGTTTCATATACAGTGTAGCGCTCGCACTGACTGACTGAACATCGCATGCCCGTCGTAGATATTGCTGCTACTGGTCGTCAGGAGTGTTCTATATAGTTAATAATACATATATCTGACGAGAGATTAAATACAAGCTGTTGTTACGTTGATAATGCAATAGTGCCAAAGGGAGCATGATATTCATGCGTCCACATGTGTTGGTAGACCAAGTCTTCAGGATAAAGTGAAATATTACAAACCTCCAAAATTGCCCGGGATCCCTGAAATTGCTTGGATTCTTCTGCCAAAATTCCGAGATTCTTCAATTACGGTAGTACAATACAGGTACCGTTCACTCAAGTATCTAATGGTGTCTTTCCCGGAAAACTGGAACCAGCTTCCTTCACGGAATTCCTCAGTAAAAAATGTTTTTGTTTCCTGAAAAATCCCAGGAAATAATCTACAATTTCCAGAAAATTCTGTGAGGTACTCATCCCCCATTTCCCGGAAAAAACACTCCGGATGCAGGCGACGACACTTTTAATTTCCATGATTTGCAGATTTAAGGCGTAACGAGCACCTGAAGTTCTTCCAATGGAGCAGCGCATAACGCCTCAGTTTTGGTTGGACCGGTGGGACCACGGTATTATTAGTAAGTTCACTACAGCGTTTTTTTATATATATCCTTAAGACCCTGTTGTGGCTGGGACACAACAAAGAGGTTCAATCTCTTGGCGCACACCAACGGCGAAGTTGTCTTGTCATTCAACTGTTCAGTGTTCACTTGGGCGGTCTCTCTGCCGTGTCTACAACTTCGGCGTTGAAACGTCCCACTAAAATATGTATCATTGCCAGAGCTGGGACTACCGAATGAAATTCGGTATTTCGGTAGTACCGGCAGAGTTTTCATATGCCGAAATACCGAACCTTTTCTGAATCTTCTACCGATACCAAATGCATATACCCAATGACTTTGTTCAGAATTTTGAATTTTCTTGGCCAACAAAAGAAGCTTCTTAGCCCTATATGACCCATCGTCTTTCCTGGAAGACATCAGGAAAATTCGATTGATTTTCGTTCAGTTCTGCTTTTTGACGCTATATTGCACTTCATTGAAGAGAAGAGATGCTGCGGTGTGAGAATTGGGCGTAATGTGCCATAATGTTTCACTCACTCAAGTGTCACGTCCTTCCGAACTTAGTGCAGCGTGAACTGCCAGTGAGTGATCATACACTCCGCATATTTCTGTTAATTTCTATGCTAATCGTGAATGTAGAGTACCACAATGTTTCAAGCACGTGTAAAAACGATTCAGCATTCATTTCAATAAAACTTATAAAAACTTTGTTTTATAAAGTGATACGAGTAAATTTTCTAGTGCCCTTCGTGTAATACAGTGGACTGTTTCGCCAAAACTTTCATGTTAACAATGGATCCACCAAGATTCTACACTAACTCGCCCACGTGCCGCACTGCAAGAGTTGTTGCTAAAGAAACATCTAGGTGCCGACGGTGATGTTGAAGACGCTTCTATAACAATTGAACTAGGTAGGTGAGTCTATTATGAAGTTCATTTATCTTGTTTTATGAATTTATTATTTGATATAAATAAGTATGAGCAATGCATTAGCACATCTTCTGAGGAGTTCTCGAACATTTTTGCAGATTTATTCGGTTGAAACTAGTGTTACCTGTTCTTGTAGAATAATTTTGCTCTCAAGCTTCAATATTGTGTTTACCATTGTTAGCACATTTCAAATATTTTAAAATATCTAAAAATCGCACTTTCACTTCAGAATGTTTTAGAATCAAGCAGTTCAGAATAGCTCGCTGCATTGTATTCTGGATACGAATTTTCCCATATTCGGATCGTTATGCGACCTCAGCAACGAGAATATTTCAAGATATGTAAATCGGTACTGTATGTATGATGCTTGTTAAAGGAACTTCATGTCTTTGCTTCAAAACTGACTGAAAATTTCTTTGAGATCAAGCGAAAAGAAGACAGATTTTATTGAGCTTCCGCCCGGAGAAAAGCAGAACTTCTGGCAAGTTAAATTTGCCCCTAGCTAATAGTGAAAAGCGTAACGCACAGACACAGATATGGACGGACGGATGGACGGATTGACGAACGTATGGAAGGAGCCTCAAGCAGAATTATAATATAGATACTGTGATTCTGCTTGAAGCTCCATCCATCCGTGTATACGTCCGTCTGTCCGTTCCTGTGTCTGCACGTTACGCTTTTCAATATAAATTGGAACTCCAACTTGTATGAAGCTCTGTTTTTCTCAGGAAGAAAGTTCAACCATTGCTGCTTTCTTTCGGCTCTCTCTTAAAGAAATTTTCAGTCAATTTCAATGCAAAAGACATGCAGTTCATTTTACACGTATGAAACGTGCGTATTTCCAATTCATAGAATGTTCACTTTGCAGGTGTTGCATGACGATCCATACATGATAAAATTTCTAGTCTGGATACGGCGCAAAGCGAGCTGCTCTGGACAGTTTCATTCTAAAGAATTTTTAAAGTGAAAGTATGATGCTTAAAGAAATCAAGTTAACTGACCGAAAAGAGAGGTTTGGCCACAAGAATCTGTTATTGTAAAAAATGTGCTTAGTCTAGTGTATACTGTGGTGAAGCTATCGCATAAAATAGAGCAGCAACCTGATACTATAAAAAGCAGCCACGTGGCACGCTATAGAACTATAAGGGTGCTGGCACACCAAAAGCAGTTGAGCGAGAAGCTGCCAGGCAGGCTGGCAGTTTTTGAGAAGCACAGAATGAATTGAAGCGCATACACCGAACAGCCGCTGTTCGGTGTGCGCGCTCTAATGCATTCCGTGCTTCTCAAAAACTGCCTACCTGCCAGGTTCTCGCTGAAGTGCCAGCACCCTTATCTTTAAACAATGAGTAACACAACTTAGTGAAGGCTTATACATATAGAAAAGAGCAATGAGAGAAACACCCTCGAAGAATGAGACTACTATATTTTGTTTCTATGTCATCTTTATGTCTGTATCATGACATTTAAAGGCGAAAACGGTGCTGGTCAATCATCGGATATCCGCACCATTTTCTGGACCACTACTGTAAATTGTTCCTAGACAAACTGTTTGATCCCGGCATTAGCAAACCCTGGGTCAGCAAATTGGGCTTCTTTCATTCGCTTCCGTACTACAACAAAGCTTCTGTTAACTCAGTACACACTTTGAAAACGTTCCTCTCTGAAGCTTACCCGCATATCAACTTCAAATTTTTATACAGAAACACGTTACGCATAGGGTCCTACTTCAACATTTTGTCCAGTGTTATCTACCTTTACCGCTGCCAGGCCTGCACGCCTCATACGTGGGTAGCACTGGACAACACTTCAAAGCCCGTATTGACCAATATCTAGGTGTATCCAGTCGTACCGGTTTACCACTTGCGAAACCCCCACATTCAGCCCCTCGCCTACATGCCGAGCAAAACAACCATTCCGTCAGCAGGAATGATTTTTCCATCATAGACTCTTCCAATCCCATCGATCTCACAACATTAGAGTCTCTCCACATACATAGAACCAAACCTAGCCTCAACATTATGACCTCGGCTATACCGCTCCATACTGTTCATACTTAGCCTGAATGCTACCGACTGTAAGGGAGCGGACATCCAGCCCCTGCACGCAGCTCTGTTCATTTGCATTTTAGACTTCCCTCCGACAACATACACGCTCGTCTTATCTATGAACACATACCCATTTTAAATAGGAACCATTGAAATTATTAAACTCAGTAGAAATCACGAGTGAGAGATTCGAAACTGAGCGACAGGCCCTTAATTGTAGCGGGATAGCTACCGCGTAGGCTCGAAGTTAAAGCAGTTTTTGATCACAATAATATCAGCCAAGACGAAGCTGGACGCCTAGCAGCGTACTCGGAAGGTTAGGGAGAAACGTTTTCGTGAGCAGCAGACTTGAAGTTAGGCGCATTTGGTCAGAATTAAGTGACGGGTATTTTTTACGGGGCAGGTTAGGTTAGAAGAGCTGCATTAGGTCAAAATTGAATGAGTTACAATAGCCTAGCTTCGGTTTGTTACGTTTTATAAAGTGAGAACATTAACAAACCGTGGAATTTCCACGGGTCCCTCTAGTGTAGGTAGATAATGACAGTAATAATCTGCGGCCAACAGACTGGCAGTTGGATCACTATAATCCCAAGCTGCTGCAGTATGCCGATCAGCTTCTGGTCGGTACTGACCTGCGCGTGTTCGTCCCCGGCTGTGGCAAGACCTTAGACATGATATGGTGAGTCTGGATTCGACGGTAAAAGTTTGCATGATGTTGCCAGGCTAGATATGATATGATGAATCTAGAAAGGAAATGGTAAGTCTAGGTATGATATGGTGAGCGTGGACATAATATAGTGGGTCTGAACATGCCCTAGTACGTCTAGACAAACTATAGTGAATATGGTGAGTCGCGATAAGCTATTGTTTGCTTGGACATGATAATATATGGAATATCTGGACATATGACGAGAGAACCTAGGATTAGCTGGCCATCAAAAATAACTTCGTTGAATTTGTGACCACCGCAGGTGTTGGTTTTACGCCACGAGGCGTTTTAGTTATTATCATTATTATTATTAAAATACACCAGACTGGCGACGTGAGAACGGACTAAACTCGATAAAGTTATCAACCCCTACGCAACCAGCCCAGCAAGATAAGAAAAAAAAAGAGCATTAACGGCAACAGAATCACTCTGTTTACAGAATACTTAAAGCTGCCAAGCCCTCACCTACAAAGGCAGAGCCTTCAAGATTATTCCAAGCATCTACACAACATGGAACAAATGAACGGGAATACTGGCTTATAATACGACACCGTACCACTTCCAGGACAAACTCATAAAGGGCATCAGGACGCCTAGTACACCACGCTAGAGCAAATGGCTCCGGCAGAAAACCCGCCAGTGGATCAGTACGGCAACTATACATTTCATAGAGAAAGCAAACTCCACCAACTCTGCGACAATGCGCCAGATCACAAGGGACAACACCAGCCAGCATAAACGCACATCGACGAACCATTCTGTTAAGCAAACTCGGATGACAATCGGCTGCAGAACCCTAGACTAAGGAGTAATTTCTAATAGGGGAGGACATAGCAACTAAAGCAGTGAGGTATGAGCTCTACTGAACCTAACATCTTCCAAGTGCGTCGCATAAGGCCAGTTATCTGCCATTTAGTCTCATCCCCAATTAGAACACCAGGACATCATTTACAAATCACGCTGAATGGATTCTGAGACCAACCTCTTACGAGGGTTCTCGCAAACAGCCAGCAAAATAACATTGCCTGTGTAACCAACAAAAGAATTATGATCAACAACACATAGAGCTGCTATATATACGATGAACAGTAAAGGGCCCACAACATTACCCAGTGAGACACTAGATACCACATCCAAAAACTCACTACTCTTCACATCAACAACTAGACATTGGCGTCTAGCAGACAGCAGCAGACAAATAACAGCAAAAATTGAACCACCAACACCCATTAATCTGAGCTTATGTTGCAACCCGTAGTGATTCGAGAGATCAAAAGCAGCGCTGAAGTCAAACTGGACTAACCTAGCCTCAGTACCACCATTATGTGCCAACTGCAACACATGAGAAATGTGAAGCGGAGCATCACAAGTTACCCAGCCCTCACAAAAACCCTACTGTGTCGGAGGAAGGACGCCCTGCTTCTCAAGAAAGCGACCCAATCTTTCGTAAACTTCCGACAAAACAGGTGTGATCTAAATGGGTCGGAGGTTCGAGTTGAGACAGCGTCTTTCGGAACAGGTGTCACATGAGTGACACGCCAGCATTCCGGGAAAGAGCCCAGCCGTAACATCCGATGGAGCACAGATGTGAGCGGGGCTGCAAGCACACCAGCAACCCCCGAAGAAAGAGAGAAAATATACCAGATGGATCAGTGTTCCCATGAGGGTCCAGGTCAAGAAGAAGGCAGTACACTTAGCCAAAACAGGAGTGATCAAGAAGGGCCCATAGTCGGAGGTCCGAGATGAGACGTTCTATTTGGAATGATTATAAACTGGGCCCGTGTTGCCAAGAGTGAAAGTTACCAGAATTAATTGACCTCACAAGCACAACGGTCTTTCCTAAAGGAAGTTTCGAATAATGATATTCCTAGGAGAAAGTAAGATTTTAATCGGTAGCCAAAGGGTTGAATGTGGTTCGGCTAACAGGAGAGTAATGTCTTTCCACTTGGGACACCAATGGGTAACTTTAGCCTCACTTTGGACTCCTTCGATACATCTGCCTTATGTGTTCACTGTACAGTAGTTCTTTCCATGTTGATACTCCTAGTGATTACGCTTTCTTCAGTTTTTCCTCGTCTTTCTTAAATTTTCGTTCGACCTCGTTATGACTGATGTCCCGGACTTGATGACGGTGACAGTTGGCTCACCGATTGGCTCTTCAGACCACTCACACCTGGTTTTGTCCTTGGACCTTAATCATGTCGTTCCTGTGGTAGACACCAGGAGAGTGGTATTTGTTAAGAGCAGGGCTAATTGGGTGGCTATTACTCGGGCAGTAAGAACGTTACCTTGGCGCCAGATTATTCACAGTGAGGATCCTGCCTCTGAGCTTAACGACTTGACTGTGTCCAGAGGTTTGTCCCTAAGAGGACTATACTTGTGAGGTCTCGGGATAAGCCGTAGTATGGCGACCAGTTTCGTTAGCTTCCGAAGCTGAACAAGCGGCTTATCGGGCATGGCGACGTTCGCGTGGCCACACGTTGTGGTTGACCTATGATGATCGTAGGGCCGAGGCTAAGCGTGTGTATGAGGAGGCACAGCGTCGACCAAGGCAGAGTTCCAGGGAGTCTCTGCTGAATATTGACCATCCACATCGTTGGTGGAGTGAGCTAAAGGGTTCAGTGTTCGGTGCTGAAACTTCGTTGCCACCCCTTGTTGGTCCAGGTGGGGGCATCATTACTGGTCCCTTGGCAAGGGCGGAGCTTTTGTCGGCTCACTTCGACGGCAAGCAGAGCAGAGATGTTATCGCACTGCCTCATGGGTGCCACCCTGAACCTCGCTTGATCTCTTTGGCGTTCATATCTGGTGCAATCAAGACGCTGCTTGAGGGCCTTGATTCGTGTGGAGGTGTGGATCCGGTGGGCATGTTTCCTTTGTTTTATAAGCAGCTGGCTGATGTTCTTGCCCCCAAGCATGCAGTGATCTTCCGGCGCCTAATACGGTTAGGAAATTTTCCTCGTTGTTGGCGAACTGGAAATATTACTCCTATTCCCAAGGGTCCGGTGTCGCCCTATGTGGCCAACATTCGACCCATCACATTGATGCCCATTTGTCGAAGGTGTTCAAGAAGTTGATCGCTGGTAAGATTGGTCGTTTCGCTGAGGTTACGGGTTGCTGCCTGCTGGTCAGTTTACGTACTGAATTGGCTTGGGTTGTTGTGACGCTCTCTTGTCGGTGTTACACCATTTACAGTCTGCACTGCATTGTAGGTCGGAGGCACGCCTTGTCCAGCTGGACTTTAGTGCTGCGTTTGACAGGGTTAACCACAGGGGTCTATTATTCAAGCTGGAGTCCTTTAGTGTGGGTGGTAGGGTTTTGTCAATCATTCGAGGTTTTGTTTCTGAGCGGACGCAGAGTGTGTCTGTTGACGGCGTTTTGAGCGCCTCAGTCCGGGTGGTGTCTGGCGTCCTCCAGGGTAGTGTTTTTGGCCCGCTGTTGTTCGTTCTCTATACTAGTGACATGTTTTCTTCGCTTGAAAACACGTTGGTCAACTATGCCGACGATTCCACTTTGATGGCAGTGATACCTGCTCCTCGCCTGCGTGATGCTGTAGCTCAGTCTCTGAATAGGGATTTGTCAAGCATTAGTGCATGGTGCTCGGCCTGGAGTATGAAGCTGAATGCTAGTAAGACCAAGTCGATGATTATCAGTCGGTCTCGGATACTTGTACAGCGGCATCCCCAACTGGAGATTGATGACACTTTGCTTCAGGAGTCTAGCTCCTTGGAGATTCTTGGTGTTGTCTTTCATGAGAAGCTTAGTTTTGAGCCGCATATTAGGAGGTTGATGTCACGCGCTTCAAGCACCGCCTCGAGAAGAACATTGCTGAAATCAGGAAACATCTCAGCTGGATCTCCGAATGGCGCCGAGGAAATCTCCACGACGAGGAAAAGAAGACGCTGCTGAGCAAGACCAAGAACTGGAAAGCACCCGGATCGGATGTGGTGCAAGGCTACTGGATAAAAACTCTCACATCGCTGCACTCCAGAATTGCTGCACAGCTCAACCACTGCTTGCAACGCGGAACCGTGCCCACAGGGAAGACGGTCCTAATCCAGAAGGACCAGGCAAAGGGCACGGATGTCAGCAATTACCGTCCAATCACGTGCCTCCCCCTTACGTGGAAGGTGTTGACGGGCATAATCTACGAGAGTCTACCAACATCTACACTCAAAGAAGCTCCTACCCGACGAACAGAAAGGATGCCGCAAGAACACAAGGGGAACGAAGGACCATTTGCTCGTCGACAAGCTCCTCACGAAAGATGCCAGGAGCAAAAAGAAAAATCTAAGCATGGCTTGGGTTGTTTACAAGAAAGCCTTCGACATGGTCCCTCACTCCTGGATCCTGGAATGCCTGGAAATTTACGGCATCACCGGCAACATCCGCAATCTGATCGCAACGACCATGCTCAACTGGAAGACCCAGCTCACAAGCGCCAATAAACACCTCGGCGAGGTGAGCGTCAAGCGGGGCATCTTCCAGGGCGACTCCCTATCTCCACTGCTCTTTGTCCTGGCCATGATCCCCTACTCCGAGACCCTGAAGAAGGCCGGACAGGGCTACAACTACAGTCGTACCATGAAGCTCAACCACCTGCTCCACATGGACGACCTGAAACTGTACGCGAAATCAAAGGATCAAGTAGAACAGCTCCTCAATATAGTCCTTCAATACTCTGATGACATCAAAATGCAGTTCGGAATCAGTTAGTGCGGAGTCCTTAACATCGAAAGGGGAGAGGTTACTGCTTCCGAGGGAATCACCATCGAAGAAGGTACCATGAAGGATATCGAGGAGACAGGTTACAAGCACCTGTGTGTCATGGAGTATAACACCATTCTCCACAGAACGATGAAAGATTTCATTCGGAAGAAGTACCTCACCCAACTCCGGCTCATCCTGAAATCACACCTCAATAGGGGCAACACCATCAAGGCCATCAACACGTGGGCCGTCCCCGTAGTCCGTTACTCTGCTGGCATTATAAACTGGACCAAGAAGGACTGCACCGACATGGACGTCAAGACTCGAAAGCTAATAAAACTCTATCGAGCTCTGCACCCAAGATCGTGCGTAGACAGACTTGACATTAACAGAAAAGAGGGGGGGCGTGGCCTCATCAGTGCAGAGGACTGCGTCGAAACGAAAAAACGAGCTCTCTCCCACCACTTCAGAGAGAGTGACGACCCGTGGGCACGCTGCTTAATCGAGGCGAAGTTGCTGAAAGAGACCGAATCGGCTGACCAATTCAAAGAGCGACGGCGCCTCCATCGGAAGAGCATGACGATGTCCGGCCAGTACCTCAAAGCTGTTCAAGACAAAATAGTGCCTGACTCATAGAACGGGCTGCTGAGGGGTGAGCTGAAACGGGAAACAGAAGGCACCATCCTTGCAGCTCAAGAGCAAGCCCTCAGAACCAGATATATCCAAAACGAGATCGACAGGAGAAACATCCCTACTACCTGTAGAATTTGCAGGAGCTCGGATGTAACCATCAACCACGTAATAAGCGAATGCGGAGTGCTGGCGCAAAAGGAGTACAACCGTAGGCACGATAAAGTGGCTCGACACCTCCACTGGACCCTTCTGCGGATCCATAACTTCCCGGTCAGTGAGAGGTGGTCCGAGCACGAACCCGAAGCAGTGAAAACTACTGCAAACGAAGCAGTGCAAATCTACTGGGACAAGCGGATGGAAACTGATCGAGTACTTCATGCCAACCGACCGGACATCGTCGTGATTGACAAACAGGAGAAGTCGGCCAAACTGATCGATGTCTCAATCCCCTTCGACTCCAGAATCACCGACAAGGAAACGGAGAAGAAGGAAAAGTACCGTGACCTTGCCATCGAACTCCAAAGACTGTAGTAGATGAAGGTCGACGTTGTTCCAGTGGTCATCGGAGCTCTGGGGCCAATGTCCAAGAATCTCAAGACTGCCCTGCGAGAGCTGAAGTGCGGTCACCTTCACCCAGGAACCCTGCAGAAAAGTGCTCTGCTTGAAACAGCGCACATCTGAGCCTTAGGTCGCGGAATGTGACCCGGCGCCAGAGTGTAGAGCTGAACATCGCTCAACCGATCCAATTTGGGTCGTGAAATCCCTCAGATAATGAGAAATATCCATGTGCATGGATACGTACTATGCATCCTTTTATTTCCTCTCCTAGAACAGCTAATATGTACTGAAAACTGAAGGCTTACACTCACATAATGTTAACTGTGAGTCTGTGTTGTATCTTTGTGCAGGCTGTACAAGCAGGGCCACAGGGTGCTAGGTGTGGACTTGGTCGAATTCATCATAGCGGACTTCGGCAAGGAACAGGAACTCGACTTTCAGGTGAAGGAGACCTCGTATGGAAAACTCTACCACGTCAGTGGACCAGGATGACAGAAGGAAAAACATGAAAGTCAATCATTTGAGAAGGGTAGGTATCTATAATATAACTGGAGTACCTGCGCTGTCAAAAATGACAGCGAGCAATTACTGAAGACCCTTTTCCATTTAATATGCTTTTGTACTTATATTTCCCGCGGCGTATTTAAGGTACCGAAGGATTAGCCGTCAGTACATCTAAGGTTTTCTCTTGAAGCGAAGACTGCTCCGTCAAATAAAGATAGCAAGCTAGAAAAAATAATTGTATCTACTGATACGTGAAACATCATCGCTTCGTGTAGACTTCATTGATCATCTACTGAATTTATACGTCGTGAACTCAGAGTAAACATAAGTTTTGATGTATGAGAAAGGTTATAAAATCAGACTCGACTCCCATGGCAGCGCTAAGAGAAACCACAAGTATTTTCATTGTTTCAATGTCAAGAACCTTTACAAGCAAAAAACGCATTCAGATAAATGGATAAGGATTTCGCTTCTGCCATCTTCTGCAACCTGGTTATCGATCTCCATGAGAACGATAGGCCTACTTAATTAGAAAATCTTCAACCTGGCCTATTATTCGCCTATCTACTTCGTTTAGAGCGTAACACGAAACGTATAGCTAAATAAATATCAACAAAATAATAAATGCCATTTTGTATTTATCTGTTTGTTTATGTATTTATCCATTTTCTGTCACGCTTTAACAAAATAAAAAGACGGAAATTTGCCCAGCCTGGAAGCTGTGGTTATACTGTCAAGCTTCATTGAAAATTGTAGGTCGCAGATGATGACAACCATATATCTGAATGTAGTTCTTTGTTTGTCAACGTTAAAGTCCACTCAATGCAGATCCATAAAGCTTCTCTAAGCACTCTCTTGCATCGTGATTTGTACTTTCTTCTGAGGTTTCCTTCATCTAAACTTCGGCTACCCTGAGTTTACGCTGATGCCTTTTGCCTGCATAATCATCGAAATGAATGGTAAAATATTCTTCAGCGGTTAGCAGGCGGGTAAAGAACGCGAGGATTTCTTGGAAGCAACTAAATTTCTCCAATTTGTGTTTTTCTTTGAACAGAACAGGTGTTCACTTGAGGAAATAACTTCTGAGTTATATGACACCATCGAGTATCATGGATACGGAGATCAGTATTTATTAGGAACAATATCGACTGCGGGCCAAAAAAAAACAATGCTTTTCAGTGCCACCGAAAGAAACGGTGGCGTTGTTCAGCCTAGCATGCTTCTCTGCTATATTCCAAATT
Organism: Parhyale hawaiensis; assembly: GCA_001587735.2. NCBI lineage: Eukaryota > Metazoa > Arthropoda > Malacostraca > Amphipoda > Hyalidae > Parhyale > Parhyale hawaiensis. The sequence continues at coordinate 8,303,613 of LQNS02278139.1, read as the reverse complement.
CTAGTTGGCTGTTGAAGTGGATCCTACATAAGGAAGTTAATAAGAAAATAATGATCAATGAAAACAGGTCATCACATATTCTTCGCTGTCATTTTTTACACAGCGCGGGCACTGTAGTACATACAAATATATAAACACACGCCGTTCATTCTTAGTATTGCTTCGGCTTGTCCCTCCGTAAGGTAGTACCACCGTAACACTTTCACTGGTATTAGATAGGGGAATATTAGGGTCTCTTCGAAACATGGCACATTTCTGTTTTCAGCAGTCTGACTCCTCAATTCTCGAATAATGATTTGGCTTTTGTCTGGATCAAGCTAGTACTAAGTGGAATATGTCTTCGTCGCAGATCCGTGATCCATACAGACAACAGATTTTGAAGCTTCTGTTAGTTTAAAAGTTGTTTGCACAAGTTCTAATGCGCTTTTCATTTGCTTTAATTGCTCTGACTGTACATTCATTAACGTTAAAGAATTTCGCTACTTTTCATTAGCTTTTATTGCTCTGACTATGGATTCATTAATGTTGAAGAATTTTGCTAGTTTTCATTTGCTTTTATTGCTCTGACTGTGCATTCATTAATGTTGAAGAATTTTGCTAGTTTTCATTTGCTTTTATTGCTCTGACTGTGCATTCATTAATGTTGAAGAATTTTGCTAGTTTTCATTTGCTTTTATTGCTCTGACTGTGCATTCATTGATCTAATACTAAGAATGACCGTCGTGCGTTTATAAACATATAAATTCTGGTTGTAGATGGCGTACAAATTGAAGAATCAGATGAGAAGCAAATCAATTACTGTAGTTGAAATTTTATTACCCACGACGCGTTTCGCTGTAACCTCAGCTCAACTGGTGGGAGGATCGAAGATGGTGAAGAATATTTCAAAGATATCTTGAAAATTTCAGCGGTTATCACATGAAGATGTAAATATGATACCGGTTTGACGAAAGCTTTCAATGACATTTTCTCTAATACAAATGTTTGTCGTTTTTAAAACTAAGTCCATCCTGTTCACTTCAGTTGTTAACGAAATACATAGGCGGAACTTAGCCCAGGTTGGAGGCTTTGGTTGTCCTCTCAAGCTCCATTGAAAGTGATAGGCAGAAAATAGGCCGGGTTGCAGAAGATGGCAAACGTATCTTAGCAGGGACAGTTGAAACTCCAACAATGAAGACATCGCAGGCTTAGTCTGATTTGTATACGAGTATTAGCTTCTCCATACATCGAATCTACGGCAAAGTATAGGGCAACCATATGTCTGAATGCACTTCTTGCATTGCCGAAGTTGAAATCGTAGCAGTGAAGATATCTGAAGCTTCTGTTGGCACTCTCATGCTTCTTGATTCGTAGTTTCTCCCCACAGATGATTTCGTTGCATGAGCTATTCTTCCCACTTAGATGCAATTGTCAACGAAACCGACGAAACATAAGTTTTCACGGGCAGTAGACAATTATTTCTTCTAGCTTACTGTTTTCCTCTGACAAAGCAGTTTTCTCTTCATAGGTCAAAATTTGAGCACCTCAAAT
>LQNS02278139.1:8286585-8300646 GCA_001587735.2 Parhyale hawaiensis | reverse complement strand
TTCAGTATTAGATAGGGGGAAAATGAGGAAGCCAGCGGGGGTTTTCCTGAAGGGCTAACTTACTGCCGTCATTTATCGCACACGTGCACCAGTCATTAATAACCCAATATGCCGTCATTAACAATGACGGCTCGGGACACTAGTACCTAAATAATAGACAGACTTATATGCTAAAACGAGGAGTAACAATGTAAAACTTCAGCAGTTACACGGCTGCATTCGTGCCTACAGCTGCACAGTTACAACGTTTGTAACTTTTTAAGGCGTTGGAGCATCCGATCCCTCTGATACGGCTGCCAGCTTACGCCGGGGCGCACTACGGTAGTTCACGACACCTTTGCGTTCACGTAAGCTTTCCTGCGCGCGCCACCAGTAAAATAAACACTACCTAAGCTAACCTAACCTAGCCTAACCTAACTTTCTAACCTAACCTATCCTTACCTAACCCAACTTAACCCAACTTAACCCAACCTAACCTTTCTAACCTTACCAAACGTTACCTAACGTTACCTAACGTTACCTAAAATTCCCTAATCTAACCTTCCCTAACCTAACCTTCCCTAACCTAACCTTCCCTAACCTAACCTTCCCTAACCTAACCTTCCCTAACCTAACCTTCCCTAACCTAACCTTCCCTAACCTAACCTTCCCTAACCTAACCTTCCCAAACTTAACCTAACCTAATCAGCGATACAGCGAGCAGCGCGGCGCTCCAACTTGAACGCCGCTCACACGCACACGATCTGCGTACACAAATGCTTCGTCAACGACGGTAGCGCGGCCGGCGCCCCACCGAAAGCAACAAGCGACGCAATGCGATGCTTACGGGAGTCGTGTTGCAGCAATGCCCGGGTGTCGCGAGGCATCGCAGTTGCGGCGGTGGGGGGCAGCAGACTGCTGTACCGTCCGTTACATTTTGTCGTGCAACAAATTTGTCGCGTTGCACGTCGCTCGGCTCGCCGGTGGGGCGGCGGCCTAACTCGGCAGGTGAGGCGCCGAAAGTGGGAGGTATTGGGAGTGCGGGAGCTCCAGCCAGTACCTGCGGCCGCCAGTTCAGCGATTGGTACCCGAGACGCGCTACAGTGTATGCGGTATTTACTTCGAGAGGCCAACTGAATGCCTGGGGAAGCCACGTCGCAAGTGTGGGTGAACCGTCCGTGAACACGCTCAAGAATGTTGCCTCTCGTGTTCTTTTTTTCAATACTTAGCCAAAAAATGACTGATCTCTTTGATTTTTATTTATTTATTTTTTTGCAAATTTCGTGTATTAGGAATGCGAAATTGCAAAATTTAAACGACACTTTGCTTGGTAAATGTGAATGTCGCGCGTCGTTTTGTCAACATAAAATTATCCCAATGATCCCTAGAAAATGCCGTAATAAACGATTTATTTAAAAAATGCTAAAATTTTTTGCAGGATTTTTACATTTACTGACTCACACCGGCTTAACGAGAGAACGTTAGACTTGGCTTGTGGAGACAAAAATGTTGCTAGATACACGTATAAGAGGTTATTGGCATATGACGACGAAAAACGGAGAGCAAGTACCGAAGTTGTTTTCTCAAGTGTCCAATGTCAAACAAGAAAATTATTTTCAGTTTCCATTAACGATTGTAAATATCAAACAGTTGCAAATATTCGCGTTGAAAGAGGTACACAAAGACGAGGAATTTCGCGCTCTTTCGAAAGAGCCCATACTCGACCATGAACAATGCGAGCAAAGGGCGGTAAAATCCGAAGCAGTCAGTCATGAGCATTAATTAACATTTTCGAGCGGAGGAGGGCACAAAACTGATGCTAATGCGTCGCATCGGGACAGATTTGAACCAATTTGGACCAAGGGGTTCTTTTCATCACTGAGCGTAGTGGCAATGTGCAAAATGCAGTAAAGAGTAGCTTTCTAGCTCTTGACTTTCAAAAGTACTCGATTTTTATGCATTAATGGTGAATAGAAAAAGAATGAGCTCCGCGATTGGGCTCGAATTCGAAAGTTAGGCGTCTAGGACCACTACTCGTCCTCTGGCCAAATCCCATCGCCCTGCTGACAGTAGCGTAGATTTTGCTTCATTACCAACCATTTGCTCTCATTCACAATGAGTCAAAAAGCAAATGCTGAGAGCCGAGTCGCATTTTGCTGATGGCTGCATGAATGACCTTTTCAGCGAGCCAGTAGCTACTTCTTGCGAGTTTCGTTTTAGCTAAGGTAAGGAGCTGCAAACTTTTTTGTGCCGACTACGGGTTCAAGAGGCACATTTTTGGTAGGTACTATATATTCGACCCTTCGGGCGCTTCAACGGTTGTACACTATCAATCTCTACATCGATGACGAACACGACGATAGAAGGATAAAAACAGTTTCTCTTCTTTGTCCAGACGGGATGAAAGCAGGAACCGTGACGCGAACACATGACCACGACTACCGAACACCTCTCTCGCAAATTCATTTGCCTACACTAACTACACTACACTACACTAACTTAACCCTACGACCTATGGAACATCCTATGCCCCTGAGGAGGGGGAGGAGGTTCATATGCACTGCGGTGTTAGGTTCATTTCTCCTATATAATGGGGTGGCCACTTTGCTCTCTCCGTTCTAACTCACTACCCTCTCTTCCTTGCCGAGTCTACTCGGGTGGCAGACTGTAAGACATTCCAACAACAACCATGACTGTACTGTGCTGGCGCAAATCAATCTGACGCAACACAAGAGGTATATGATAGGCCACAGGATTATGTTAGTTTAGGTGTGCTACTCCTATGATATGGTAGCATCATCCCCAGGGGGACCCTGAAGGTTACCTTAACTGTTAGCTAGACCTCGGGACGAATGTCTTTCGTGCCCATTTTGCTTCCTTCCGACTTCACACTCCTACTGATCTTACTTTCATCTGTTCTTTCCTAACTTGCTGTTCCCGTGTAAACACCTTTGTGCATAGGTTCCACGTTTCTATCAACATCCTATCAAACCTATCCTATCCGCCCCTTCCTTCTTCCTCTGTTAGATCGCCTTAGTTGTGTGTCACGGTTCTGTTTAGTGAAGGCTATCCTCTATGGCTCTATCGGGCCGTCCAGTTTGTATGAGTCGGCCTCCTGTGACTGGCCGGAGCAGTATGCCTCTGTGGACGGTCTCGGTATCACTCGCGGGCCGTCCAGCTTCTGCTAAGTAGCCTGTAGTGGTTGACCGTAGCGACTAGCTGCTTGGTCTAGTGTGGGGATCGCTCCCTCCCTCCTGAGCCTTACTATGGCCGACCCTGGGAAGACAGAGGGTGCTGCCAGGGCCGTAAAGCTTCCGCTAAGGCTTTAGCGCAAGGTTTCTAGGAAGACCTGGAAGTGCTGTCTCCCCGTACTCAGTCGTTAAGACTAACCAGTACGTGTTCCTGGTCACGTTCCAGACTGCGACAGCGGTCTTCCTGACAAGTTACCCGCTAAGGTGTAACTGTCCCTCGGGAAGTAACTTGAAAGGATAAGCAACACCAAGTTAGCTTGTTTTCCCGGGAGTTGCATTCGCAAAATCGAGTGGTAGTCCGTTACACGAGCACTCTAATAGGTAAACAAATAATTTTTTTTATTTTACTCTATACACGATAGTTTATTTGTAGAGATTTGTAGAGATACAGACACAAATTTCTTAAACCTGCTATTAAAGACGTACATATTTATATTTATCTAGTTCGCAAGCGATGGGTAACAGTATGAAATCAATACCAGCAGGAAATTCCAACTTAAGTTTGCAAGCGAGCGCTTAGCAGCGACGCGCGGCGTAGTACATGCATCAGACGTGTTCCGCTGGGTCAAACGGTAACTATGTCATTTTGGCGAGTGGACACCCGGTGCAGCCTGACATTATGGAAACGGAGGCTTAAACTATTTAATATGATAATCTAATGACTCTCCAGCATTACGATCCTGACATTGTAAGTATAGATGTAGGCGCCATAAGAGACCTGCAACACATCAGCCAAACAGCCCAGACATGCTTCGACCAGCTGGATGGCGGTACGTGTAGTTTGGGTGAAAAGGCCTTTGAGTGAAGTAGTTAACTACGTGATGAAATCTTACCTTTCCCGTAAATATAACACAGAATTGTACTAACTCATTTAACTGTAATACACTGAGCAGTGAAGGGTTACGTGTATCAATTCTGGGTAGGACCAAACGTCATTCCAGTCAGCATCAGCAGGAACCCAGCTCATTCAAGAACGAGCTGGCTGATGGCTGAAGTGTCGGCGCCATCTATACTTACCCGTGGAACTCAGCAAAGCTCACAAAAGCACATTAGAAATCCACTTCAAATTAATTGGTCTTATTTAGTGTCAGCCAGTCACCTCGCTTCCATGCATATTTACTGCGATTTGCTCACCTAATAATTTACAGAAGGAGATAACAACGGCTGCGGTGATCGGAATTTAAAAGTTCCTCCCAGGCTAAAGCCTGGCTGCCTCGCTGATTAGCTGAACGAATGACTGGTAGACTGTAATTGGTAGGAAAGGAGCAGCCGTCGAATAACAAAAAAAAATCCCTGCCTTGTATAGCGACATGTGCCTGTTTTCCCGCATCCTATTAAACCTCCTTGTTCCAGACTCCCGACGAGCGACTGCAGATTTTGATATGCGACCTATTGACCGTGTCACCTCAGCAACTGGGCAAGTTCGACGCCGTGTGGGATCGAGGATGCATCTATGTACTCAACCCTAGTGATCGGCCCAAGTGAGTTATAAAAAGGTAACGAATAATTTTCAGTAGCTCCAACACGCAGTTCAGTATATTCTGAATCAGATGCAATGGCTAGGATTCAGTCAACGGATTGGCGTTCTGCTTTTATTTTTATGAGTGACTTTAATTGTCAGTTTTGTCACCATGTGGAATGGTTGAGCTCTAGATGGACCAATTGCCATGGCCATGCAGCTTCTTTTTCGTGAGTGCCCTTGGTTGTGAGCAATTGGTTGACGGTCCAACCCATTTAATGTGGGTGGTGTTCTTGGTCAACTACTGACTGATGTTCCTGATTTGGTTGGAGTGTCAGTGTCGTGTCCCATCGGTTCCTCGGACTAAGATGCCGTTCTGCAACGTTGCAAGCTCATAAGCTGGTCCGAGAATCACTGTCATGCGTGAGGTATTTTTTTTAATCCAGAGTGAAATATTAAGTGGGGACCCCGTATCTGGTGTTCTCCTTGCGTTGCCTCAGATTGTCATACTTCGATACCTTGATGATTCTTCGGATGAGATCCAGGTGACGTTATCTGCGTCGCTCATCTTGTACAGAGGTGATACTGCAGTCCGTGATTAGCGGGATAGCTAGTAGCAAGTTATCCCCACATTGCATGTAGCCGCTTATAGCTGGTTTATCTGGCACTTTCAGTAAGTAGGTATGCGTCCAGTAAGTATTTAAATTTCGCAGTTTCTGCACCGGTGGCATTTCGAATGCGACGTGGCAATTTGTTCAACAACCTCGCACCCCGGACCGTGAAACTATTGGAATAATTCGTGCCTGGCTATCGCATCACCACCACTTTTTTCTCGAATTCGCACTTCGTAAGTGCAACCGATACTGTCCGAGTGTCGGGTCAGGATCCGCCCATTGGCATTGACAGTAATTCTTACTTGAATTTTCAAAACATATATTATCGTAAATCGATCGCATAACCGTTGAATTGAGTACATTTGAGGGTGAGCAAGTGTTTCGTGATAGTTTAATTGTAGCTTGACGTGGATTTTTGAAGTGAACTATTTCTGGGTAGCATCGAGGAACTCTAGGTCTTGCCGTTGCTTGGATCCAAAGAGGTGAACAGTATTCTATCCTCGGCAGTACCAGTTGTTTCAAGAATGTGAGCATTGTGTCTACCTTCCGTAAAGACAAAACCCGAAGCACCCATCCGCTCCATTTCTTTCCTATGTTAACAACTCGAGCCATGTGATATTCAAAAGTGGCATTATCTTGTATTTTCACCCAAGGTCCCTTCAAATTTGCTTTCTGTGCATTTACGTTCTCGTCTCTCGTTGTGTATGCCGTAGATTCAAAACGGGAAGAGTTTTTTTTTTCGCATCCTAACCGTTCGAATTGTTTCGCTGATGGTCATGTTATTATCCAATGTCTAGTGAAAGATGTTGGATCATAGACTACACCACACAGTGACTGGACACTGGCCCCTAAGGCAGATTTCGGTCCCGCAATTGGGCCTGACTGTACGGTGCCTCAGACGCATTTTTATATGTTTTCCCATTACTTTTTCATACTTTGTTTAGGCTATTTGACTTACGCCTAATTCTTTTACATTCAGTAATGACCGGCAAACCTATATATATATACTTCTAGAACTTTTATACTGAACAAATTCGCAAAAATATTAAGGCTTGAAGTGTAATTACGTAGAGCAACTGTTTATAACTTATTTTTCAATAGTTAGTGAAATAGTCTCTTTTGTAAAACAGAAGCTTCTCAAATTCGTAGTGTACTCAATTTGTTATGAAATGCCGCGTAAACAGATGATGAAAATTTTAATGAAATATATTTGGTATACGGGTTAAGCGAGAAAATCAGAACAGACTACAAAGTTGAAGGGTGAGGTGGAGCAGCTTCCAGCCATGAAGTGATAGAGCCCGGCCAGCAGTAAAGTGATGAAGCTCTGGCCGCAAGGAAGTGATCTAGCATTGGAAGCAGTGAAGAGAACTAGCAATGGAAGCAGTGAAGGTGATCTGAATGATAAAGCACTGGCCGCCAGGAAGTGATGAAGTATTGACAGCTGTGAAGTGATTCAACATTGACAGCCGCTAAGTAATATTGCATTGGCAACCTTAAAGTGATGTAGCTTTGATAGCTGTTATGTGATATATCATTGGCCGCCCTGAAGTGATGTAACGTAGGTCACTGTGGAGTGATTCAACTCCGGCAACCATGATCTGTTTCACCTTAGGCAGCCAAAAAGTGATACAGCATAGGAAACCATAAACTGTCATAACGCAGGCAACCACAAAGTGGTGTAATATACAGTGCCTAGACATAAGTATTTGCACAACTCTATTTTTCATGTATTTAAAAAAATTCAGGGACTGCTTTAGGATAATCAACACAGGAAGTTTATGTAACATATATATAATAGAATATTTAAACAGAACAGTCAAATGTGCACTTATAACAAGAAAATTTAACACAAGTAAAAGTAATGAAGGACAAAAGTATTTGACCAAAATAAATATGAGGTTGAATCTTTGATGTTTATTAGTAGAATTTGAACAAATTAGTTTGGAAATTATTCAAGAACATTCACGAAACGTCTCGAAATAAATTGCAATGTAAACAAACCACAGCTGGCGCAATCATTACCTCTCTAGACCTTGTTGAAGTCGCGCACACTCTCTCTACAATGCCCAAAGTTGAAGAAATTCCTGAAGCTACTCGTAAACGGATAATTCAATTTCGTAGTGAGGGATTAACTTATAGAGTAATAGCAGAACGAGTCAATGTTCCTTTTTCAACGGTTGGAGCAATAGTCCGCAAGCATCAAGTGGCTGGGGCGGTCTCCAACCTGCCAGGAGCTGGAGCTCCGCGTAAGATCATGGGTCGTCCTCGGCGCTACATGCTACGTAAGGTGACTAATGACCCCATGGCAACTCGTGCTGACCTTCAGAGTGAACTGGCGTCTCAAGGACTGCATGTCAGCAAGAAACTATTGTTAGGGAATTGAACCGTACTGGCAATCATTCCTACACTCCTCGCAAAACTCTTCTTCTTACAGCAAAACATGTCAAAAGCCGCTTAACATTTGCCAAAGACCACCTGGACAAAGGAAATGAGTTTTGGGAAGGGGTTATATGGTCTGACGAAACTAAAATAGCGTCTCCTCCTCCACCAAGACATCCATGAGGCCCATATATACTGTGGCAGGAGAAGGGCAAGCTAGAATATACCTCTGAGGGCAAACAGAGTGATTCTGTGATCCTTGATGCTCTCTGTTTCTTGCTTCTCTTGCTGGACTCGTCACATGTGGGTTGATGATTTTACTGAATTTTTTTCCGTTCTCACGTTGGCAGTCTATCGTATTGTAAATAATAATAATAATAACTATACCACTATGAGAGCGCATACTTCCGCCAGGCATGACAATGGTAACGAAGAATTCAAATTGGCTCTCAAATCAAGAATTTCTTTGTATAAACAACAAAATCCAATCATTAGTGCCTTTTGGTAGTTTTCTTAGCTTCTGCAATTTTCTTGAAGATCCGTTCATAACTTTTTGAGTTATGCTGCTAACAAATAGTATGACAAACATAAGTCAAACTCACAAGCGGACCAACCGACCTACACCAAAATTTAATCAGTTATGTCTTTTAACATTACTAACAACTCCTGTAAATTTCATAAAGATCCATTCAGATCTTTTGGAGTTTTTGTGCTAACAAGCACAAAATTAAACTCCGCAACAAATAAACAAATCATCACAAAAACTTGGCCATTTACTCTTCGTAACAAACCTAACAACTCATGTGAATTTCATGAAAATCCGTCCATAATTGAGGAAAAACTAGCCAGACAAACAAACAGATGGATTTCCACCAAAAATATTACCTCCTTGGCGAAGGTAATAAGAGAAGCTAGTTATGGGGAGCAGCGCCTCCGGAGGGACCGTATGTTATTTTAGTCTTAGCAAGGCCTTCGGGACGTCTTTCCTCCGCCTTCATTTAGTTTCTTTTCTTTCTTGTTTCTCACACTGACGATGCGTTCCCTGGTTGTGCCTCTTTTTCCTCGACTCGTACTTGCTGTGCCCATACGCATCAATGGAACACCCTCGTGCATGGGTTCCACTTTTATCTTGGCATACCGTATGTCTCATACATTTCCTCTCTTAGTTAGATCATCTAGTTTCTGAGAGATTAGGTACGCGTCAACTAACATATAAATATTTGCCATTTATGAGTATGACTGTATCATGTCATACGTCATTAGCTTTTCTCGACATTCTAACGACTAATCAAGACACACTGACTACTAAAGTCTATAGAAAACCGACATTTTCAGGCCTTGGGACAATTTTTCTCAGTCATTGCTACCACCAATATAAAATTAATGCAATAAAAACCCTTCGATTGCGGGCATGCCATATTTCTTCATCTTACCTTGCGTATTCAGATGAAATAGATTTCCTTCGAAGTTTTTTTTTTTTTAAATAACGGTTATCCGCACCTCTTTTTAGACCACTATTGCCAACAGTTTTTGGACAAAGTATTCGATCTTGGCATTGTTAAACCTTTTGTCCGTAAATAAGGCTTCTCTCTTTCACTTCCATACTACAGTATAACAAGGCCTTCGTTAGTACGGTAATTACTTTGAAAGCATTCCGCTCTGAAGCTTACTAGCACAGTAGTAGTACTAACTTTACTAGTGCATCAGGGCCACAATGTTTATATCGCGCCGAACTATTCGTGCGGCTTAACACAGACTCGTGCACCACTAGGACGCGTGGTATATCTCGTTTTAAAATATCAATGATTTTTGTCTAGGCTTTTCCACCCGAGACGTCTTAGAGTGGTCAGTGCGCTTCTGACAGGAAAAATGTTCAAGTTGTGCATCTCCAACCCCCGGGCACTGCTGAACGCTTTCGCTCAGCTACGCTGCCCAGAGGAAGGAAACAAAAATCAAGAAGGTAGAAGTACAGCGGGAATAGGTCGGCCACCTCGATCAGCGGCTCACCTCCCGAAACAAAAGAGGGAAGTATTGAGAGCTTACCTAACTTTACAAAAGTAACCTCGTCAGCAGGAACTGCTTCAAACTGCAACATCTCCTGCGGAAAAGGCACAAGGGACCCTTGGGTGCGTGAGGCCCAAATATATTGTGGCAGGGAAAGAGCCCGCCAGAATATGCTCCTGAGGGCCCTACTTTAAATTTAAAGACAAGTCTCCTCTACCACATTGTCAGGTGTTATGTACCGTTTCCAATGCAGAAGATGCAATGCTTTGTAACACTGGACAACATTTCAAAGTCCGTATTGACCAACATAAAGGTGAATACAGTCGAACCGGTTTCCCACTCGTAAAACCCTCACATTCAGCTCCCCGCCTCAATATTGAGTAAAACAACCACCTCTTCCGTAAAAACGACTTCTCCATCATAGACTTTTCTAACGCAATTGAGCTCACAAAATTAGAGTCCCTTGACTTCCACACAACAAAACCCAGCTTTAACATTAAGACCTCGGCTGCACCGCTCCACACAATCCACAACTAAGCCTCTGAGTGTACAGACACTGACATCCGGCTTCTCCAAGTATGTAGCTTTAGCCTATTCATTCTTGTTCCATACATCCTCCGAAAAGATCTGTGTTCCCCACTGCGATCGAAATAATAGGAAACAAATCATAAATAGGTTTACAAAACTTAAATCCTCTAATGATGGGAGATATTCCCGAAATGCTATATGTTATTTTATGATTGGTCGACATTACATTTATTTTTTTAGATACGTATAGAATAAATCAGCTCATAATCTACATATGGCGGAGGAAAGAACGTTTAGGGAGGTCATGGTTGTAGACAAAGGAGTTAGACCATTCAGATTATGTAAGTCAACGCCCACGTATAGAATCCTAATCCACTGTTACTTTAGCGCAGAACTCTGATGAAGGGAGTTAGAACTCATCCCTTGAAGAAACGAGTATTGTACAGTGGGGTAAAAATAAATTACCCACATTAGGAGGTAAAAATGAACGCCCTCTCTTGCAGTAAAAAATCCTAAATAATTTTTACCTCAAATGTGGGACAGGGTAATTCATTTTTCACCCCACTTGACTATAATCACGAGTTTTCCATTCTTATCTCCAGGCTATGTGTACATTTGCGTGCAAGAATTTTGAGACATTCCACGTAGTAGAAGGCATTAATATGAAGATAACTGTTTGGCAGAAATCTGCAAACTACGAAATGTGTTTCACCACTTCTTGATGAAATGTCGTTATTTAATTTGCTGTAACTTCTCACTAGCATACAAATAGGCCAAGCGTACAGTACACATCCACTTAGTGAATATAAAGACTATAACTGCAAGGAAACATTGAAATCGTAACAGTCAATGACATCGAAAAAATCCCTACGGTACGGTATGGGGTACCTTGCAAGTATTTTTTTTTTTTTCGTTAGATTTTCTAAAAGCCTTGGTGTGCTCTCGCCCTTTTCACGTTTGAAAACTGTCCAACAGGTACGCAGAGCTACTGAAGCAGACGGCTGCTCCGAATTTCCGCTGGCTGTTCCTTATATTTTGGTTCGAGTACAACGCTAAGAACAAAAGACCTCCCTTCAGAATTACGCAGCAGGATATGTTGGCCTTGTTCGGTGAGTGCGTCTGTCACGCAGAGTGTAAGCAGTGGAAGAAGATTTAAACAGTAGCAGCAAACAATGCTAATTTCTGCATGTAATTAAATGGAGGTAGTCAGGTTTAGTGCCATTGTAATTCGAGTGTAGACTACTGGCAACTTTCCAATTTTTTATGCCCTTGAAATATGAGTTTATTCTATATGCAGCAATCGAGTTCCTAATGCTAATGAAGTTTTAGTTTAGTGCGTTAAAACGAAACAACGATGGTTTTTCATATGATTTTTATATTTTGTTGTTTTTTCTAGTTCTAGGAATTTTATCCAACATTTAAAGGATTTTCTGCGTTTTAAACATAGAGCTAGCGAATCATCAATAATCTTTGTCACTTTATTCAACTTCATATTGTACAAGAATGATTTTAAAAATGGATTAAGAAAAAGCAGTCAGCAGAGTACCTGTATTTCCTATGGCTACATTTAATATGCAAACTGCAGAGGTGCTATGATTTATATTTGTGTTATAAAATTCCTTGTAAAACATAAAAACACTTAAAATTACAAATACAACTTGACAGAAATAGCTAGCTAATTGAAAACAGAATAATGAAAAGGAAGTGAAATAGCTGTAAAATCCTTTGAAAAGCTTACAAATACTTCAAAATACAAAAACATTTTGATAGAAATAGCCAGTTTATTGAAATAATAACATGCTTTATTAGGTACAGATAGAGTCATGGTACACAGGAAACAGCTTACTAATAAAGTTACATTGGATACAAAGATCAGATAATACAATCATTACAAACTACACTGCATTGCGGCCCATTGTTGTGCGTCGAACTGAAAAAGTGAAATAGCTATATCCCTACATCCTTCTCATGTGCTTACTACTATAGTTTTCACTGGCCGTGTGACACTGTTTTTCGCTAATAATTCTTAAACGAATTGTCGGGTGACTATGGTATTTCAACACAAAGCCTATCATACCCCTATCTAATTTATAGCCCTAATAGCAAATTGCTATAGGTGTTTACAGAGGAGTTTACTCGTGTATGTTAAGCCTATATTAAGCTGAAACCAGGAAGTCGCGTCTACACATTCGGACGACGTCCAACTTTTCAAAGAAAACGGGAAAACCGTTTTCTTCTACTTGGGCGTGTTGCAATCAGACGCCGGTGTTACCCTCACATGTTACTCGGTGTCACCCCGTATAGCGGTGAATGCGACGTGCGATCTCAGCGCCCCGCAAGAAGTATTGCGAAATTTGCAGAGAAATCGTATCTAAACATTTCTGGCTGAGCCCTATTAGGCATGGCTGTATTTTAGGGTAAAACGTTAAAAAAATCACGGTATCACTACTCTGTGGCCCCCACAGTACACAACCTTCCTCATTAGATAGTTCATTTCTGCGGGCAAAGTACGGTTTGAAACTGTCATCAGGAGGTGATTGAGACCATCCTACTTCAATGAAATAACTCACGCCTGTTAAAGTAGGATCTTTCTTAGTTTCAGTAGCAATACCTTTAGCATTAATGAGTAACTCGTCTAGAAAAGCGACTATATTTTCAGAGTGTGGAAAAGATTGGGCTTTACAAGGTAGGCGAGAGGAAGCATCTGCATTAGCGTGATCAGCTGTTTTACAAAACCTTATATCGTAATCATAAACAGATAATAATGCTGTCTAATGCTGAATTCTATCAGTGGTGGCAGCAGGAAGAGGTTTCGCGCCGCCAAATACATCCGTCAAAGCTTTATGATAAGTAATTAGCACGAATTTATTTCCTAGTATGTACTTATAAAACGTAGTTACCCCTAATAACACTGAAAGGCCCTCTTTTTCTACCTGCGAATAGTTTTTCTCGGCATCGGACAAAGTTCTTGAAGCAAAAGCCATCGTTCTCTTTGAACCGCCAGGGTAAACGTGTGGCAAAACACAGCCTAATCCGTAAGAACTAGCATCAGTTGCTACTGGCAGTTCAAATTTAGGATCATGTGCTAGACATTTGGCCGACGTCAATTCCGGTTGCACAGCACGAAATGCTTCCTGACATGTGGACGTCCATTTGAAAATCGTCCCCTTATGGAACAAATTATGCAAGTTTTCAAGTTCCCCAGCAAGATAATCGAGAAATAGGGCATGACAATTTTGCAAACCTAAGAATTAACGTAACTCATGAACATTACGCGGAGACGGAGCATCTATAAGTGCTCTTACCTTACCCTCCGACATGTGCCTACCCTTGGCACTAATAACATGAGCTAAATATTCAACTTGGTCCTGTAGGAAACTGCACTTGCATCTCTTGAGTTTGATGTATGCTGGCAGACGCCGTAGGACTTCATTAAGGGGGTCGTCCCGAAATTTTGGAATTTTCTTTATTAGTGGTCCGATCTTACTGAAATTTTCACACAATATGTGAAATTGAAAAAAAAAACACTTTTTATTCATGTAACTTTTTCCGTTTAGGCCTTAGTTTTTTATATATATGTATATATAATATATATATATATATATTTTAAAAGAATAGAACTGCCTCAGTTTTCATGCTAGAATAAAAACAAAGACAGTTTTGGAATCCTTGAAAGATTCCCTACAACAATTACGTCTTTAAAAATTTTTTTTCTTTTTCGTTTTCTATTGACGTGAGATTTTAGATGGGTGACTGAATGAGTTCAGTCACCCATCTAAAATCTCATGTCAATAGAAAACGAAAAAGAAAAAAATTTTTATAAAACGTAATTGTTGTAGGGAATCTT
>LQNS02278139.1:7961870-7972757 GCA_001587735.2 Parhyale hawaiensis | reverse complement strand
CAATTTTTTCGAAGATCCGTTCGTAACTTTTTGAGTTATACTGCTAACAAACGTTATGACAAACATGAGTCAAACATAGCTAGGCCTACAAACGAACAAACCGATCTGCACCAAAATTTGATCATCTATGTCTTTTAACATTACTAACAACCCCTATAAATTTCATAAAGATCAATTCATTTTTTTTTTTTGAGTTAGTGTGCTAACAAGCATAAAATTAAAAACAGTGACAAACGAACAAACGGATCATTACCAAAATTTGATCATCTACTCTTTGTTATATATACGGTACCTGACAACTCATGTTAATTTCATAAAAATCCATCCATAACTTTTTGAGTGATGGCATTGAGAAAAATGAGGCAGACAAACAAACAAACGGATGGACATATCTTCACCAAAAGTTAATCATCTGTTCCTCCTAACATACCTAACAATCCCTGTAAATTTCGGCCAAATTGGTTCATAACTTTTTGAGTTATCTTGGTGACAGACAGAGAGACACACAGCCAAACACGATGAAAACATAGGTCCTATTCTTCTTGGCGGAGGTAATTATTCCCCAAGTTACCGGTCGATAGAAGTTGTTTGCTGCCCGCACGATCTTGTTAGTTTAATAATGAGTTCGCTAAATATGAGCTTGACAGAAATAAGCAAAAACATTTCCGGATAGGTAGGCTAGCTACCTTGCAGAGCTCCATCATTTTAGTTCGCAACATTTTATGAGATTACCTGCCTTCATATCACGTAAAGGAATATTACACCGGACTTATTCCGGGAAATACAGATCCCAATTTCCCGGAAAGGAACCCTAACATCACGTCAAGGCTGCTTGTGACTTCTTGAGAAGATACCGTACTATTAAACGCGGTTTGTTATTTTCGAGAGGGTTAAACTGTTCTACAGAACTCAAGGTTTTGCGGACAAATTTCACTGGACAAGATTAAATTTCACTGAGCTCCGAATGATTACCTACGTTAGTAACGAGCAGGGATTTGACTCCACTGCGTGAGGGAAGAAATCATGGCGATTAGGAACAAGCCCTCACTGACCAGGGTGATCACTCAACGAACCTGAGGACACACACCCTCACTAACCTGGAAGAAATCACCACTGCAGGAAGACCCAATAACCTAAAGGAGCCGCAACTGACCTAGGAAAGGCCCAACTGACCTAGGGAAGTGTCAATAACCCTGGGAAGTCTTCACTTACCTAGGTAAGTTCCCTCTACCGTGAGATTTTACTGAATCCGCAAAGTCCAAACGAGCTGAGCTAGGCCTATGAAAATTATTCCATCAAACTTGCGGATGCTTTTCACTGATTAGCAGCAAATGGTAAAATCCCGACGGTTAATGCCTCAACTGACACTGACCTAGGGAACCTCCACTGTACAGGAGAAGCACCAAGTTCCATGAGGAACCTCTTAACGGACCCGGTGACGCCCCCAACTGACCTGGGGAACCTCCATTGTACAGGAGAAGCCCCAAGTTCCATGAGGAACCTCTAACGGACCCGGTGACGCCCCCAACTGACCTGGAGAACCTCCACTGTACAGGAGAAGCCCCAAGTTCCATGAGGAACCTCTAACGAACCCGGTGACGCCCCCAACTGACCTGGGGAAGCCTCCACTGTACTGAAAAGCAGCAGAGGGCGCGGTCTCCAGCGCAGGCTCCCACGCTGGGGTCGACTGAGGGGCGCGGCAAGACACATAGTCGAACACCTGCCCCTTGGGACAGCATAGGGGCAGTGTGACTCCTGCTGGGGAGCCTCCACGGGCCGTCGACCCGTCCGCACCTGCGGGACAACATCCTGTGTTAGTGAAGCTACAAGGTATTGAGACAGGTTCATTCGCTAACTTGGATCGGGACAATCTAATACGAACGTCAACTTATCCGGAACTTCAAACACTTTTTTACGCGGGATATCTACGCTAGCTTAGGTTGGTTTTCAGAATATTATCGCGAACCTATTACGCTCGGGTTTCAGCTGTTTCAAGTGTAATCGATTCGAGATTAGCATTTATAGTGTTATAGCTACATAAATACAAAATATGGCGCTTGGAATTGAAATTTCGGACAAGTTAGGGCAACTTGGGCTAGATTATTTCGATCCACGTGAACGAATTGAATACTCTCTCACTTTGACTTTCCACCACATGGGTGAACCAAAGCAGGTTTAGCTACCAGCCCCGTAAGCGAAGTTCTTTACCAAGCAAGTGAGCACATACAGCTAGGTACCGTAAGGCCATAACGTCATTCCTACGAAAGATTATTATTCAGCCGCCGGGTAACGGATTACCACTATTTTAACCAGACTCTGCTACTTCGCCATATAGGCTTTCCCCGTGAGGAAAACAATAGGATGAAGAACTTGAGTGAAACAATACCTACCGGTTAAAATAGGTTACAAAATGCATGCTACGCCGACCGCCAGCCCCTGTAAAGTATGGGTAAATTCCCTAACTTGTTGGTTTTAACCTCGTACAAATCCAGCAAATTGCCTGATTTTAAAGAATCACGATCATGTAACATAGGCTACCACCACTAAAACTTGAATTTGTAGTAGTACTGACCCGAACAACAAATCAGAACGATCGGGGGTCGCAGCTATCGCATGAGCCTTCCATCTCTGAGCCTTCCGCCTAATCGGCGGTTGACGGCGGTAGTGCTTGGCGCCGGCGGACATCTATCCGCAGTACGAACTATTGCATGTGAATGTGAAGGATTACGATATCAAAATTTTGAGTAAATTAGAGGCAGCTATCGACAAATTACGTTCAAACGAATTAGGGAATTTACCAGTAGCGCTATGCTCCCGACGACTCATGCGAAAGCTACTATAGCCTATCACCAAATCCTTCACGGCACCGAAACACTAACTATTTGGTCCCACTTCCAAACAGATTGCACAGTCGAGGCGTCCAACAACTAGCAAACTGACGATTATTAAGGAGATACGTTTAAGCCTGGTAGGGCAACTGTCACACCAAAACATAAACTTCAAGGAGGGAAAAGAATTCACAGAGTAGGTAGACAATGTGGAGAGATACGTGGAACCCATACACCGGATCGACAGCAAGCTGGGAGAGAAAAGGAAGAACAAAAAGCAAAGCATCAAACAATAGAGGTAGGAACATGAGAGGTGCAAATTGGGTAGGTAGGTACAAAAGGCAAACGTCCAGAAGGCATGGCTAGGTTAGGCTAAATTACCCTTTGGGGTTCCTCTGGGGGGCTGCTCCGATAACAAAGCATGGGTAAACCTAAGTATCGTAGGTAGCTTCTGAGTAGTCTATCGCCAAGGCGCTATAAAGTACAGGCCTGGGCGTGTGTCTCGAAATTGGTCGGATAACAGACCTAGTCTCTGGACTAATTAAAAGAACCAGGATAGTTTGAAGTTTTTGACCAGATAAGTCCGAACCAGGCAGAGTAGGTAGGTATTAAAACTATCAGGCTGCGTTTAATATTGCGTCCAAGGACTGTAACCGAGTGTTTGGTCCATTATCGAGCCACAGACCCGAGCCAATACCTCGGGAGGTCTTGGTCTGGTCCATGGTTGAACTACGCTAGGCCTGTCTCCTGGGGGAGGGAGGGGGCTATCAGCCGTAAGCATATTTTCTTGTTCATTTCCTCCAAAGAGGAGGTTATGTTGTAGTTAGGGTTTATCTATTTGTTTTTCGGTTGGTCTATTAACACTGTGTTGCTAACCTTCTCAACATGAGCTGAGGCCAGCTGCAAACATCCCTTGATTGCGGAGAAGGAACTTGGTACATTTGGGTTCGTGAGGCCCACCGCAGACATTAGATGACACAACTGAATGTAGACGGACCAACAGATTTCCCAGAAAGAAGGCGGGCCACAAGCTCCTACCCTCTATGAGCTTCTGCCGTTATGGTAGGTACACCTGACAATGCTTTGGCCTAACCAATGAAATTTCTACATGGTGGGTCTCTCCTGTAGTATTATAACAAAATACAGGGAGCTAACATCATGCGGGTATTAATTTACTCTGTGTATGAGAATACACGGGGGCACTCGGCGTGGCGCTGGGGCCAAAATACACCTGAGTTGAAGTCAGGAGTCGGAAGCTTTGAGGGCACACAAACAGGAGTCAGAGTCGGTGAATTTTTGAGTCTGGAGTTGGAGTTCGAAATCTGCTAAAACCAGGAGTCGGAGTCGAAGCTAGCGACCGAAAACGGACCTATTTCTTTAATTAAGAAAGTGGGTCGGAGTCTGCAAATTTTATAGTCCAAGAAGTCGAAGTCGGAAGCTGGTAAACCCCTAAGAGTCGGAGTCAGACTTGGTCCAACGGACTACGTAGCCCTGCTATTACTAGGAGCAAGACGCCGCACTAAGAGAAAATTAGAGGGACATACAGCATATGAGAGAAAGGATACCAACATCTACTGTAGAACAATGCGCGCGCATGGATGTGCAATTCAGGAATAAAGAGGAAGAACAAAGTAAAATCTCTCACTATAGAGGTACCAGTAAATGAAGAGAGATGGGTAAGAGGGAAAGATATGTGAAGGCCAAACTAGGGTAACCCATGAGATGCAAATCAAACACGAAGAGACACGATACAGAAGGCTAATTTACAAACAAACCCAATCCTTACATAAATTTTGGAAAATATTTACTTGCAAGTATCTAGCTACTCAAATCAAGTAGGCTACCTACTCTTGAACAAATAAGCGCTACAACGCTTTAGTGTTCTAAAAACCAATCAATAACTTTTAAATCGGGAATTCTCACACGCCTATCTCTACGAGCGGATGGATCTACCGGAGCCACACTACGTAACCGTGCGCTCAACTAATGCAAGGCAGTGGCAGTGCAAGTCGCCCGTGGTGAAAGTACACAATCTACTGCAACAGTCTGGCTCCTGGTGAGCTTGATGGATTTAATGATCTAGCTACTCCAACTGGATAAAACATGTCCGAAACTCCATCCCTGAGAGCTGAATTCGCATCCTTGGATCAAGTTGCAAGGGTTAAGCGCAAAGTCAATATGTTTCAAACAGTAGAAAACTCAAATCGGCTGAGAACCGGTTATGAGGCGCCAACCGCGGAACTAGAAAACTTCAGTTTCAAAAGATATCAGACGTTTAATGTTAGCAATTAAAGCTGAAATTCCATCCAAAGCAACGAATTCAAAGCTCACGACTATAGGTAGTTTCAAGCAACTTGAGACGAATGAGAACATCTCGTAGGAAGAGGGGAACACGAACACACCCTAACTTTACTAAGCAAGCAGTTAGCTAATCTACAAAATAACTACAACAGGGGTCCCCGACCAGAGGTGCTCGCGACATGATATTTAGGGGGTGCGAAGAAACCTGGGCTCATTTTCCTACCATTCGAAAACTTCAACTCAAATACGTCGCACAAATTTTGCATAATTTTCCTCACCATCATAATATTATGAACTGTTAATTTTGTGGGAGTGCTATAGAACGTATTGAGAATTTTCCAGCTGAGGCAGGCACAGAAAAGGTCGGGAACCACTGAACTACAAAAACATCGATTAGCCGCTTTGCTTCTTAATCCAGTTTGAAATTACCCACGAGTGCACTCGACAAGGCTGCTCTCGGCCCACCATCGGGATTACAGAAATTACCGCATTTATAATTGCATGACAGAACCAATTGCACGGGTGTAAGCTGCTATAGAGCATTTGTTAAGTAACTTCAAGTAACCGCTGACCGAACGGCTCAAAATTCGAATTGAGATAGCAACTGACGTCACATCGACGGAGGCTCATTCGCAAAGCCGGTAGTTTTAAGACTTTGATTCTCGATTTGACGGGAACTTCAAACTGGCTTTGCCAAACTGAATCGTCTAGCAAGTGTTAGAAGCAACCCGATAACGTATAGGGCCGACTGACTCTGCAGTATACGGAGAAAGATTGAGATTTTGAAAGTCTTGACGGCCAAAGCTTGAAACTCGATTTAACTGGTCGAAGCCAGCGCACCGGTCTGAAATGTCGGTCAAGTCGGGCCTCGAAATTTTAATTTTGCCTACCAAACCAAATCACAGGAGGGAACCTCAAACCGGACTACAATTCAAAGCAGACTAATACCGGGACCACACCATGCATACGCACGCGCAACTTGATACGAGGACGTGCATCTCGCACGTCAATCATGCTACCGTATCTACGCTACCGACTTGAAATCTATATTGGGACGACACGTGCGAGTTTCACATTCTTGCGTCAAGTTGTGGGTCCATATGCAAAGCGCCCGGTCGTAAAAAAAAGGTATTCAATCTACGAGCTAATTAAGCAAGCCGTTAGTCTACACACAAACTACTCACGAGCAGGAGCGACTCGTGCAGGGTGAACAGGCTCATGGTACGAGAAGTTCGGGTCCCCGTAGTCGTATTCGTAGTTACCTGGATCGTACTCGAAATCTGCAGCGTTGGACTGGGCCGTTACGGCAACGATCTGCGACACGCATATCGTCACCAGCAAACTTACGACCGTCGTGTGCCAGCCGCTCCTCCGGCTGCACGTCTGTGGGGGACTATTGACCATTTTTCGGGGACGTCTTGTGTAGTTTTCTTCTGTATTATAAGCTGGCATTGTGGGTTTGTCCGTGGGGCAGCTGCCGCTGAAGATGCGATGTAGGGTCATTGCAGATGAAGGATTTCTGTGGTCGGGCGGGTCTTGCGTTCGCAGGTGATGCGAACTGCTTTCTGATTATGCGGAAAATTTGTTCGAAAGAGTGTTAGCGGTTCGGTCTAAATTTTTTTTTTTTCTAAATTAACCACTATTTTAGCCAAGTTCTTGCAGGCTACATCTCTGTGTGATGTGGTAGCGGTTTCTATGTGGTTCAAGTGTCAAGTCAGCATTTGATTTGCACTCGATAGGTAGGTACTTGCTTCGTAAGCAAAGGTTTCAGAGGATGTGATAGCCTATCTACCAACGTTGAAACAGCGTTGGAATGTCATGCATGTAGCATACAAAGATCCAAAATTCAGGACAGTAGCGTTTTTCTTAGAAAAAAGCATCTATTACAAAGAGCGAAGGAATAAATAATTTCACTGTCCTCACAGGAAAGAAACTAGAGTCTTTGAATACAATTAATTGGTACAAAAATACCTACTGGATGTTCAGAAGTCGATCAAGACTTCTACTAGTCTTCAAAAGAAAAACTGCAGAAATTTGTCAACCCGTGAGACGAGAAGTACCAACCCACGTTAAAACTGAGCCTTTCAAACTGCGGAAACGGTCACTTTCACGGGAGTTTTGAATAAAATACTGAGAGTGTACAGTAGCTTGTGATGCGTTGAGAAATAGAAAAAAGTTGTTTTTGTTGGTTTAGAAAAGTAGTTACCTAGCTGACAACTTCGTTTATATTAACGAACTATAAAGAGGTTTCCAGTTCTTTTCTATTTCAAAATGAGTTTCACTTGCACTTCAACAAAATATTTAGAAATTACTCACGTTTACTTACAAGATATACTTAGGCAGCTTCACTTGCACTTTCTCCTCACAAAACACAGACGGAAAATTCACCAGTCCTTAAAAAATATATTACAGGCTACACTAGGTAGCTAGGTATATACACAGGCTAGTTATTGTTAATTTAAAAAAATACTGTCTCTTCGTTTGCCACTTTTTAAAACCTACAGAAAAGTTGCTAGCGTTTTATTTAAGAAAATATAACGAGTTACACTAGGTATAGCGTTCATCAAAAACACAGACAGCTTTGCTATAGCACTTTCATATAACACTGAATATTAACTAGTTGCTATATAGGATATTTTTCGGGTGAAATAATGCGAAATCACTGTAGCTACCAACGTTTCTCAGAATATCAACATAAAATCACAGTATAATGAGTATTCCAATGACACTAAAGTTAAGAAAATGAGTATGAAACAAATGACACTTCGTTGAGTCCCACTACCAAGACTAGCAACACTGTTAAGTGTTCAATAACTTAGGAACATAAAACCAAATAACTCTGCAACAGACAAGAAAAAGTTAGTTAACAAATACCTAGCTAGTTACATTATTGTAATAACTGAATGCAGTTTGACA
This sequence comes from Parhyale hawaiensis, assembly GCA_001587735.2. Taxonomy (NCBI): domain Eukaryota; kingdom Metazoa; phylum Arthropoda; class Malacostraca; order Amphipoda; family Hyalidae; genus Parhyale; species Parhyale hawaiensis. Next base: position 7,964,712 of record LQNS02278139.1, on the reverse strand, counting down.
TTATTTAAATCAAGCCTAGGTAATAGAGTAATTAGCTCAAAGGCTATAATTCATTCATATATTCATTACCGTATTTAAATTTCTTCAGTCATTCACCAACTGAATTTTTCAGCTATTCACTCACTAAATTTAGGCTGTATTCATTAACTGAAATCATTCATCCATTAACTAAGGTGATTCATCCATAATAAGCTAACTAAACTCATCCAGCCATTAACTAAACTCATTCAGGTACCGGTATTAACTATATACTCATTCAGCCATTAAATAAACTCATTCAGCCATTAAGTAAGCTCATGCAGTCATTGACTAAACTTATTCAGTCATTAGCTAACTAAACTCATTCAGTCATTAACTAAACTCATTCAGTCATACACAAAATTCATTCAGCCTTCAACTGAATTTACAGCGTCATTCATGAACAGTAGGTATTCCTTCGGCCATTCAGTAGCAGCATTAATTCATCGATTAGTGAGTTCGTCGACTACTTTTAACTTGTTGCTAACTTTGAGTCGAACTCTCGACTGTGAGTTAACCATATCCTTCATAGCGCGGCCTGTATAGAACATTTCAAGTAGAGCTATTCCTAAGAGACAAACAGCTAAATTAATGCGAGAACGGGTCAACAATTGGCCATGGCAGCCTTCCCCCCTCAGGCAAAAAAAAAAAAAGAAGAAAAAATAAAACGAGCACCGCGACTGAACCTCCTCATTGAAAGAGAGGGACTTTTTTTTTTTGAGGGGGAGGGGCCCTTGTAGGTTACGGTAGTGAATTCCTGGGCGCGATGCGGTGTTTCAGGTAAGAAAAGGGAAAGAGAGATGAAGTAGGTACAACCTACACCAATAAAAGAGAACCCAAGAGCGGGACACAGCGCAAGAGAAATGGAAGTCGGGAGAGAGAAGTAAGATGACAAATTAGCTAAAGTGAACCAGCAGAGGAAAGTAAAGTGGACACGAAAGAAAAATGTCCCGATGGCTTAGCGCAGCCTGAGGTAATCTGTTGGAACCCCTCCCACCCAAAAAATTAGCAGACACCTTACAGCGAACACTGTGTGATTTTGGAAATCATCTGCAACAACTACAAAATCTATGGCATAATTGCGCAATAATTGCGCTAGTTACGGCACTGCTATTACAGCATAGGTCACGTTAAGAAAATAATCAGCTGCAGATACAATTATTGTTCAATTAACCGAGTTTTTACGGCAAGTAAGACAATACGGAAATTATTGCAGCAACAATTAGGCTTAAACGCAATCTAAGAAGCTGTTATAGAAACAGATAAAGATGTTAAGAAAATAATTAGCCAGAGAAACAATATATTTGCTGATTTATAGAGATCTAACAACAAATGCGATAACAGGGAAATTATTACAAGAGCAACTATTGCGCATATTGTTGAGCTATTTCACAGCAATTGATGTGTAATTTAGGAAGCACTCGAGCTTATGTCGTCGCAGGCTTATCAGTTCAGCAGAGATAACACGATATCGCTTGAGCTTCCTCACCTTCCTACGTAGGTAATGTCTTGCGTTAGGCTTAGGAGGGACGTTCTGAACCTGAAGATGTGCCTCTAACCTCTTACCTATATAAAAAAATAGGCCTATGGAGCATATAGTTCTGTTCGTTCCACCAGAAGTTCCTTCATTCGTTACTTAGTGCGACTCTTACGGTTTCAGTACCAGATAGGGGAAAATTCGGGTATCATTGATACGGTCTCGAGTCACATTCATATTTCAGATCATAGAACATCTGCTGTCTGACTTAGAACATATTTTCACCCTCCATAGGCATAAAACATCACTGAGGAGCAACGATTTTGTTTTCTGAATTTCCGCAGGTAATACTAGTCGTACTTATATAGGCTACAGTCTAGGTAGGTACCTATTCTATAGGCCGGTTCACATGTTAGTCTTACGAACGTGTTCTTTCAGCTAAGTGTTCGAATGTGTTGCCATATCGCTTATACAAAAGAGAGGACAGCACTCTGGGTATAAAGGTATATTGTGTACATGGCCTGAGATTAGAGTATTCTATAGTCTGACCATTTTATCAAGGCAGTTCGGCCGTGGTTACATTCCTCTACAGCGTTGCCAATTCTATGGGTATTTCTGAAACTTTGTTCGGCCCAGATCTTAGCCCCGCCCACTACCTGTATATAGAGAAATCTCAGAAGTAGGCCCTACCCACAGAATTGGCACCGCTATAGAAGAATTTGACAAGATCCAACACACATGGGTGCAGCACGTCGGAAAAGAAGAGGAAAAAAACAGATGAAAGCAAGACCAATATAGCAGCATGAAATTGAAAGGCAGCAAAATGGACACGAAAGACACACGTCCCGAACGCCTAGCTAAAGGCTAAGGTAAAGTACATGGTCCCACTCGAGGCGCTGCTCCCCATAACATAAGATAGGCGAACCTAAACTAACCCTATGGCCAACCCTTGGCCTGAAAGTTCGGGAAAGAAGAAGACTTGCACTGTGCAATGGTATGAATTTATGGAACAGTGCAATTAGGGAGGAAACAATAGTTGTCTGTTTTAGGACGTCCTGATGGCGACAAAACAATAATGGTCTGTTTTAGGACGTCCTGATGGCGACAAAGCAATAGTGGTCTATTTTAGGACGTCCTGATGGCGACAAAACAATAATGGTCCGTTTTAGGACGTCCTGATGGCGACAAAGCAATAGTGGTCTATTTTAGGACGTCCTGATGGCGACGAAACAATAGTGGTCTATTTTAGGACGTGCTGATGGCGACGAAACAACAATGGCCTATTTTAGGACGTCCTGATGGCGACGAAACAATAGTGGTCTATTTTAGGACGTGCTGATGGCGACG
>LQNS02278139.1:7947962-7960075 GCA_001587735.2 Parhyale hawaiensis | reverse complement strand
AAACAATAATGGTCTATTTTAGGACGTGCAGATGGCGACGAAACAATAATGGTCTATTTTAGGACGTGCAGATGGCGACGAAACAATAGTGGTCTATTTTAGGACGTGCTGATGGCGACGAAACAATAATGGTCTATTTTAGGACGTGCTGATGGCGACGAAACAATAATGGTCTATTTTAGGACGTCCTGATGGCGACGAAACAACAATGGTCTATTTTAGGACGTGCTGATGGCGACGAAACAATAATGGTCTATTTTAGGACGTGCTGATGAGACACCTCGAGACTTGCAATACCTTAACACCGTTGTCAGGAGTACACGGTGGGCAGTGGTCATTACGTTATTGGCTGGCCGGTACCGTGTTGATTGACCCAGCGACTGTGCACACAGGCAGGTGTGGTGCAGTTGTGTGTGATGATCCCTGGCGTGGCAGGCAGCCATGTTTGCCGCAGCTACTACGCTTCCAGAGCTCAAGTCCAGACGAAGGAATTATATATTTCAGGGGGGGGGGAGGGGGCTGTGAGCTGGAGTTAGACGTTGTACCAGATGGACCAGAGTAGTGTCGTCAGAGTAAGATAGTTATAGTTAAGAAGTTTAAGTCTCCGGTTCCGAGCAGAACGATATCATAGAGGAAAGAGCAAGGGACATATAGTAGGCTATGCCAAGAGAAACGGGGAACCCATGCACGAAGGGGTTACGTAAGAGTCGGACATTAGATTAGTCTAAGGAGTTGGAATAGGACACACTAGATATCGAGGAATCCGAGCCGTACGTACAAAGGTATGCCAACATATTGGGTACATAAAGAAATCGGTACGTATAGACTCATGTTGAATCACGCACACGCACAGTGTACGTAACGAGCATACCCATACAGGCAACTATCTAAACTCTAAAGGGTAAGTCTGAAGCTACGGTACCTACATTGCTGCGCGTTATCTAATAAATTGGAGAAAAATAGCGTTCCATTCGAAAAGTTATCATGCACTTTGTGAATATCTTGAATTCAGTATTTTTAAAATGAACCGACAATGTTGAATTTAACTTTTGTTCTTACGGGTCACCAAAGTATAAAAATGATCAGTAAATTGTCATTTCCTAAATTATCCAGATATAGGTATATTGCGTGCCAGCGAGATTTTGGAAGATTGACAGTGGGCTCCAGGTCCAGAAGTTCGTTTCCACGCCAGGTGAGCGAGTTTCATGCTTTGAATTGTAGTGTCGGCGCTTCTGTCATTCAAAATCCTCTGAGAGGGTAGGCCTACTAATCTAAGCTAGGAACAAAGACGGTCGGTGGAGAGGGGACAGTCATCGCACGAGCTTTCTCTTTTTGACGTCATAGCTCGGACAACTGATTATCAACAGCAGCCCATGCACTTCTATGACGTCTAACGGGCATTCACCTGCAGCACGAACTAGTGCGCTTGAATTTCTCAATTGAGCTGCGCGGTCAAAGTTGCGTTACCTTTATCATTAACTGCAAATCCGTTACTATTTGGTCTAAGTGGACTCAACTTTCACCACGACCGTGACTGCACATAACAAATGTGCCTGTAAAAGCATTGCAACACGCCTCACATACAGCACTCGGGCCATAAAAAGTCTCATAACTTTCCAGCCATGTAGCACCGTAGCCACCTGATACGCAATAGCCACAGCAGCAGCGACGCAAATGTCAGGTGTGTGTGCGCGGCCCAGGTGGGGGCTGTCACGTGCTCCAGGTATTCACTGTGTGTACGTAGGTACGTGTACGTATGCTGCGAGGTCGAGTGTTCACATGGCTACAAATGTTAGGTTAACGTACGAACGGATAGGGTCCATATTGACGTGAAGGGTATTGATTATTTATCGCATTGCGTGTTCTCCGTAGAATATTAATTTAAGTTAGCTAGAGCTACTGTTAAGAAACAGGCAGAGTAGCTACCGTAGCTAATTATTAATGAGGGGAAACGGTCAACTATTTGGCTATGAATGAGGGACAGGTCAACTATGTGGCTATGAATGAAGGAAAAGTTAACTATGTGGCTATAAATGAGGGAAAGGTCAACTATGTGGCCATGAATGAGGGAAAGGTTAACTATGTGACTATGAATCAGGGAACGGTTAACTATGTGGCTATGGATGCGGGAAAGGGTTAAGCAATTGGCTATGGCTATCAGATCACTCTCACTTGTATCGATTGGCATTACTAAAATTATTTACTAAATTAATGCATCATTAAACCGCTTATAAAACAAATCCATGGAGACAACAAGTCCATAGTAGAAATGCTGAATCTACAGCACCTATGCGCGAGGATCAACTTCCATGAGCACAATAAGTAAGGGAAAAAAGCAAAGTGGAACAAAACTCCATCTGCAAGAGCATGAAAATGGGAAACACCCAACAAACTTAACAGAAGCGGGTGGAGAAGGTGTTCCCAAGAGCTACGTAAGGCTAAATTCATCTAGGGGTCACCCATATGCAGTCACTAAAATGGACGGACCATATGACCTAGCCCTATGCCATCCTATGGCCCTGATGACGATACTTACTCGATCCAAAAAGATAGGTACCTACTTAACGGAAAAACAGTCATATCCACCAAATCACCAAGGAAACGAAAAAAAAAACAGGTATACTAAGTTCCTCCATGCAAAGGGCCTTATTAACTCACTGTCTTGCTGCACAGTTCATTCATCCAACATAAAATTGAATTTGACAACATCGTACCGTAAGTGTTACAAGATAGATCTAGTATAAGCTTCTTCTGGTCGGTACCTGCCTACAAAATCTAATGGAATATTACAATAGATTTCTGTACATGAACTAGCAACAAACTGGTTTGTGCACACCGTATACAGTATAGGGCGTAGGCACCTATTTCTCCTTGCCCTGAACATAATAGAAGCTACACAAATTCTCTCAAAGTACCTAATAGTACAATGATTCTCCCGAAGTAGGCCTACCTTAGTATCTACCTCACAGTACGGTTATTTTTGCACATTAAGGTCCCTGATTGTACACTGATTCTAGCACAGTACCCAATCGTTCCATGATTCATGCACAGGCTTAGTACAACGATTTTCGCAGAGGACCTTACTTATATGTGGTCGGCAGACTCGTACACTGATTTAGTAGTACAAATAGACTGATGCTTGCTCAGTATCTAGCGGTAGACTTGCTTTTTCAACTGTTTAGTTGTAGATTGATACTTGCATAGGATCTAGTAGGTTGCATAACATTATTATCGACCTATTCATATCCCCCATTCAGTTTCTGACCAATCCGAGACGCACTGGTGTTAGCTGTGGGACATAGCTAGATTGCCAGCAGGCAGAATCAGGTAAAAAAATCAGTTACGCTGACATATGACCAAAAACTTCACTGAACCGGTTAGAAGTGCGCAGAAGCTAGCTGCTCCAGCAGACCCACCTCCTGTGTGGAGGACATTTGTTGGCAGGCGGATTGCCGCACACAGCCCAGCAGTAGAATAGTATTAATAATAATAATTTTATTGGAAAAGAGGAAACATAAAAAATACAATAGAATATAGTTTGCTCTCGTATAAAAGAGCCAACTACGAGAACATAACCAATACAATGCTCTAATGGCCTGATTTTCCAAGCCCAATGGATATAGCGTTGCTATTTGGGCAAACTATGACCAAAGGAAGTTCATCTTCCTTTTAGGTAGTCTACATCTAGCGCGGGAGTTATGCAGATCGATGTAGCAGCTCTTTTGATACCTGCAGCTGGCTCGCAGATCTTTTATGTCGCACTATAGCACTTGTAATTAATTAGCTGTCTTCAGTGATAAAATTAGCTTCCGGCATAGAAAGTAGCCTACCCAAAGTATGTGTTAGCTAGTTCGGGATGAATTAGACAAGATCGGTTCCACTACAGTAGGTGCATAAGTTACCTATCTTATCCGAAAGCACACTCTAGGTAGGTACATAAATCTCAGGTAGATCACCTACTACACCAGCACAAAAAAAGGAAAAATAAATAAACCAGAGCTTTTCATAAATGTCGAATGGAAAAAACTCTGAGTAGCCCTGCGTATCTACAGGTAGACAGATCCAATGCGGTCCCTCAAGTTTAACATACGACTCGCTCCGGTCCACCACAACCACCTTGTGGATCAGTTGGCACCGCCCCTACAAAAAGCCGCTACCCAGATCCGGCTGCGCTAGCAACTAGAAAGCGTCGGTCTGCTGGTGGTGCCCTAGAAAGTACGGTGATGTACGGGCTAGTGTGCGCGAGATGTTTGCTACGTGTACATGAAAGTGCACGTATGTCTGTGTTATATTACATAAGTTAGTTCAAGCCTTGCTAACCACTGCAGAGGTTTTCCAAGAGCAGGTGGAAGGGACGTACCTAGATGCATCAAATAGAAATGTAGAACTCATGCACGACTGTGCTCCCGCATTGAAATAACGCGTATGCATCGGATCAGTATGAATATGGAAGGAAGGAAAGTGGGTAAAAAAAAAATGACGTACCAAAAGACTATAGTCTGACCATTTTAACAAGGCAGTTCGGTCGTGGTCAATTCCTCTATAGGCTAGCGGGGAAAATTCAATGGGTATTTATGACATTTATCTATTTACAGGTAGCGAGCGGGGCTAAGATGTGGGCCGAACAAAATCTCAGAAATAGAGAGAGAATTGGCAACGCTATAGAGGAATTTAACCAAGACCGAACTGCCTTGATAAAATGGTGAGACTGTTACTATAACTAAGGCTACCGTACGTACGTTAAAGTGCGTTAACGTAATCCTTATACAATAAAATGCTTCGTTTATTTATTTCGTGTCCGCTCAGGTTATGGATTTTGTAATTGAGTTACGTTTTCGTAGAGATCGATGACCAGGTTGCAGAAGATGGTGAAACCCTTCATCTGAATGCACTTCTTTCTGGAAACACTTCTTGAATTCGGTACAATATATATGGAGCTTCAGGAGTCCGACTTTATAACTTTTTTCCCTCAGGTCTCTACGCATAAATTCGGCAGACGATCAATGAAGCACTCACGACGGGCAGTAGACAATTATTTCACGGGCAGTAGATAATTAATTCGTATAGCTGTCTTTCTCTCAGAGAGCAGATTTCGCTTCAGAGGCCAAAATTTCAGCACTTCAATGAAGCAGATACCTGAGTATGGAAGGCTTTATCTCCGATACGGTGCACTCCCATTGCATACCAGCTGACTGGAGTGGCATTCTTCAAGTTTATTGCAGTGTTTTATTTACGATTTTACTTTGGAAGACGCACGTTCAGTTAAGAAAGAGGATAAGGAACGTAAAAGAAGAACGCGACTACTACAGTCTTAAGAACGAAGACGTCGTACCAATGAAGCGCCTAAGCACCACAGTGACAAGAGAAGAAAGACTTGAAGCAGGAAGATTACAGAGGGGAATAAGAGCTGCTAATAAACGTTTGCGGGTAAACGTGGAGACAGCAAGTCAGAAAAGAGGGCAAATATATCGATTATAGCGTGAATTTTTCTTGCACGGGTCCACTAGTGGCAATATAGGCTAATACTCCGTCTGTTTGGAAAAGAGGGAATATTAACATGGGAAGAATTCAATTCCAGCTGTGACACAACCATTTCAGAACAGAGGGAGTACTTATTATAAGTACTTATTGTAAGTGTGCGGAGCATTTGTTTAGTCAGTCCTGTATTGACTGTCCCTAAGTACCGTAGAATGGGGTAATTGAGATCATGTGGGGCAACTGAGATATAGTGGGGGTAATTGAGATCAATGATTATTGTGGCCTTGTTAGAGTACTTACACAAATCAGAACATATTTTTTAAATGTCAAATCCTGGTAGATACCTACCACAAGCCTATAGATTTTGTAAGTACTCTAACAAGGCCACAATAATCATTGATCTCAATTACCCCCACTATATCTCAATTACCCCACATGATCTCAATTACCCCATTCTACGGTAACTAGCCCTCTGTTAGTGTAGCTCAGCGTGCTTGTGTATCAGGTGTGTGTGACTTTGTGTGGTCACAAATATTTGCCGGTACCCCGCACCTGCCAGTAAGTTGCTACATACATGAACATATCAGGACCCAAGTTTATTTAATTTACAACGTAGGTTTTATTACCTAGTGAAGCACGAACTCTCCACTATGAGAGGGAAACGCGATTGGTGAACAAAGCGCTTAAAATTACAGTTACGAAAAGTTAGTACGAAACGAGCTAGGTACTGCGCACCCGCGGCAGCACTGACTACAAACTCGCCATTCGCTATGTAGCCTACGTTTGTGTACGGGCGTCGGTGTACGTCCGGGCGGCACTATCGTCGCTCACGACAGAGATGTGTGCGTGTTTGTGTACGCAGATCGTGTGCGCATGAGCGGCGGTCAAGTTGGTGCGCCGCGCTGCTCGCTGCATTGCTGATTATGTTGGGTTAGGTTAGGTAAGGGGGGGGGGGGTTAGGTTATACAGAATGGCGAGTTTGTAGCCAGCGCCAGCCGGCCAATGACAAACCCTCGGGCAAGACCCAGTAGTTTGGTACAGCGCGAGCTATACCGTGTCTGAGCTTTGTTAATGAACTTACACTTGGTAACCGTGAGAAACAATACGGAGCAAGTTTTACGAGCCTGTTTCTGACTTGATTCAAACTGGGCCCAATGATGCACACTCGGATGGAAAACGTCCGACTCCTGGGCCCAGCCTGTTTCCTACTCCTTACAGCCTCCAACTTCTTTTTTCAAGTAAAATGGGCCCATGTTCACAGGCACTCACTGTTGGTCTGAAGAAATACCCGACTCCTACAGACACCGACTGCAATTCTGCATCCTTGGATTATTATTAGGCCTATATCAAATAATTTAAGCCTCCGTTTCCACTGCAACGGCAATCAAAAGAGAAAGAAACAAGGAATATAAATTATGTCGATAGATATCGGAAACCCATGCGCTGCATAACATGATCAACGCGCATGATAAGAGTAAGTTGAGAAAGAAGAGGAAGAACAGAAGTAGTAGTAGTAGTAGTAGTAGAAGTTTTTACTAGCGCTTCAATGGCACACTGCCTATATCGCGCCGAACTATTCCTGTGTTTAACCACAGGCTCGTGCGCCACTAGGGCGCGTTTTAAATTGTCAATGATTTTTGTCTCGGCTTTTCTGCCGGTAGGTCTCAAGAGTGGTCAGTGCGCTACTGACAGGAAAAAGGTGCCAGTTGAGCATCTCCAACCCCCGGGCACGGCTGAACGCTTTCGCTCAGTTACGCTGCACAGGGAAAGGAAACGAAATACCTAAAAGAAAGTAGAAGTCTAGTGGGAATAGGTCAGCCACCTCGATCGGCAGCCCACCTCCCGAAACAGAAGGGGAAGCATTGAGAGCCTTCCCAACATTACAAAACTAACCTCATCAGCAGGAACTGCGGCAACTTGCAACATCCCCTGCAGAGAAGGCACTCGGGACCCTTGGGTGCGTGATGCCCAAACATATTGTGGCAGGGAAACGGCCCGCCACAATATGCCCCTGAGGGCTATTATGTCGATAGAAATGTGAAACCCATGCGTTCCCTAACATGATCAACGCGCATGATAACAGTAAGTTGGGAAAGAAGAGGAAAAATAAATGGAAGTAACATCAGTAACCTTTATCTTCGGAGCAAGTACGTTTTTTGAATGCGCGACAAGAATATGCAGGCTAATGGAGCCACCTTACATGAGGCGAACGCCCACAGCGAAGAAAGTGGCGTTTGGATTTTCGCCTACGGCAATTATAGAATTGGGGCACGTTCGAATGGGTCACCGAAGTCGATTTAAACCGAGCCCGCTTGACATGACTGCAGGAAATACATTCAGCTTCGTCAAATTGTATTGTGCTGCAGGTGCTAGTAGGTAACAGTCCGTTTATGTTGAGTTGACTGAAATCTTCATCATATTACGAAGTACAAAAAAGTTCAAGCGAGTCTCACGGGTACGGTAACTTATTTAGAGTCAACGCCTGAAACTTGTATCAACAAGTCGAGGCTACGGCAACTGTCTGGAGATTCTGACAAGCCAAACCTCGAAGGCTTAAATTTGGAGGCCAATCGAACACGCCCTCAATGTCAACGGTTTTTTTTTTTCACAAAGTCTGGATGAAGATGAGAGGGCAAGGGGGATTCAATACGTACACTTGGGAAAGCACTGCTAAATGTAAGTTTCACATGGCTGCTGAAACAAAGGGTATCTGCAGTTTGAGGAGGGACTTCAGCACCCATGACACGCGCCCAACTTGATGCGAGGATGTGCAGCACGCGCACTGTTCGCGCTACCGACTTTGATATGCATCGGGACGATGTGCGACCTACTCATCCTCGCATCAAATTGTGCGTGTGAGCGCAATAGCGTGGCCCCGGCATTTGGGTCATTTGCAGTTTCGACAAGAATTAAGTCCCATTCTTCACTGATGACCAGACAATCCCTCACCCCCCCCTCCCCCCTACTCATACTGAAAGCGAAACGGCCCCAAGAGTGTGCAAGTGAAACCCAAGTACTCAATTTAACGAGTATACCTACAAATGAGAATCTTAGACCACGTTCGAGTGGCTTGCTACAGTAGAAAGTCACTGCTCGACTTGTCCGGCACTGCAGACAGGAGCGTTGGTTTTACCGTACTGAACCGTCTAGTAAGTGTTAGAAGCAACCCGATTACGTTGAGCCAGCTGAAAACTTCACCTTACGGAACGAGATCGAGTTTTTCGAGATCTCAAGTGTTCACAACTTCACAATCGAAAATTCGGTGATCCTGTAGCGCGCGAAAGAATTTGCTTTCAAGTCAAAACCTTTTACAGCTAGGCTATACCAAAAAATAAAAAGAAAAACCGAAGAAGCAATTGCGACAGCCGATTTAATTTCAAATTTAACAAAAAATTCCACGATCACGGAATGATAGTCTGCGCTGGCGTAGTCTCAAACCGCACAGCGATAAGGGTAAGTAACTGATGAAGGGTTAGTTCCAGAAACTCTGGGCCACAAAGAGCGGTTACGTTATGCTGGGGACACTCTAGGCATTTGCACACATAACTTGATGCAAGGATGCGAGACTCGGGCGTCATTTATGCCACGGTATCCATGATACCGACTTCAAATATGTATCAAAACGGCCTGCGAGATGCTCATCCTAGCCACCAGTTGGGAATAGAAATGCTTATGTGGCCCGGCATAATTAGGCAATATTTGGCGACTTAATGCAGTCGCTTTTTCAATTCATATGGAATGGACAGTTGCACGAATTAGCCTAGTAGTCGTAGGTACGCTTCTTATGCTAATGGAATAATGACTCCAATAACTTCCAGGCACTAGCTATTTACTTTTTACAATTAGCGTAGAGCATGCCAGTGAATAGTTGTGGTTATATTAGACAGTTCAAGCCTCCCTAAATCGGTCCCAAGCTGTTTTAAGAGAGAAAAAGGAAGAGACATTATCGGACCGGGATAAACGTGGCAGCGATGCAGCAGGAATTCCCACACAGGATCCAGGCGCATGGGAACAGGAAGTTCCTGCAGGAAGAAGAGGAAGAGCAGGAGTAGATAACGTTAGTACGAATATGAAAGAAGAAGGAAGCAAAGTGACAATTGGAAAAACCCGCTGGACACAGTAACCGGTACCGTACCTCATACAGTCTGAAGTAACTCCGCTTTCCGGTATTGTACGATGCCGTACGGACCAGTATTCTCGTTCGTTTTTTCCATCGTGTGGATGTTTGGAATGGTCTTGATGGCTCTGTCTTAGCTGGTGCGGGTATTGGCTGCTCTAAACGATCTGTACACAGAGCTATTCTGTGATCTTGGATCTCCTCTTCCTTTTTTCTTCACTCGCTGGGCTGGTTGCGTAGGGGTTTGTCAACCTCATGGAATTTCTCCGTAACCACGTCGATAGTCTGGTGTGATTATATAATAATAATAATAATAATAATAAGTAGCTACGAGCAGTGCGTCAGTGAAGCTCCTCTGACATGACCCACAGGCATTCGTGTGCCCAACCAGTTGCTCAGTTGAGCAGCTCGCGTATCGAATCGATACATATTTAAACTCAGTAGCATAGATCCAGTAGTACAAATGACGCGCGAGTCTTGTATCAAGTGTTGCCAGTACGTACGAACACGTAGGGTGGCTTCGGCATTACGATGCGTAGGTGCTTGGGCAAGTGCAGGAATATGAGCACTAGGGGAGGCAGGCAGGGTGGGAAGCACGCGGTATCGTCACAGGTGACGCGGACGGTGGTGGGGGCGGAGGGCAATTTCCTCCCAATTAGCAGAGACGAACTGAACACCTGGCGAGCATGGGAGCGCATCGTACCAGCGACGAACAGAGACGAAGCAGAGATATTCCTTTGGGTGGATTGGGTAGCATAGTCTATAAGCCAATGTTTTGAAATACTCACAATACCCAAGGCTTTAGAAACGTATTCCCAAGAATTGGTATGGCAGTGTAGCCTATGCATAGGAAAGGCCGTGCCTCCCTCAAAATATTCGGAATCCCCGGGGCTTTGGTTATTTGGTACTTTGGTTATTGGTTGGTTATTGCAGTACTTTCATGTATGCAAACGTCCCTTAGTTTTTTTTTTTTTTTTTTTTTTAGAGTTATTCCTTAGGGTTGGTTCGGCAAAAACGTACAATCGGCAGGCAACGACTTGGTACAGTCAAGAAGCTATACTCAAACATCACTAGTTTTTGGAAGCATTCCTACCCGCTGGTTCGGCAAAGTAGCATAGGCAGTGCGTGCCTCGACATATTCAAAACAAAAATCTCATACGTACCGTAGCTTTTATTAAATGAAGAACACATAATATTACCGTATATCGTTAAGCTTGCCTTGGAAATTGGAAATCAATTACCGCAGCTTCAAGTGATTTCAATCAGAGAGTTCTTACTGCACTTCTGGTATTTAATTTAGGCATCAACTGATGCAACGCGTCGCAAGAGAGGAAGAAGAAAGAGCTACTTCAGCAGAAACGTGAAACAAAACCACAAGGGTTTCCCACAAACTCAAGAACGAAGAAGACTAAGAAAGAAAAAGAAGGAAGCACAGCAGGCACGGAGGAAACGCGTATTGAAAAGCACAGTTAAGGCTAGTTAGTTATGGTTAGAAAGTTTAGGCCTAAGCTCCGTTTCCGAGCGGAACGATAAGACAGAGGAAAGAGCAAGGGGCCTACATATATATATGTATAATGTCGATAGAAAAGGGTACCTATGCACGAAGGCGTTCCCACACAGGATCAACGCGCATGGGAACAGCAAGTCGGGAAAGAAGAGGAAAAACAGAATAAAGCATGAGCAAGGAGTTTGAAATCGGGAAGGAAGCAAAGTCGGCACGAAAGACAGACCTCCCACAGGCCTAGCTAATGGCTAAGTCACCTACAGGTGCCACTTGGGGTTGCCAAACCGCATAACATAGAATGGGCGAACCTAACCAACAGCTAAGGCAGGCCTAATCTACATGGTTGCCTTGGGGTTACCACTCACCACGCGGTAGGCTAGGATGGGCGATCCTCACTAACCTAACCCCGCGACCCCATGAATAACTTACAAATCAAATAGGCCTACACGGAAGCGTCACAAATACGTCATAATTTTTGGAGACACGCTGTTAGTTCTCGCACTGTCGCGGCAAGCAGCAAGAAATAAGTAGCTAAACATCAAAGTGTGCGTGGAGTACAAGTATTAGAGAAAGACGAAGTGGCGACAGGAAGGACAGTGAACAGAGACGGTCTTGAGCTGTGACTCGGGTCTGCCATGGGCACCATGCGTCATTTCCCTGTGTAGGTGTATGTGTGTAGGTACTGACAGCGCGTGTTGGTGCAAGTGTACTGACAGCGTGTGTTGGTGCACGTGTACTGACAGCGTGTGTTGGTGCACGTGTACTGACAGCGTGTGTTGGTGCACGTGTACTGACAGCATGTGTTGGTGTAAGTGTACTGGCAGCGTGTGTTGGTGCACGTGTACTGGCAGCGTGTGTTGGTGCACGTGTACTGACAGCGTGTGCTGGTGCATGTGTACTGACAGCGTGTGTTGGTGCACCTGTACTGACAGCGTGTGTTGGTGCACGTGTACTGACAGCGTGTGTTGGTGCACGTGTACTGACAGCGTGTGTTGGTGCACGTGTACTGACAGC
>LQNS02278139.1:7914244-7928983 GCA_001587735.2 Parhyale hawaiensis | reverse complement strand
CTACTGCACACCCTGCTTAGAACTACAAATAAAGCGATATGATCGTTGGAGGCACAGCCGCGGGGGGGGGGGGGGGGGGGGGGAGGGACGCGTCTAGTTGCATCTCTCAGTACATGTGTACTGACGGAGCGGATGTATGTGTGTGTGCACACCAGTACGCGCGCACCCACGTGCCCTTCGTAAACTCAAGGCGAAAAGCCATGAGGGACCCCACGACGCGAGGGATTGCACGTTCAACGTGGCTTTTAAATGACAGGTAAATTCCGGACGAGTTTATTATGTAGCTCACTTCTGAAATAAATGTGATACCTAAGTTCCATTCCTGACGAGCATTCCTTTGTTGAAATAACCTTACACTGTAATTTCGAATCGCTTATACCAAAGCGCAGTCTGGGATATATGTGAACCGTTTAATCCGTAGAGTGTACCTGATCATTCTTATTGGTCGCCCCTGAAGTTTCTATCGTGTAACAGCTTCTGAGGCGGCTAAATATTCTGTCACGGCGGTCCCATGTGGCCGTGCTTCAGCTATGGAAGATACCTATATTGATTGCAACTGCTCGCTTGATAGATACTTTAATTAAAAAATTAAAAGTATCCCAAAGAGATTGGAACACAAAATTTGGCTTCGATAAAAAAAACATTACCATTCTCTTCACCGCCATGAAAAAAACACAGAAAATACCAACCTATCAGCTTAACGAATGAGCAAACGAAGCGGTCACAACCCCAGTGTTTCAGGCGTATCCAACATACGGATAAGATGCAAAAAAAAAAACGTCTGCGGTTAATACTGGTCGAGTACAGGCACTCAACTGAGTCAGGAAATGGACAGACTGGCGAACACACAAGAAAATCCGGATCATATTGTCGGTAACTTTTGGAGTTCAGTAGTCGGAATTTGGAGAAGTCCTGGCTAGAACCAAGAGTCGGAGTTGGTGAAAATTGACGTAGTTTGCTACGAAAGAGAGTCGGAGTCGCTATTTTATTAATCTAAGGAGTCAAAATGGAAAACTAGCACAACCCAGGAGCCAAGAGTCGGATTTTCCCATCCGACTCCGTAACCCCGATTCATACCTAAGTACCTACTCAAGTCTTTGTGGTATAGGACGGGAGTAGGTACCTCGCCGTCAAAGACGACCATGAGAAATTAGTTCTTCGCTGTACGTGCCCGCGGCCGCGGCGGCACACAAAGGAGGACACGGACGCCCAGCACCCAAGAGCACCTCGGCTCATCTTCGAGGCCGCTGTCATGTGAGGTCTCACTCAGACGTCGCCGCTCTTGTTATTTCATCCGTCGAAACTATTATTTTGGCTAATGAGAGAGTTAATATAGGCAGGTATAAACAAACGGGAGATTTATTAAAACGTAGCTACTATCTGTCGCATACCCTTTGTTTCTTGAAAGACCCAATGACGCGTGCTATCAAAAATGACGCCGAGGAATTTGTGACGACACGTTTTGACTGATCACTGGTAGGCTTATGAAAGCTGCAATACAAGGGCAAAATTAAATTATTACGAGTGATCCGAGGTTAATTTGAGGCTCAGAACTCTTCCTTTTTTTTAGGCGACATGCAAAAAAATTATAATAATACCCAAGTATTTATTATCAACCAATAAGGCTTCACTGAATTTAAATTTCAGCAGCATACGCATCCTTCATACATAACAATAAATTACTACGCTGAAGTAAGTCGGAAAAAATCATTACTACGACGAGATTCTCGAGTTCTTCGCTTGTCCCCTTAGTTCAACTGCAGCGCTGTCGCACGAGCCTTCCGTCTTTAGAGCCGTAGCTCATACCATGTACGGTCGACTGCAGCCGTGCACTGCTATGCGGCCAGTGGGCATATAGGTACATATTAACAGCACGAACAAGTACGTGTCGGTTTCAAGTTGAGGCGCGGTCAAGCTAACTTGACTGTGCCCGTCTGCTTGATTCTCTCTTGATTCCAACCCACGGAAGCTGCGGGCCTTACGAGCTGTACAGTTGTGCTGAGGCTCCCGGGAACGATCCCCACTCCAGCCGAACGATCTTTGTGCAAGGCGCTCGGCGTGCTGAGTCAGCAAATATGCTTGGTGCGCATAGGCTAGGTACCGTGGGGGTATTTACCCTAAGGTGGGAAAGCTCGGGTCGTTGAACTTTCTGCTAAATGTGCTATATTTTTTAGCGACCCGTCGTCGGCTGCAGCTGTACAAACTCCTCTGGAGCCAGTTGGTCTAAATCTGCCGCACGAACCAGTGCGTCTGGTTTTCTCAGTGGAGGGTGCAGTCAAATTTGACTTTACGTTTTAGCGTCGAAAGAGGTGAGCGCGGCTAGCCAACAACTGCAGGCAACAAACGCCTCGTCTCTCATCAGAATCTACAGTACGGTTAGAATGATAATTGGTGAGGCGTGGGGAAATGCTTAGCGCGTTTTAAAAAGAATGCGCATATAAACAAATCAATTAAACTCATAAAATGAAGTTCTCACGAAAACCCACATTCACTACAAGAGCATGATAGATCCCTACTGGGCCAAAGCACCACCTCGACCGAGTTCCGAACACACATTGCGGTCACACACGACGCTGTTGCCAATGCGTCCTCGCTTCCGTTTCACTACAGGAAACCTTCATAAACAAGCACGTAGGTACGTAGGTAGTCTAAATGGACGACGCGCCAGGGCTGCAACGATCCGAGTCAGGCATGTATTTATTTATTTATATATTTTGCGGGGTGGGAGAGGTCCGAGAGGGAGTCAGCAACTCGTGTGTCCCAAGGGGGAAGAAGTCTGTGAAAATAGGCCATTTTGTTACATCAAGGAAGTAATAAAACTGCGCTTGGCTAGGCTATGCCGGGGGCCAATGTTCAGAAACATCCACTTTATCCATCATGAAGGTATCTATATCTACGCGTATTGGAATAGTATCTCTTTTTGCTTTCTAGGTACCTACCTACCTTCCATTAAATTTACCTTTACATTTTAATATTCACTATTTTAATACGAAACAGTTGCTGGTTAAAACTCTTTACTGCAGAAAAACGTCCAGTATTGCAAGTATCAAGGCAGCTGCGGAGGTTTTACAACCTTCACAGTTTTACACGCATTGCACTGTAAAACCAAAGAGCTTGCACTTGGGCCACATCCAAACATCACAGCTACAGCAAAACTTGAACTGGGACAGAAAGTGCCGAGTCCGCAGTTTCGGTATTTTCACATCTAGGTCAACTCACCCCACTGCCTGTAAAAGCTCCTAATGATGGTTCAATTCCTTCTGGCAGTTTTTCGATGGGAAGACAGAAGTATACTATGCATACATATAAAACGAAAATATATGTACCGGTAGTTACATCCAAGACGAAAAGTCGAAAACGCCACTTCTCTCACTTTGCGAATACCATCCAAATGGTAGGGACTATTAGGACCCATAGGCCTATACTACGAAATATTTTCCTAAGGGTCTCGCACGGATGACTCTTTTGTGCCTTGTATAAAAGACACAGAACACAAATGCAGAACAGTTCACTTCAAGCAGCTCCGCTCCCATCAATCCCAAACATAAGTCTACACTACTGGCCACTTCGCCATGAGTTGACTGCAGACAATAAGTGGTTCTCATTGGTGCTTGGAGCGATGAAGACAGACGACACACGCTTCCAAGAGTTTTTGTTCGATAGTCTAACACTTTATTTCCTTCTCGTCACTCCTCTTTAATCTTCTACAAACTAAGAGTGGCAGCTGGCAATAGACAGTCTAAGGGTGATGGCACACCAAAAGCAATTCAGCGACAAGCTGACAGGCAGGCTGGCTGGCTGGCAGTTTTTGAGAAAAAAAAGGAATGCATTGGAGCGAGTACGCCAAACAGTGGCAGTTGAGCAGGCCGCTGCCGCTGTTCGGTGTGCGCGCTCCAATGCATTCCGTGCTTCTTAAAAACTGCCTGCCTGCCTGCCAGCTCTCGCTGAACTGCTTTTGATGTGCCAGCACAATAACACGTCTATTTTCAGGGAGAGGTCAAGGAACAGGCTGCGACCCTCCCCGAGTTTTTGCTATCAGGCAGATATAAAGAAAATTCAAACGCCTGTGCACAAAGCCTCAGTTGGGGGAGAATGATTCGGGTTCTGACGCGTCACCTTAGACTGATAATAAAAGATATTAGAAAAACCTACCTCTCAAACAGTTCGACTGATGGGAGTTCAGTCATTGAGGAAGGAGGAGTGTGGTTCGAAGCTGTGGCAGGTGCTGTCCCCAGTATAACCATTCGGGGCAAATGGCGATGTCATTTTGGGGGCAAAAAATAATTTCGGCCTCAGGAGTGTAAGAATCACAATGGACAAGAAACGAGTGCAGAAACTCTTAGAGCATTTATTTGCCGTCATATCAGTCTCTGTATTGCTTTTTTTAAGTTAAAAAGTGATTGTGTGAGGCCGAAATAATTTTTTGCCCCAAAACGACCTTATCGCCATTCGCCCCGAATGGTTATACTTCTCTAGGTGATATCGATTGTCATCCGAGGATGGCCCATTCCACGTAGGTATTCACTAAGAAGTGAGGGATGGACTAGCCGCTGCGTAGGTATTGGCAACTGAAGTGAGAGTTTTGTCCCCTGACTCGACAGCGATCATCTCCTCCAAGTCTAACAAGAGGAGATCGAAGAAACTATTCGAACACTTGAATGCTGCTTCTAAGTGTTCTCTTGACTTGTATGGCTTATTATCGGGGAGGAGGGGCAGGTACCTACCTACTCCTCCCATCCCCATTCTCCGACTACGCAAAACCCAGTTTGTTACGCAGCTAGGGTATTAATTTAGCCACTTTGAGTTGGGTTCTTCGAATTTGCTTTCCATCTTATCGAAAAATGACCATAAATGTCGACATATGCATAGAACTACAGAAATTAACTGGATACCCACAACCCGTAGCACAGCACAATCTCAACAAGAGTCTGAGAGGCATTGAGCCCCGAACAGACACTGCTCGCGAGACGCAGACACAAATAGTGCTCGACACTGTCGCCCACACAACACAGTTTTCGCTTCGTTACAGTCAGCGAAGCGTGAATATTACGGAGCGATAAGAACGTCGTCCAGGCAGCCGATAAGAGGTCGATACTAACTGACGATAAGGCACATTACAAGAACAAGACAACACTCGCCGCGCCTGTCAATCTCGACATTAGATTAGATGGATGCGATCCCATATAGATGCTTCTGAAATCACATAGCCTGTCTCTTCTCAAGAGGTCTTGAAAGATAGCCACGTAGGTACTCAGAGACCACCTACCTACATCACGAGATTTTGAAGAGCAAACGGTCCGGAAGCGAGAAGAACTCACTACTNAGGGTACATAATAGATACTATGAGACTAGCTAGGTGGCTAGGTACCTACCAACTGCGAGTAACGGGGAAGAAGACAGGGAAACAGAGGATAACATGGCAGTTTACAAAAACCGTAGGTACTTAAAGACATTTGCAGTTCGAGATTTTGGTAAGAAAAAATAGGCGGGACACTCCGTAATATAAGACTACGGTACTTGCAGTATAGTTAAGAGACAACTTGTTACATGGCCCGAGATTTCAGAAGGAAAATAATCAGTAAAGACCGCAAAAAAGGCTAGACTACTTGCACTTTAGCCAAGTTTTGGGACGAGTTGGTAAGCAGCGCAACATCTTCGTGACGGGGAAGGAGGATTGACATACAGGACGACGATAAACCCAACAAAACAAGATTATTTGCACAATAGTTATAAGGCCGAGTAGGTAATAACCCACGTCGACAGGGACTTACAGTGGGGACTTAGGAGCCGTGTAGCAAGGCATAAAGGTAACAAGTCCAACTCCGACTCTTGGAACTGGCAGGTGTCGGACTCCGACTGCACGCACGGTACAACCTCTGGCTCTGTGTGCGGCATGCTCATGAGTCAGCTTCCTTTCGGACGTTACAAGGCAAACCTGGTGACTACGACTGCAGGTTAAGCCTAATTAGAATTAACACGTTTCCTGCGATTTCAATACATGTGATGGACAATCATTTATCTGTGTATCATGATCCTTTAGGACTACCAATATTATTATTATTATTATTGAACCAACCACCATCAACATATTTCTCAGTGTTTTCTCAGGCGTATAAGCGATCTACTGTACAGTACGTTAAATATCCCTATTATAAAAAATGATCTCTTTGATAAGCGTGCATCATAGGCTATATATATGGATCACGTCGCAGTCAACGTGTTAAGAAGTATGGCCTCCACAGACATGACTGACATGCAATAGCGGGAGTCGGAAAGTGGCTAGACCCGAGGGAGGGACAATTGGAATACTTTGTTGAGAAAAGGGGTCGGACTTGACCCATGCGATTCCACCACCAGGCTAACCAGTTGAATGAATGAATTCAAAAGTAGTTAACCGTAGCCTACGTGACTGAGACGATTTCGTCGGCTTTTATGTAATGTTACCTATAACGTCTACATCATGGTGATGAGTCTCCATACATATAGACATACGGTAGGATAGGCAAGCGTAGGTACGTACTTACGCCTAGAGAATTGTGGAACCCATGAACGAAAGTATTGACCAGCTGGATAGCATGGGCGTGTAAAAATAAGAATGAATACAACTCTACTGATGTAATTAGGTGGCTAGTAAATAATTAGATGTGGTAAAAGTTGGGGTAGATGAATCCATTGTCGATACCGTAACAAATATATACGGTAGTTACACTTCATATTGAGCTTTTCTTAGAAAGAAGGCAAATAAAAGAAAGGTTTAAGGCCGGTTTCCACAAGACCGGTTTCCACTTGATGAGCTGGAAGCCTTGGCTTGACTCACAAGCCAGTTGTGGTTATGCTTGCATGTCAGTTCCCAGTTGACTGTATGGATGATGGTGAATCGCCAGGAACTTACTCGAAGAAGAGGGCACTCCTCGTCGATTTGGGCCCACATTTCTGCTATCACTTTAGGCTTCTTGTGGTCAGGATGCTGTTTGTTTCATATCGCGGTGAATTTTACCAGCTTTTCGCACATGTGTTCCAACTTTTTTCAGTCAACTACCACTTTGGGCGACATTTTACATTAAAAATAAGACTGTAATAATATTTAATTCGTCCCGTCACCAGAAATTCAACAAGACTGATATGGCTGTCAATATAAATATAATAATTTTTTTTTGCTGGCTGCTGCCTGAAGGGTACAAGCACACAGCAAGGAATAAAATTTTTGGCTGGGAGTGCGTCGATGATCGGCTACCAGCCTAAAAAACCGAGCTGCAAGCGTGTTTATTGGCTACCAGCCACGTTTTTGGCTTCCAGCTCATCAAGTGAGAACCGGCCAATATGCCTAAACCTCAACTACGTTAGGTTCAACCTGTTCGGTGTCATTGATGATACACCGTACAAGGTTGCTGTGAGTTGCATTTTCACAGTTAAAAGCCCCCTGCATACATTTTTTGTCCTGTACTTCCACTTCGCTCCAACACAACCGCGTGTCCACCACAATAGGCTATTGACTAAAATGTTAGCCGTCACGTCAGCTGGCTTAGCAAGTGTCACTAGCACCAAAGATTGACTAAAATATTAGCCGTCACGTCAGCTGGCTTAGCAAGTGTCGCTAGCACCAAAAGATTGACTAAAATGTTAGCCGTCACGTCAGCTGGCTTAGCAAGTGTCACTAGCACCAAAAGATTGACTAAAATATTAGCCGTCACGTCAGCTGGCTTAGCAAGTGTCGCTAGCACCAAAAGATTGACTAAAATATTAGCCGTCATGTCAGCTGGCTTAGCAAGTGTCACTAGCACCAAAGATTGACTAAAATGTTAGCCGTCACGTCAGCTGGCTTAGCAAGTGTCACTAGGACCAATAGATTGACTAAAATGTTAGCCGTCACTTCAGCTGACTTAGCAAGTGTCACTAGCACCAAAAGATTGACTAAAATGTTAGCCGTCACGTCAGCTGGCTTAGCAAGTGTCGCTAGCACCAAAAGATTGACTAAAATGTTAGCCGTCACGTCAGCTGGCTTAGCAAGTGTCNCACTACTTATAGGGTACATAATAGATACTATGAGACTAGCTAGGTGGCTAGGTACCTACCAACTGCGAGTAACGGGGAAGAAGACAGGGAAACAGAGGATAACATGGCAGTTTACAAAAACCGTAGGTACTTAAAAGACTGATTTTCAGTTCGAGATTTTGGTCAGAAAAAATAGGCGGGACACTCCGCAATATAAGACTACGGTACTTGCAGTATAGTTAGGAGACAACTTGGTAAATGGCCCGAGATTTCAGAAGGAAAATAATCAGTAAAGACCGCAAAAAAGGCTAGACTACTTGCACTTTAGCCAAATTTGGGACGAGTTGGTAAGCGGCTAAGCAGCGCAACATCTTCGTGACGGGGAAGGAGGATTGACATACAGGACGACGATAAACCCAACAAAACAAGACTATTTGAACATTAGTTACAAGGCGGAATTGGTAACAACCCACGTCGACAGGGACTTACAGTGGGGACTTAGGAGCCGTGTAGCAAGGCATAACGGTAACAAGTGCAAGTCCGACTCTTGGAACTGGCAGGTGTTGGACTCCGACTGAACGCACTGTACAACCTCTGGCTCTGTGTGCGACATGCTCATGAGTCAGCTTCCTTTCGGACGTTACAAGACAAACCTGGTGACTACGACTGCAGGTTAAGCCTAATTAGAATTATCACGTTTCCTGCGATTTCAATGCATGTGATGGACAATCATTTATCTGTGTATCATGATCCTTTAGGACCACCAATTTCATAACTATTAAACCAGCCACCATCAACATGTTTCTCAGTGTTTTCTCAGGCGTATAGGCGATCTATTTGTACTGTAAGTTAAATATCCCTATTATAAAAAGTGATCTCTTTGATAAGCGTGCATCATAGGCTATATATGTGGATCACGCAGCAGTCAACGTGTTAAGAAGTATGGCCTCCACAGACATGACTGACATGCAATAGCGGGAGTCGGAGTCGGAAAGTGGCTCGACCCGAGGGACGGACAATTGGAATACTTTGTTGAGAAAAGGGGTCGGACTTGACCCATGCGAGTCCACCACCAGGCTAACCAGTTGAATGAATGAATTCAAAAGTAGTTAATCGAGACGATTTCGTCGGTTTTTATGTAGTAGCTATAACCTATAAGGTCTACATTATGGCGATGAGTCTCCATACATATAGACGTACCTACAGTAGCTAACAACTGACTCTTCCAAAAGGATAGGCAAGAGCAGGTACCTACGTAGGCCAAGAAAAACGTGGAACCCATGAACGAAAGTATTGACCAACTGGATAGCATGGGCCTGTAAAAATAAGAATGAACACAACTTTATTGGTGTAATTAGGTGGCTATTAATAATTAAATGTGGTAAAAGTTGGGGTAGATGAATCCATTGTCGATACCGTAACAAATTTATACGGTAGTTACACTTCACATTGAGCTTTTCTTACAAAGAAGGCAAATGAAAGAAAGGTTTAAGGCCGGTTCCCACAAGGCCTGATTCCACTTGATGAGCTGGAAGCCTTTGCTCGACTCACAAGCCAGTTGTGGTTATGCTTGCATCTCAGTTCCCAGTTGACTGTATGGATGATGGTGAACCGCCGGGCACTTGCTGCTGCCAGGCTATTGCTCAGGCGAAGGCGCCAGCAACGAAAAGTGTGGGTGAAGCCGCTGTTTGCGCGAAGGGCAGAGAGAGGAGAATACCAGTCACTAGTGCAAGGCATCACTGAGGGGTGTGAAGAATTTTTCCAGACTTAGTACCTACATGAGGAAGAGGGCACTCGTCGTCGATTTGGGCCCCACATTTCTGCTTTGGGCTTCTTGTGGTCAGGATGCTGTTTGGTGAATTTTGCCACCACTTCACACATGTGATCAAACTTTTTCCAGTCAGCTACCATTTTTGGCGCCATTATACATTAGAAACAACACTGTAATAATATTTAATTCGTCACCTGAAATTCAACAAGACTGATGTGGCTGTCAGCAAAAAAAATTATATGATTTATTTTTTTTGCTGGCTGCTACATGAAGGGCACCAGCACAAAGAAGGAACAAAATTTTTGGCTGGGAGTGCGTCGATGATCGGCTACCAGCCTTAAAAACCGAGCTGCAAGCGTGTCTACTGGCTGCCAGCCACATTTTTGGCTTCCAGCTCATCAAATGAGAACCGGCCATTAAACCTCAACTATGTTGGGTTCAACCTGTTCGGTGCCATTGATCACATACCGTACAAGGTTGCTGTGAGTTGCATTCTCACAGTGAAAAGCCCTGCGTACATTTTTTGTCCTGTACTTCCACTTCGCTCCAACACAACTGCGTGTTCACCACAGTATTGACCAAAATGTTAGCCGTCACGTCAGCTGGCTTAGCAAGTGTCGATAGTGAAATTTCCGACATGTCTTCCAATTCTAAGAAAAGAAAAACTCAAAATGCAGTGCTGTTTTTTCTTATTGAAACATACGGTACACAGCAACAGATACGAGCAGCGCTGTCAAGCGACAGCATGACATAAGATAAGGTAACGTCGGCAACAGGTTTCACATTCAACGGTAATTCATTAATATAGGTACTAATCTATATGGCCCACCTCATAGAATGAGTTAAGCTGGGTCTGGTTTAGCTAGAATAGGTAGCTACCTTACTTTAATATTACGATAGACACCCATATTGGTTGGTCTCGAAATTCATTCACTCCCGTTTCAACGCCGAAAATGAAGCGTACGAGAGTGAAATTAATTGCACCTCAATGTTGCTCCTGTGCTGAGGCGACATGTCAGGTAGCTATATATAGGTAGGCATAATCTTAAAGATTGCTCGTGATAAGCGGAGACATTAAAGTTAGCTTATTGTTTGTTTCATAGTTTAAGATGTCGGCAAAAACCGAAAGAACCTTTTGGCCAACCCTATGCAATGTCTGCATCTGAGGCACAACACGCGCAGTACCGGCGCATGTTCAACTCTGCTCGGTGATGCAAAGTGCTCAAGTGGGAGTTCAAGTACAAGTTCCCGACACAGGCAGATGCGTGTTTTTTTTTTTTTTTTTTGTCGTCGGTTTTTCTAGGGAGGTCAGTCTCGCCGTGCACCGTTTTTAGATTCTGCCTTCGATGTAACAGGGCGTATTCGATTGGTCGCCGAAATTGAATCTTCGAGGCTAAACTTGTCCTTAACTTCGGACAGAAGCTTTGGCTTTGTCCCTTTCAACTGTGTTGCAGGTGACAGGTAGGTAGCTAAGAACCAAGTCGCGGAGCACGCTTAAGATTCTGGACGTCTCCAGGGTAACCGGTTGAGGGTCAACGCCGGAATCTACACAGCAGGTCGAAGCCAGCGCACCCGCGAGAAATTTCGAACAAGTCAGGCCTCGGAGGCTTCATTTCAACGCCCAATCGAACACGTCCTTACAATGGCAGTGTAACGGGGCACCTACACCTGCCAGCGTAGCTGAACTAGAGCACACCTGGGCTAGATGAGGGCACTTCGCTTTGTTACAGGTACCTACAGCGTGACCACCATTTGTTAGGCCTGCTCCACCATAGGCACCCGCTGCACGATAGCGTATCACCAAGACGGTCCTTATCGTTATCTGCACCTCGGTCATGAGCGGTCCCTGTACAGCATTAATACTCACGTCCCGCGCTCTAATTCTACCAGTGAAGTAGCAGCACCCCGGTCATCAGCGGTCCCTGTACAGCATTAATACTCGCGTCCCGCGCTCTAATTCTACCAGTGAAGTAGCAGCACCCCGGTCATGAGCGGTCCCTGTACAGCATTAATACTCGCGTCCCGCGCTCTAATTCTACCAGTGAAGTAGCAGCACCACGGTCATGAGCGGTCCCTGTACAGCATTAATACTCGCGTCCCGCGCTCTAATTCTACTATGCAGCATTTATATCACTATGCAACATCAAATGCTCGAGTCCTGCAACCACAGGGATGTGACCCGTAGGCTAAGTCGAAGTCTCCCTACTCACAAGACGGTGCTGCAAATGAGGAAGAAAGAAGATGCATTCAGTAGGTAAAAAAAGGGGGAAACCCAAGCAAGGAGCAACGGGCTGGCAATGACAAGGGAAGAACAAGTTTGGAACGAAAAATAACTGAGAAATATACGCCTCGTCTCCCTTACACAGGCGATCTATAGGCCTATAACAAGGGCTAGCTAGGTATGCAAATAGGCTATGTCGATGGCAACTAAGAAATCAATACACGAGGGTGTTCCCACAGAGCTTCGACGTGCAAAATAACAAGCCGGGAAAGAAGAGACAGAACGGAACAAAACAAAACCTTATCTGAAGGAGAATGAAATGAAGTAGAGTGAGCAGGAAGAAAAGCGATCCGAAAGCCATTTGGGGCTAAGGTAGGTAGCTTACGGGCCTCTAAAAGGCTTGACTTCCATAACTATGGGGCCTATAGCCTATAGGATGGGCGAACTTTACGCCCCCCTTCAGGGGCAACAGCAGAAGAAAACGAACCGAAACTTTAGTAGATATGACACCTAAATCTATAGCTAGTACGGTATCTCAACAGGTCAGACCAGCGTAGCCAGACTACCTATGGGGAAAAAAGCTACAAGCTAGCTATCAGCAATAATAGAAAATAAAAAGAGTATAGCCTATGGTAGGTAACCCAGTAAGTAAATAGCGTATGTATTCTAGCCGAAGAGAAAATATATCGTCATAGTATCTACCAGTAGACGAGAACGAGACGAAACTCAAGTAAAATAAAATAGGTATATACCGGTTCCTATTAGAGTGAAATCTAGTCTCCATACCATAGAAAGTAGCAACATGAACCGTGGAAGATTACGAGAAGAAACCTCTGTATAAATATCCTTCACAACAGCACTAAACATCGCGCCCTTAGCACGCGAGCAGAAGGAGGAAATTAAATTAAGCTTAACCCTTTCACTACTGGCGGCATCTCTTAGAAGCCAGCAGCCGCAGCACCATAGCCTAGTTCTGCTTAGCTATAGATATTTAAAAAAGGGCGCCTTGTTTCTTTCTCTGGAAATCTAGACACCATACTTAACAGTTCTTCCAAAGTCAACAGGCAACACTCACTAGTATTTTACGTACGGTACCTACGTTCTGAATTAAGCTGTGGGCCTGACTACCTACTATGAAGTGTTCTCTGTGAGCTTCTGAAAATAAGCTCGCACGGATTGAGAGATCTTGTAGTCTACCGAAAGCAGGTAGCTACCTATACGGTGCCTAGTTACAGGAATCAAAACCTATCTACTAGCTACACCACATGCAGAAGCAAGGGTGCACAGCGAGGGCAACGCTCTCCTACAGCCTGAGGAGGAGAAGTAGAGAAGGAGGAGGCACATCACCTCAATAGACCACTGCCCTGCACCCACCATACTTCAGATCAATTGAAGCAACCAACTGATCATAGAGAAGCTGTATAAGGTGGTGCGAGCGTGACCTGCATAACAAACGAGCCTTTTTTGTTGTCTCATTTCCTACTCAGTTACAGTCTCTATTGCATCAACACTGTGTAATATATCCAATATCCTGCGGCTTATTCTCTGCTTATTTAGTTGTATTTACAAGTGACGGCGTGGGGCGAGAATTTTACTATAGGCTACCTATACATTTGAATGAATGATATTTATCATTATTTCTCAACTTAGCTACAGCCACTACGCACAACTGCAAAAGGCAGGACTATTGATACAGCTAGGTATATTTATACTTATGTAGCTACTACTATTTCTGTGCTTATTTATATTTTCACATAGGCTAGCTGTAATGGGTTGCATTACGCAGAGAGGGCCGGAGCGTGAGTCCCGGCTGCTCTTTAGGAATGGGCCTCTGGGTCCGTCTACTGTTAGCTATATAATTTGCAATATTTAGCTATAAACGTACTGAAGGTATTTTTTAATTGTTCATTTTCTCTGCAGATTCATATTTACAGAAAATAGTAATGGGTTGGACTACAAGTTACCGGTACACCACAGAGCACACAAACGGTAAGGTGTGGTCTATGGTTACACTTATAGGTACAACATTTTTTTTTGTCGAAATAGGTACAGTATCAAGTCATCAACAGTATTCAACACCACATAGCTAGGTAGCTACCTAGTATGAAAGTCGTTGGTTTCTGTAAAAATTTTTTACAATCTCACCAATAGGTTTATCAGCCTATGGCTAACTGAAGTATTTGATTGAACTATTTATATCAATTCATAGGTATCAGTGCAACATCTATTAGGTACGGTAAGTAGGTACCTCCTTAGGAAGAATAATTTTCCCCTTCGTTTCAGACGGCACACACAATATTCTGTGGCGCAGTTAGAAATAATTCTATGCTACGTGTCGTAGCTAGGTATCTATGCTATCGTCATACACCTAGTCACGAGGGACACTGTAGGTATTACAGCGAAAACAAATTTCCAATAAAAATTCACTCATTTCCGATCCAATTTTTGCAAGCGCGCAAGGAGGCTGCTTGTGCCTAACCAATGGAGCAATTATAGCCTTAAGAAAAAATTAATCCCAGTGAAAATAGGCTCAAGTGAAATTTGGCCCATAGCGTTACGAGCATAACAAAACAAGCAGCGCCGTCCGTACGTCAAAATGCAACATGCAGATTCGTTCGCACGCCGCGATATGCAACAAGCAACACCGGCCGCACGTCGCGATATGCAACAAGCAACACCGGCCGCACGTCGCGATATGCAACAAGCAACACCGGCCGCACGTCGCGATATGCAACAAGCAACACCGGCCGCACGT
>LQNS02278139.1:7843861-7856239 GCA_001587735.2 Parhyale hawaiensis | reverse complement strand
TGAATACAATTGGGAAATTGTACTCCAGTTATCAAATCCTTGTCCCAAGCACACAGTATCCCTTCACCAAAGATGAACACAATA
The DNA here is from genome assembly GCA_001587735.2 of Parhyale hawaiensis. Lineage (NCBI taxonomy): Eukaryota > Metazoa > Arthropoda > Malacostraca > Amphipoda > Hyalidae > Parhyale > Parhyale hawaiensis. Next base: position 7,856,155 of record LQNS02278139.1, on the reverse strand, counting down.
ATATTATTTGGTACCAGTAAACGCTTGGTAAAGGGGTGATTGGTAAATTCGGAGGGTAACCTGGGGTTGTGACTGCGAGCGGTGACACTGGTGGGGTACACACTACCCTGGGGTTGTGACCAGGGTTAGAGAGTAGTGATGGGGCGAACATCTGCATCCGCACCTTTTTTGACATCCGCATCCTCGGAAGTGAGGATGGCATCGTCCGTATATTGGATCCATCTGTGGATGTCACACAGAGTCGGTTGGTTCAAGTCCAACTGTGACTCCCGACTCCTTGACACAATTAGCATTTACTACAGCCATTAACTTTGTTCACTGCCCAGTACTTCTAACCAATATATAGCTACACACACATATTAAGCTACAGAAAGAAGCTATCTGACATCATTAGCTCCATTTGAGACATTAAACTTTCTTGCTTTTTTTTTTAATTCATAAATATCAGAATAACCGTCTGTACAGGCAAAGTACAGAATACCAAAAATATCCACCAGCTTGAGCTTTAGAAATTATTTTGTCAGTATAGGAAATGGAATCCTTCATTATTTGCACCACTTGGAACTGAAGTTATCAACAGTGAGGATAAGTTAGCTTTAGGCAAGAATTTAAGTAGACTACTCCACTGTCGATGGCAAACACATGAACTAAGCCAAAGACAACATTGCCCTAAATATAGGCAAAATCTTCTATTTCTTACCCCTGAACACCAATATTTTCAATAGTCTACATTATTAAAAATTTGAGATATTTAATCACATGGTATTCTGGAGTCGGGCTCAAGATTCCAACTCCGACTATTGGGGCAGGTGGTTTCCAAACTCCGACTCCTAGGACAGGTGGCTTTCCAACTCCGACTCCCCTCAAATCTTCCAACTCCGCAACCCTGGTTGTGACTGCGACAGGTGTCCCCAGTGTTGCACACGCTAGCTACCCCGGGCTTGTGAAAAGCTCTAAAATGTTGTTACGTTGGCAAAACATTCATACCATAGAGAGCATGATATTCATGCCCGCACAAGTGCCAGTAGACCACAGGTTTTTTGCAAAGTGAAAAACAACAAACTTCAAAAATTTTCTACAATCCAGGGATTTTGAAAAAAAAAAAACCCGAGATCACGGGACCTTAGGCTAAAGTAACCTAGCTATAAGTGCTCCAAGGGAAGTGATCGAGTTCACCGTAACATATTGGTAGGAGAAGCAAACTTATCTAACCTAACTATACCCACAGTGGCAGTGGTTGTTGTGTGATGCACAGTTGTGCTGAGGGTCCCCGAGAACAATCCGCAGACCAGACCAGGAGCAGTCTTTGTCATAACGTTCGGGGAGTTGAATCAGCAAATCTGCTTATGCGCACAGTTATTGCGATGGTACCTACCTTAAGGTAGGGGGGGGGGTCGTTGAACCTTCCGTTTCGGCGCCATAGTTTATAGCGACCCGTCGTCGGCTGCAGCTGTAGTGACTTTCTTCTGTGGGGTCTGTTGGCCTACGTCTGCAGCAGGAACCAATGTGTGTGGATTTCCCAGTGGAGGGTGCAGTCAAAGTTGACTTTACTTTTACCTAACCTTATGACCCAACGTATTCCCTTGAGGATGGAACACATGCATCACATCGAGCAGATGGACTAGCACCGCTCGTTGGAAAAGAGAGGAAAGATATAAAAAATTGTCAGCCGTACTAAAAAGATGAGCAAACTTAAATAAGCTGCCACTATAGCCTAAGGTAGATGCTATCTCCAGGTAAGAGTCCATGAATTAAAATTATTAGTAACTGCATTATTATTTTCCCTTTATTTCTTAGACAATTATTATTATAATAAGGGATTTCTTAGACAATCACGATTAATAACAACCAAAGATAAAAATCTCGGCAGAAGCCTTCTTGACAACTTTAAGAAGTCAGAAGGAAATGCCACTCTAAAGGCGGATGAGACCTCTTTTGGTCAAACGGCATCCCCGAGAGGAGACGAACAGGCTGGCGCCATAGCTGGGCACTCAGTCTTCCACAGTCTGCTCCTCTCTCTCTTCCATCAGGTAGTACCACCTGCTGCTCTTTTCCTTTCCTTTCTCTTATTCTTCTTTTCGGCCAAAGCCTGTACTGGTGATGGCAGGGTCTGGAGCGCGTAGACAACTGGCCGCTTTCGTAACTATCGTTACTGTCGATTTGTTTTTGCTTTATTATGCTTGATAACATCTTCTCTGTTTATGGGATGCGTTGTTTCTTCTCCTTTGTGTATTTCTGTATTTATCTGCTCATTACTGTATATTTATGTTCTTTTATTCTTTCTTGTCCTTCTTTTGCTTTGTGGGGATGTAGAAAGCAACCCGGGACCGGGTCGGGCTCGGGAGTGTCGTCTCCTCTATTGTTAATATTAGAGGACTGCATGCGAACCTAGCGGAGCTCGGCTTTGTGTCCTGTGGTGTGGATGTCGTGTGCTGCTCCGAGACATTGGTGGCTGGCAAAAGGCACGACGCTGAGCTTGCCTTGGCGGGTTTTCAGTCCCCTTTTCGCAGGCTGTGGGGATCGGGGCTTCGATTCCGTGGAATGGCCGTCTATGTCCAGAGCAGATTCTGTGCTTACCGGCAGTCAATGCACGAATGCGCCTGTCATGAGATCATTGTTGTAAGTTTGTGTGGCCGACTGAATAATTATTTATTCTCCTTATAGCGGAGCCCTGCAACTGATGATTCTCTTTATGACTGTTTATTGACGGCGATGGCCTCGATCCAGAGCACGGATCCCAAGTCACCGTTTGTTTATGTGGGTGACGTTAATGCACACCACAGGGACTGGTTGGGATCTGCATCACTGACTGATTGTCTTGGTGTGGCTGCGTTGGACTTTTCCACCTTGTCCGGTTGTGTGCAGCTAGTTCGCGGGTCCACGCATATTGCTGGTAACTGTCTCGACCTCATTATGACTGATGTCCCGGACTTGATGACGGTGTCAGCTGGCTCTCCTACTGGCTCTTCAGACCACTCACACCTTGTTGTGTCCATGGACCTTAATCAGGTCGTTCCTGAGGTAGACACCAGGAGGGTGGTATTCGTTAAGAGCAGGGCTAACTGTGTGGCTATTACTCGGGCAGTAAGAACGTTATCTTAGCGCCAGATTATTTACAGTGAGGATCCTGTCTCTGAGCTTAGCGACTTGACTGTGTCCATTTTGGAGAGGTTTGTCCCTAATATGACTATTCTTGTGAGGTCTCGGGATAAGCCATGGTTTGACGACCAGTGTCGGTTAGCTTTCGACGCTAAACAAGCGGCGTATCGGTCATGACGGCGTTCGCGTGACCGCACGTTGTGGCAGACCCATGTTGATCGTAGGGCCGAGGCTAAGCGTGTGTATGAGGAGGCACAGCGTCGTCTGAGGCAGCGTTCCAGGGAGTCTCTGCTGAGTATTGGCCATCCACATTGTTGGTGGAGTAAGCTAAGGGGTTCAGTGTTCGGTGCTGAACCTTTGTTGCCGCCCCTTGTAGGTCCAGGTGGGAGCATCATTACTGATCCCTTGGCAAGGGCAGAGCTTTTGTCGGCTCACTTCAACGGGAAGCAGAGCAAAGATGTTATCGCATTGCCTCATGGATGCCACCCTGAACCTCGCTTGACCTCTTTGGCGTTCAGATCTGGTACAATCAAGGTGCTGCTTGAGGGCCTTGATCCGCATGGAGAGGTGGATCCAGTGGGCATGTTTCCTTTGTTTTATAAGCAGCTGGCTGACGTTCTTGCCCCAAGCTTGCAGTGATCTTCCGGCGCCTGATGCGGTTAGGAAATATTCCTCGTTGTTGGCGTACTGGGAGGGTTGTGGGTTCTGTCAATCATTCGCGATTTTGTATCTGAACGAACGCAGAGTGTGTCTGTTGACGGCGTTTTGAGCGCCTCAGTCGGGGTTGTGTCAGGCGTCCCTCAGGGCAGTGTGCTTGGCCCGCTGTTGTTCGTTCTCTATACTAGCGACATGTTCTCTTTGCTTGAAAACACGATGACTATGCCGACGTCTCCCATTTGATGGCAGTTATACCTGCTCCTCACCTTCGTGATGCTGTCGCTCAGTCTCTGAATAGGGATTTGTCACGCATTAGTGCACGGTGATCGGCCTAGAGTATGAAGCTGAATGCCAGTAAGACGAATTCGATGATTTTCAGTCGGTCTCGGACACATGTACCGCAGCATCCCCAACTGGAGATTGAGGACACTTTGCTACAGGAGTCTAGCTTCTAGAAGATTCTTAGTATTGTCTTTGATGAGAAGCTTACTTTTGAGCCGCATATTAGGAGGTTGGTGTCACGTGCCTCCACTAAGATTGGGCTCCTGCATAAAGTGAATTCTGTGTTTGGTAACAGTCAGGTTGCCCGCAGATGTTTTAATTTTAATGCGTTTTCGCTGCCTGTGTTGGCGTATTGCTAACCGGTCTGGGCTTCAGCTGTTGACGCTCACTTGCGTCTGTTGGACTGAACTTGTTAGTTCAGCCAGCAGGCTGTGCACTTATAATGATCTAGTGAACCTGTTCCGCAGGAGAAGAGTAGCGGAGCTATGTATGTTTTATAAGGTGTACAATAGTCAGAGGCATTGGTTGTATTCTTCATTCTCTGCCCTCAAGGTTTTTGGGAGAGAGACTCGTGCGGAGCGCACTCTTTCACTTAGGAGGCTGTCGCATGTCGAACTAATCAGTTCTATCGGTGCTTCGTGCCCTGGTCGGCTAAGGTTTGGAATTTGTTGCCGGCAGCGGCTTTTGGTCGTATTGGTCTGCAGGCGTTTAAGTCAGCTGTTAATGTTTTTTTTTTTTTTTTGCTGGAATTCCTTTAACAGCGTTTTGGGCTTACCGGTGTTAAAAGATGCTTCATTTGGTTAGCATTACCTGTCCGTGGGAGCTCAACCGTGAAGTTTTAATAATTATTATAATAATAATATCGAGCTCACGTGGGCTACATATAGAAATGGTCAGTGCGCTTCTACCGGCAGAAAAAGGCGCAAAACATGTCTGAGATACGAAAAAACGACAGCAGAAAGAAATCCTCCAGCAGAGGGTCCCTTCCGTGGCACTCCCCACACGGGAGCAAGTAGGAGTCCCATGGGATGAATCGATTACCACCATTTGCCGTTCCACCTCGCAAAGCACAAGGGAAAGTATGAAGAATCCTCCAAACTCAAGAAACTACCTAACCTTCTTTGCAGAAACTGCGGCCAGCTGCAACACTCCTTCAGAGAACGCACTCGGGATACACGAGTTTAAAAAAATAGGTACGTTTCAAAGACTCCCACGGGAACAATGAACTAGCTACTTGATGACACCATTCTTTTTCTGATGAGAGGGCGCATGTCTAGCAAAAACAAGTTGATAATGCGTTTCAAAACCACATATTCGGCACAAATAAACATTTTTCCTAGTACTAGAACTACTGTTCACCATGACTTCCTTTTTACAACGTCCCGCCGACGCTCTATTGGTCCTGATTGTGCCCGAAGCACCACAATTACCAACAGAAACATCACTTACGAGATTATTTACTGTAGTAGCTAGAATAGGTTCTTCACTATCATCACCTTGTCTACTACTAATGCAAGAGCTATCACCATTCAAAGAAGCACTATTACCTCTACCACTACTACTATCACTAGAAGCTAATTCTTGCTTTACATTTGTACTTTTGAGAGTGCTAACGCCAGGTCCACCAGCGACGCGATGCTTTGGATCCAGGATGTTACAATCCCCGTCGCTACTTTCATCTGTGTTTACAGGGACCTCTTCATCTGAGAAATTTTCTTTCTTTACTCTGGTCATGGTGGATTCGGAATCTTCTGTCGAGAGCCGTGTCGTCGAACAGTTGGATTCAAGAGGGGAGTTGAAATCGACCGACTCACTGGATGCAAAGCCCGCATCGTCTGACTCTGGTGTGCCACTCGGTGCATCAACATCAATGTCCTGGCCGAGGTCAGCACCAGGTCGGGCCATGGTCCGTCCCACACCCACGGTGTAGTCGATGATGTCTTCCACCGCACACGGCTCTCCTCTGGAGGAGTCCGACAAAGCACCGTACTGTGGCCCCGCGTTTGACGAGTTCTTAGCAAGAGACTTTCGGTGATTCTTACCGGCTAGTGCCTTACTTCCCCTGACGGTAGCCTGATGACTCCGGCCCCGGCTATGGGAATTAGTCTTACGACTGCCCTTGCGCTTGCCCGAGGATGGTGCACCACGGGACGCCGAGAACAGCCCCGACTTTTTGCTAATGGGATAATTGACGCTGTACTTGGAGGTCTGGGTCTTGGTGAGGTGGAGCGGGGCGTCCACGGCCCCAGAGCTTTTCCCTAAACTGGTTCCACCGCCACAGCCCNCCGAGAACAGCCCCGACTTTTTGCTAATGGGATAATTGACGCTGTACTTGGAGGTCTGGGTCTTGGTGAGGTGGAGCGGGGCGTCCACGGCCCCAGAGCTTTTCCCTAAGCTGGTTCCACCGCCACAGCCCGAGGAGCTGGACATCTTAGAGGATTTGGAGTTGGTGCCCGAGGAACCAGCCCGGTTGGAAGGAGGTGTGGGAATCTCTAAGGAGGCGTAGGTCTGATTGGGGTTGTTGAAGTTCCAAGGAAGGTCATAGCTGCCAGGGGTGTTGTGGCCGCCGGTGGCGCTGGGAGGGTCTATGGAGCTGGAAGTGTTCTGCAAAAGAAACACCAGTGAAATTCGAACGCCTTGGAAGTCTTATTTGATGGCGACCTGAACAATCCCAAACTTCAATTCTAGTCACATCATAACGGACCATGAGAACAATGTAGGTATCACATCCGCCACAGAACAGACTATACATAATATTTAATATAATACAGATGAAATGAAGTAAATGTTTCCACTTTCTACGATAAAGACGATTTAATGGAGGAAGGAAGGATTTAGTACGCCAATAGAAACGTGGAACTCGTGCACAAAGGTGTTCCCACGCAGGCTTTGGAGTTGGTAGCAGGTAGACCACTAGTCTACCTGCTCCGTGGCATAGTAATATAAATTTTTGCCCTTTGCACTGGGAACAATAAGTTGAGAAAGAAGATGGAGAGCAGAATAAGGTATCATCAGTACGAGTATGAAAGGCGGAGGAGGGCAAGTGAGCCCAGAGGACAGATGTCTCAAAGGTCTAGCTGTCGCTAAGGTAAACTATATGCTTCCCCTGGAGTCGCTGCTCCCCATAACATAGGATGGGCAATACCAACTAACCTAACCCTATGGCACAAGCTATGCCCCCTGAGGGGCCGTGGAGAACATGACATGATCAGTGACGTCGGATGTCATTCTCTGATTAATTGAAGACTTGCATATAGGTATAGGGTACTGTTCCGATACAGTGGCACAACCTAAACTCACGGACTACGAGCCACTACTGCACTGACGTGCGAACTAAAGCTGCGTTTGAAAGGGTAAACCTCCCCACGCCACGCTACAATACATAGTGGTAGACGGACAAACGAGCTGACGGATTAACACCAAAACTTAACCATCTGGTCCTCGTAACATTCCCAACGGAGCGGAGGGCGCACACGATGCAAAAGCTGCACAGCCGCATAATTCCACAACCAACTATGTTGCCACAAGCAAGGCTTCGGCTTGCACAATGATACGCCACTAAAGAAAGTATCTGATATATAGATCATTTCTCGTACTTGTACAAGCAATGGCAAGGAACGATGGTCAAGTTTCAGCATACCTCCTATTCCTCAGTTAAAGCGACGTTCCAACGCCCTAAGTAGTAGTCACGGCATTGTGACTTCCAAAGGAAAAGAGTAGCAGCAGCGCAACTTTGACGTTAGTGTACACACGTTATAAAAGTTCCTGTAAATTTCGTGAAGATCCGCTCATAACTTGAGTACGTACGGTATCTTGCAAGCAGGCGGATAAGCCCCATCAAAAACGTGACCTGTTGATGGAGGGAGGAACTTATACTTGCCTGATCAGTAGCAGAAGGGAGGGTGCCAGCCTGACCACTAGTGAACATGTCCTGCTCTTGGTGATAACTGGGAAAATTGTGATGGTGCTGCTGATGCTGGCCAGCGCCTTGTTGGTGGTGCATGTTGCCCCTCTTGCCCATCATGCCAGGGGCGACATCAAACGGGTCCACCTTGACAGTGATGTGCTCAGAGGGGGCGGCGCTGGAGTTAGTCATGGCTTTCTGCCCACTGTCGAGGTCGGTAATGACAGAGCTCGGGTTATTGTTGTGTCCAGAATTGCTGCTGTTGCCGGCGTAATAAGCAGACCCATTAGAAGTAAAATGCTGCGTGCTGGTCCCGGAGGACGGGTTCGGGTGCTGCCCCTCTGGACCCGTGGATTGGTTCGGGTGACCACTGATGCCCTTTGCTCCCACCAGCAATGGAAGCGGCTCTGATTGGTAGCTATACATGTCGGCCACACTGTTGCATATGTAATTGTCTACCTGCTCCGTGGCATAGTTATATAAATTTTTGCCCTTTGCACTACTGACATTGTTGTTTGAATTGTCAATGCCTGCGGTGTTTGCTGAGTTGGGAGGCTGTAACACGTTGGCGCACTGGGTAGTACACCCGCCGCCGCTGAAAGACATACTGGATTGTGACGAGAAGTTATTGGTATCTACAGGAGCAGGGGCTGCGTTGTTGTTGTCGTGCCCTTTGCCGGTCTGGGACATGAAGTGAGTGGCCACGTCCGTGGGGCAATGGAAGTTATTGGTCTGTGGGGAGGAGCCGCCCGGGGCCATGAACGACTGGCGCTTGTAGAAGTCCATGTACGACAGGCTCTTGTTTGTGGTGGCGATTGGATCGATGGGGTGGTACGTGTCGTCTTCCTCGTCCTCGTCAGCCCTGAGCTTGCTTCTGCCATGCAAGGCACTTGCGTAGCTATGCAGTTCTATTAAAGGCCCCGAGAGATTCTGGGTTTTCCCTTTTTGACACTTTTTCCCCGTCTTCTTGGGTGTGGGGGGCGACTTCTGCGGCCTTTTGCGTTTCTGGGCACTCTTGCCAGCTGCTATTTTCTTGGGTGCCTTGGCCGCAGATGCTTTCTTCAAAGCATCGTTAGGTTTGGACGCCTCATTTGAGCTCCATTTCGCACTGTTGTAGGACAGAGGTGCCCCACTCAGAGCAGGATTGTGATTGTGCACCTGGTAGTCCTGAGTCGGGATGGTGGGGCAGGGACCAACATCAGCACCACCATTCCGACCGTCCTTAACACCAGGTTTGCTACCGCAGTGGGTCCTGTTGTTGAGGTGCTGGATCGTCACGTGCTGCTTCAGGTCTATTTCGTTCATGCACACGACAGTGCAGAGCGGGCATTCGTATCCCTTTTCGAGGAAGTGGCAGGCCATGTGCCGGGTGAAGACCATGTGGTAGTCGGTAGAGAAGTCACAGTGCCGACACATGAGCTGGTAGGGTGAGGTTGTTATGGAGTTGAAAGATAGCAGCTGGGTGCTGGATGTCTCAGGATTGTTGGCAGTGGCACTGGTGGTGGAGTTCTGAAAGAGATATTGCACTTGAGTGAACAGCTACTAGTCTTCCCCAGCAGCTACTGCAGAAAAGGATTCCAGGGACCAGTACATGGCAATTGGCAGGGAGTCTTTCTTAGTTCTAAGGAGTTTTCAGTGAATTTAGCATATAGCAATAACTCTTTTCTAGTTCTAGTGAATATTCCAGTGAAACTAGTAGCTACCTACATGGCAGCAAGTCTTCCCTAGTTCTGTAAACAATTGATCTCACTAGTGCTAGTCAGGGAGTTTCTGTGAGTGGCGTAGAGCAGGTAGAAAATTAGCGTGTAGGTAGCTAGTAGGGATACCTACCTCATCTTTAGTAAAATCATGCTACAGTAGGCAGATACCTTAGTAAATATACAACCCGTTCAGGAGGTAGCTTATGCTACATTCAAATTACCAATTGAGTTGCGTAAGGCAGACACCCCACAAAGCTACATAGCTACAACAGCAGTACAAAACTCACCATACAAGCGGGTGGCCAAATGCCTAGATTTCAATAAGAAACATATACCATAGCTATTAGCAAATGAAAAGTTTTAATAAAATATCTCACACCTCATTGCTAATTATACTAAAGATTGGATATGTTGCTGAACTATTTAGTTAGTATTTATGGTAATTGTTTGACACTGATTCTAATTTAAAAGTACTGTTAATAATAGGCAAAGACACCGTTTGTAGCAACTGACATGGTGCTTTGTTTATTATTAAACCTCACCATGTAAGAAGGATCTTCACTGAAGATATTGGTGGAGGTGGTAACCTCGGCATTGTTGTCAGCCACAGAGAGAGCCTCCCTTATGCTGTTGAAGACCTCCGAGCATTGGTTAGCGTCCGACGTGGCACTTGCTTGGGCAGGCTTGCTGAACCCACCACTGCCCAGCCCCTCCTGACCCGCGGCGATGGTTGTGCTGGCGGCAGCTGGGGCAGAGGACAGAGGCACACTGCTGGTAGAGGGCAAGCTTGAGTCGACTGTAGAGGAAGGCTGGCAGGTGGCGGGATGCGGCCAAGCTGGGACAGCCGCAGCAGGTTGAGGAAGCGACATAGGTGGAGGAAGAAGCTCCGTATTTGTTTGTTGCTGTAGCTGTTGGTGTAGTGGCAGGGGCTGCGGCTGCTGCAGAACCTGACTGTGTTGATGTTGCTGCTGCTGCTGCTGTTGTTGAATGTGAGAGGTTGGAGGTTGTGGCACCTGCAATTGCCGGGCATTGGTCTGCACATTGTGTGAGTGCAGCATAACGTTCTGGGAGGGCAGGTGGTGAGGTAACAGGAGGTTTTGGTGACTCCCCGAGGGCATGATGGGAACATGCTGACTAGGATACACAGTGTGGAAAGGAATGGAATGTGGAACAGAAGAGGCAACAGAAGCAGCTGTCATTGGGGTAGAGTAAGGAAGATGGACTGCCTTGTTGGCATCAGCCAGTACTGTAGATGAGGAACAGGACGTGGGCATCAGCGACTGGTGCAGTGATGGGTTACCTTGTGAGTAAGGAATCATGGGGACATTTCTGATGCCTCCTCCATTATGGGCTGCAGTAATGGACACAGGGACACCTGACACAAAAACCTGGTTGTTCTGGAGAGGCTCCGCACTATTGGTAATACCACCAGGTGGGCTCGTGTTTGGCAGGGCAGTGACCGTCGAGTGGGGAGGCATGACAACAGCGTGCGTGTACGGCAGCTTCGGGGTGCTGAGAGCATCGTCACCCGTTCTGACAGCCGAGCCAGCACTGCTGATGTTGGTGGTTTGGTTTTGGTCAGGCGGGATACTGAAGGTGAGGCTGTTGAACTGCTGACTGGTGGCTATATTGGCCAGAAATGAGAGGGACTCCTGGCTACCAGGGCCATTACTTCTGGCTGGCAGGAGGAGCTTGTTGGGATCCATGGCAGAGCCTCTTCCTCATAGCATGAAGGCCTCAGCAGCATGTCCAGTGTGCATCACAACATGGGGAATCTGGAAACAAATTTAATATTAACAAAGGTAGCTACTCAAACAGCAGGCTAGCTAAATTGTGCCTTATAGGTAGCTACCTACTTCACCAAAATTACCTCATTTTAATTTGTTAAAAAATGAGACTGAATATATACAGTAGTGAATGAGATAAGTATTGTTAGAAATTGTCTCAGAGCACAGTGTGGGAAAAGCTTGAAATATTTTTGGCTAGGCACATAGGTCTAGCCATAATTTTGCTAAATTTTCAACTTTGCAGAGAATTTGATGATACCTTTGTTCTATTTTTCAACATGTCTAAGAAAATTTTTTGATGAACTCAGTTGAGTACGGTAGGTCACAGCATTTAACACCTAGATTAGATAGCTAGCTGACAGTAGATGGACCAAAGTGACGATCTTGGCAATCAATGTCATGCACATAGATAGCACACTCTGCTGTCCTTGTGACAGTGCTGAAGACCTTGATAACTCATCTGACAGATGCCTAACATAGCCTATCAATGCTTTATCACCAGCTTTGCAGTCTGATAAAGAATAGGTAGCTCAACTGACTGAATATATTGCCCAGAGCCCAAAAATAGGTACCGTAGCAAATTTCAATATATAGGCTAGCTACCAGTTTTTTCAACATTTTTCAAAAAAGGTACAGTGAACTCTCTATATAACGGACATCTTATATACCAGAATCCCTACATAACGGAATATTTAATGGCCCTTCCAGACTACTCTTTATGTATAAAATCCGGTATAGAGAGGGGTCCTGGATCTTACCGGACCATTCTCTATCCATCCGCAATAATCTGTTATAAAAAGGGAATGTCCTTTGCATAGAGAGGGACGCGGAAGCAACAGCAGTGTGGATGAGTCATTGTTTGCTT
>LQNS02278139.1:7809202-7820696 GCA_001587735.2 Parhyale hawaiensis | reverse complement strand
ATTTTGGTACAGCATTGAAAAAGTAGCAAGGAATTTCATACCCCTTAAGTGCCCCTCTTACCCCAAAAGTGCCCCTCTTACCCCAAAAGTGCCCCTCTGACCCAATCCTGCCCCTGTCGCCTTCAGTTCGTTCCGGCGCCCCTGGGCGTATTAATATACAGATTTTACATCCTTCATGCGGGAGATAATGTTAACACATTCATCATTACTAACAGGTTGCGTCAAAAAAGAATTTGGCCATGGGTCATTCATAGTTTATAGGGGTGATATATTACAGGCAGGTATTTCTTTATNGCGTATTAATATACAGATTTTACATCCTTCATGCGGGAGATAATGTTAACACATTCATCATTACTAACAGGTTGCGTCAAAAAAGAATTTGGCCATGGGTCATTCATAGTTTATAGGGGTGATATATTACAGGCAGGTATTTCTTTATCTAGATTGACAGCAACATTTATGAAGAAATCGTTGAAGTGGTTAGCGATTTCACTGCCATCTGTAATTTTAGTGCCATTAACAATAATTGATTTTATTGAGCTTATTTTTCGATTCTTAGATAAAAGTTTATTTGTTAGATGCCAAGTTCTTTTTGTATCGGAATCATGCTCTGCAAAAAGATTTTTGTACTAATCTGCTTTCGCCTTTTTTTAATAAAGAAGTGAGACGATGTTTGTACTGCTTGTTGATATCGTTGCTAATTATACCCATTTTATTTAGTTTAAAATACAAGGATTTTGTTTTAATTGATTTTAGAAAACAAGGAATAAGCCATGGTTTTTGAAATCGGTTTAATTGTCCCAATGTGGGTTTAATTGTCCCAATGTGGGTTTAATTGTCCCAATGTGATTCAGTAAAGGCGGTTCAACATCCGTCTCTGAAGAAGAAAATCGGGTTGGTTTGGCAATCATAGGTATGAAATATAGAGCTGTATATTATTAATGAATGAGTTGATGTCCCAAGCGTTTTGCTGAAGTAAATTTACATTCAAATCACCGACAATAAATATTTTGCGATTTCGTAGAATGTCATGGTGAAGGATGTCAATTAGAGCATCGGAGAAGTTTTCAATGCTGGCTGAATGCGTCTATAAATACCTATTGCATATAAGACTTCTGCATGAATTTTAATTTTTAGGGTTCTATTGAGCCATCACAACTGCTCAAGTCCTCTATTAGCGATACACTATAGCATCGTCTGCTAAATATCATATTCCGCCACTTCGACTGTTGTGTCTAACTGTACGAAATGAGTTATAACCTTCGAAATTACAGTAATGCTTACTATCGTTATCTAACGATGTCTCTGCGAGAACTATAAGATCCGGTGCAACACACACCGAACTGATAAGTGAGGTGAGAATATCGCCGTTAGCGTTGTATACAGATATCAGTGGTTACATTCACTGTTGTGGAGATTATTCGCTCTTGGTTCTTCTGTTGGTCATGACCAGGAAGCAAAGAAAGCAACGGGAGGACTCAATAGGACTAAAATAAAACTTAGCTGTGGCCGCACGCAGCAAATTTACATCACATCGACGAGTCGAAGTATTTAAGTGTCGGACCTCAGGCCATCGTATGTTGTTTTCTTGAACTTGTCACCGTATTTTTCCAATTTATTTCATTCAATCTCCCGCTCATGACTGGCCAGCTACTTGAGCTGCAAAATACCGTAAAATGTTGTCGCCAAGTACAGAAAGTTCGAACAATACGCTGTTACTGTGGTTTCTCTCGCGTACAGAATTGGCTATAGTGGTACTTATATCTTTTGGTAAGGAATACATATGTTCTCTGAAGAGCCCTGTGAACTGAATATAAAGTGTAAATAGGCTTTAATTAAGAAAGTGAAGTTAAATCTGGTAGCCAAAAGAGACCAAATTCGGCGCTAGTGCTGTGAAAGTTTCCACGAGCATGCACTGCAATTTTCTATAGATAATTGCTAAATTAGTATACATTCTCTTAATTTATTTATACGCTTGCTATGAATTTTGCAATTTAAGACGATTTTTCTGGTTAAATTAGTTACAATAATCCTAGGCTGCTCAGCCATAGATTTGTCGATGATGACGTCACTTTTTGGTGCTAATTTTTCGTGGGTCCTCCCGTTACGCTCTTTGCTTCCTGGTCATGACCTACCACCCCACAGAATGCAACCAGTGAGGCGCGCACACAAGTACGCAAATGTTGCTTTACCACGCAATTCTGTATTCGACTCCGTTGCAGCGCATAAGGCTTCGGCTTGGACATTGCTATACCACTTAAAAGAATGTCTAGGGTATGAGTCGTTTCTTGCAGTTTGTAGGTTATAACAAACAGCAATCGTCTAGCTTCAAGAATACCTCCTACTTCTGTGTTAGTTTAAAGTTGCAATGATGTATAGTTTTGGCGTGACATTCAAGCACCGTAAATAGTAGTCACGGCAACGTAGCGGCCAAAGCAAAAAGGTGAGTGACTAAGCAAGTTTTAAGATAGTGTGCCCATGCTATTTGAGGGACTGACTGCTCCGCACAGACTTCAAACGTGCATTCATTGAACGAGAGCAGAGAGATCTTGGGTAAACATTTTCATGGTGTTCGCGGCATTTGCAAAAACTCACTCGTAACTAGTGTTGACAGAAACATGTACGTACTGAATAAGTGAAAGAAACAGTGTGTTTTATTTCATTTACATATGAGTATGAAAATATTTGTCTACAAAAATAGTTTATCTAAAGATTTCTTTTATGGAGGCATCAACTCAAGGGGTTGGCCCCGAGAATTTTAAGACCTCTGTACGCCCCTGCTAGCTTCACATTTGACCCTATTAAAAATGTCATGAGGCACAAGTAAAGTGAACACAAATATGGTGTAAAAAGTAATGAAAATGGTAGACATGATTCATATGAAATGAGCTCCGCGTCTTTACTGCGAAACAGAACTTTTTCCCCAACCGAAAAATCACAGATATGGTTGAAATTTCTTCCAGCCAAAATCAGAGCTTTTTGCAAGTTGAATTTTCCCTTAATACTGGAAGCGAAACGTGCATACAAATGGATGGATATGAGTATGGTACCACAAGCAGATTACTTATATACATAACTAGCGAGTACTCTGAGAGCGCATGCCTCCGCCAAGCAAGACAACAGTCAGGAAAAATTCAATTTGGATCTTAAACCATGATTTTCTTCGTATCAACACTAACATCTAATCATTTGTGCCTGTTGATAGCATTAACAATACCTTTGATACTAGTGGACCCCTGCGTGACAAAATTCACGCAACAATCTATATATTCGCTTAATAAAGGCCGATGCGGAATCTTCTCTTCTCTGACTCGCTTCTTCATTTTCTTCATTGATCCTTTGTCATTGTCCCGTTCTTAGGTCCTCTTTTTCTGTGACTTGTCGTTTCCCCAATTTCTAGCTCACGCTTATTAGCAGCTCTTAATCCATTCTATAATCTTTCTGCTTCAAGTTTTTCTTGATACTGTGTTGTATAGACGCTTCATCTCTCTTTAAAAGTAGCACGTCTTTATTCTTGAGACTGTAGCAGTCTCGTTCTTCTTTTTACGTTCCCTATCATCCAGTCTCTTTCTTGTTAAACGTGCGTCTTCCATAGGGAGAGGCAGAAATAAAATCTTGAGTAAAACATGACAATAAACTTGACTGCAACCCCAGTTAGCTTAAATGCAATGTGAGTGCACCGTAGCCATGATACTGTCTTTTAAACTCAAATATCTGCTTCATCGAAGTGCTGAAACTTTGGCCTATGAGGCAAAATCTATTCCGTCTGAGAAAGATAGTGAGCTAGAGAAATACTGCCCGTGAAAAATAATCACTTCGTGAGTCATTCATTGATCATCTGCCAAATTTATGCGTCGTGGCCTAAGATGAAATAATTATAAAATCAGTCTCCAGAAGCTGCAAATATATTGTTTCGATTTCAAGAAGTATTTCACGCAAGAAGTGCATTCAGATAAAGGGATAAGGATCGTTCTTTCGCCGTCTTCTGCAACCTGGTTTGTCCTCGATCGTTATAAAACGTGACTTAATTACGAAGTCTTCAACCTGGGCTCTTTTTCACCTATTTCGTTAAGATGCGAACACGACATAAATAATTAAATACACGAATCGTTTTATTATATTATAATTTAAGAGATCGGTTACACTCTTTGCAGCAAATTTTTGACAGTGTAGTTACAAGCAACAACCAAATTACTTCTAAGCTAGTCATGTGCCATAAAACGAATCTTGAAATTTTGATCCAGTAGTTTTACCAAATCTCGGAGAAGGATTAGAGATTAATGCACCATCTCACTAAGAAGTTGTGTGAACGAGATAAAACAATGCTGAAGCTTGTATATATATTTCGTTTCAACGGCACATGTTTTTGACAGGGCAAAAGATGAAATTTAATTTTTTGCGTTGTAGAAGAACTCACCTGGTGCACTAATTTTGTGTGCATATAAAGCGCGAAACGGTGCTGAGTAAGTTACTAAGTTAGGCCCGCTGCAGGCGATAGGCTTTTGTCCTGTGATTTCACTTCGCCGCGTTCAAATGCGTTGATCTGTCTGCGTAAACAAGAAAAAAAGAACTCTACTTTTGATGACGACATTCGCTAAAATTTTGAAAGATACAAGACACTGCACTAGTGACACGGGCTATGCCAGAGCATAGACCGCAACAGTACTTGACTCTTAGGTCTGACGCGCTGGCGGCCAGAAGTTGGTAACGGAAAAATGGGATTTTCTCAAGAGCTATTCTTTTCCCCCTATCTGATACTGAAGAAAAAAAATTCCAAGGAACCCAACATTTTTCTTGCGCAGAAGGTATCTTGGATACGGCGGGGACGCACTTGGGAGCTTGCCAGCATGCCCGTGTCTGGACATATTCATAATAGCTCTTGAGAAAATCTCATTTTTCCCATTTTGGCCGCCAGCGTCAGAGGCCACTTGGACCTAAGAGTCAAGTACTGTTGCGGTCTATGGCCAGAGAATACCATGGTAAACATTTTTATTCAAACTTTTGGTACACACACAGTTGAGTTTTCAAGTACAGTGCGAAATATTCGAACGCTGTGAAGTGAAAACACAGGACAAAATACTATCGTCTGCAGCGGGCTTTACAGCTCAAGCACGCACTCGCTTGAAAGAAAACGCTCACAATAAAATTAGTTCCAGTCACAGTATCCAACTGGACCTAGTGATCATTAGTCACGAAGTCTTTACAATGGGCCATAGCGAGCTACTGATACTTATGACAGCGATCAACAATATATTTCCTTGAGTGTTAATTTGTTATCAAATCAGAACCATATTACGCAACGATTCATGTACAGCGCCTTAAATAGCGAACCCAACGTATCTGCTATTCGGAATGGATATTTCAGGGAGCTGCGACTCCAATTTGTTGGGTACGGCATCCATAGGAGAAAATAAAAGTTTTTGTTACCGTAATTATTATTATTATTAAACTTTCTCCTCTGATGCCCCCAAAAGACCATTATTCACTGATAAATTGTAGTCCCTCGCATATAGCGTAGGCGCAGTCACAGATCGGAATTAAGTTCGTTGCGTGTTCCGTATTTCAAACTCTAACATGTCTATTTTCTTTTATTTCTATGTTTCATTATTTTTATCATCTATTTAAAATGTTACATCACATAAAAAGCACACCGTGTTTCAAAGTTTCAATTACTAATATGTCTACCTTAAGTTTTAAATTTTCTTTGTATAATTGTTAGTTAATTAGTTAGTTAGTTATAGTCAGAAGATTTAAGCCTCCGTTTCCGAGCGGAACGATGTCACAGAGGAAAGAGCAAGGGACATATAGTATGTCGATAGAAACATGGAGCCCATGCACGAAACTTTGTATCATGTATAGGGTAAAAGTATTTAACAAGACTGTCTGTCAAAAAACTGTGCTACTTCTTTAGTTAACACTATCTTCTTACGTAAAGCCCAGAGTCAATGGCAGATGTTGTCCCATGTGTTAGCTTTAAGGATGTTACGTATTAGAATGAACACCAAGCTTGGGCTGCAGCGCTCTGATTTGTTAGGCACCGCATCCTTTAAAAACATACATGTTGTTTCTTCCTTTGTTTCGTAATATATCTAAATACTCTTATAAATTTCATAAAAATCCATCCGTTACTCTTTGAGGAATCTAATACTAAGAATGACCGTCGTGTGATTTTATATTCTTTTTTTTATTTATTTATAGGTTTCATGTCACGCTCTTAAGGAAATAGTTAAGCGAAATATAGGCCAGGTTGTAGATTTTGTAATTAAGTAGCTTTTTCTCGGAGATCGATGACTAGGTTGCAGAAGTGGAATCCTTATCCCTTTGTATCTAAATGCATTTCTTGCTTGAAATAACTCTTGACAGTGAAACTATGGAGATATTTACAGATTCTCTTAACGCGGTTATGGCATCTGATGTTTCGCACTTTTTTCCATACATGGAAACACACTGTGCTGTATGTTTGGTCTCAGTTCTCGACACAAAAATTACTGTAGCTGATCCATAGAGCAGAGACGAAGCTAGGATTTTTCACAGGGCAGCAGACACATTTTTTTTTTTTTTTGCTTTCTGTCATGTATTGATAAAGAATTTTCTCTTCAAATCGAGTTTTAAGAGAAAAAGCAGATGTACAGAAGGCTCATTGGTCTGTATCATGGATACGCTACGGGAAACGAAGTATTTTAATTGAGTCATGCTTGCTGCTTGCTAATGTAAAAGTTTTTTACACCTCTTCTAAGGTTTGGGACGATTGTGCTATCGATTCAGGGTGTCTTACAGTCTGGAAAACTTAGGGAAAAAATCACCCAGAAAAATCAGGGAAAACTCAGGAAAAAAAGGACCAGGTATCAAAATACTCGGGGAATTTCTGCAAAGCAGCGGATGGTCCTCATTTTGTGGGGTTATCTTTACGAATGCTTCGTTCCCCCAGAGCCCGAGCCAAATGAGGATTACTAATTTTTGTTCTGCAGTGCCGGGGAAAGGTGGACGACTGTCTAAATTCTATTTTGCAGCAAATCCTAATATTGTGAGGGTGATTTATAACATTTTCGGTCCCACTCAGCCCATAGCCCATTGGTAATCACATTGTTCGAGAGAACAATGGATAATCTGACACTCAGGGAGATTCAAGAAAAATCAGGGAATACTCAGGAGAAACTCAGGGAATATTAGAAGTCCCGATCGCTAGACACCATGCTTCAGAAGCAATATGATTTGACACCGAGCACTCATCTCTTATGACAATTTTAGGTGGTCTTTGTAGCCTATTCTCGAAAAAGATGTTAGTTACGGAAATATGAACAATGACCACGGGTCATCACAAATGTATCGCTGTCATTTTTGACAGCGCTGGCATTCTAGTACAAACTGAAAAACGGTTCAACGGATCTTCACCAAAAGCTAATCATCTGTTACTCTCAACATGCCTAACAATCCCTGTAAATTTCGTGACGATCCGTCTCTGTCTTTCTGAGCTATTTTGGCTTGTCCAAACTGGGGTTCGCGTACCCGTAACTGGCTGTACGTAACACGCAGTTCATGAGGGTACGTGAAGAGCAGCCTCACATCTCACGTTATGTGTAAGTAATTTTTGCGTATTTTGTTATCGAATCATAATTTTCATTAGTGTGATAAATTTGAATTTATTGACCAACACTCTTACAATTAAGTTTTTCCTACTTGAAAAGCACTGTTTGAATGATTATTGGACGTAAAACTCGTAAAACTGAGCTCGGTCGCCCACGGTGAGCGGAGGTGGGTAACAGTAGATGGAGGTGGTAAAGGGTACAGTTGGTGAAAATGGGGGACAACACTGCGGTCATAAAATAAAATGAATAAAATGTTTGATAACACTGCGGTCATAAAATAAAATGAATAAAATGTTTGATAACACTGCGGTCATAAAATAAAATGAATAAAATGTTTGATAACACNAACACTGCGGTCATAAAATAAAATGAATAAAATGTTGGACAACACTGCGGTCATAAAATAAAATGAATAAAATGTTGGACAACACTGCGGTCATAAAATAAAATGAATAAAATGTTGGACAGCACTGCGGTCATAAAATAAAATGAATAAAATGTTGGACAGCACTGCGGTCATAAAATAAAATAAATAAAATGTTTGATAACACTGCGGTCATTAAATAAAGTAAATGAAATTTTGAGACAACTCTGGGTCGCTAATAAAAACAGTATCTTAATTGAGCGCATGCAAAACGTACTCTTTCATTCATCGGATAGATAACGGTTTGCTAGTATTAACGTTTCTATTACCATGATGCTAACAAGTACGGCAGTATATAATGCCACAAGATTTGTTAATAGCCAATAAAATATGTTTAAATTTTCAATGATACCCTACTTAAACCTTCAACACAGATTTCACCAAATACAACAATATTTATTTGAGGAGTTTTTTTTTTTTTTTTGCCGTTTCCTCCTACAAGTTTTGCCTGGTAAGAGGTATGTGTATTCGGAATTATTGCTGAACTATACTGTACTTAGGTGCGCGTACTTTTCGTGGACGACATAAAACGCATATCAGACACAACGCGTACCAGAATAAGTAAAACTATATTAAATGTATTTACAAGCATTTGGTTTGGTGTATTTAAATATATTGTGTATACATAAAGTATTTAGTAACACGTTTTCCAATGTATTTTCATTTACAGCTTCAGATTACAAAATGTATTAAAATACATGTTTAACTATATTGTACTTTTATACGTACTGCCCATCATTGGCTATAATAACCATAAATTTATGAAGCGGCCGAGAATTTCGCTCCGTACGACCCCATGGAGTCACAGCAGTGGATCCAGAACAGAGAGCGCGGGGTCACATTGCAAAAATTAAAGCCCCCCAAAAATAAACTGAAATGTAAAAACCCAAAAAATCTGAATATTTGACTCTAAAGGGATCTTTGTTTCCATGATACTAAATAACTCAAGCTCTGTTATATACTCGGTTACTAGCCAGCAGTAAGGCTACATTGCATTGCAGGTGTTTTAGTATAATGAATAGTGAATGCGTAGTTGGCCTGATCAATCATAAATTAAATATTTGTCGGTGAGAGAGGTGCCGGATATCGCAAGACTCTATCTAAGTAAATGTTGCATACATCTCCTAGCGGCACAAGCAGTGCAAACTGCAGAATGTAGTGACAAAAAGCAGCTTACGTCTTCTGCTGGAGATGTCCGTGAAACAATTGGCTAAAGGTAATCTCAGAATAAAAGCTGGAGTGTTGCCTATCTAGCGAGCAGTGAATTCTCCAGCTTCTAGTTGAAGCTAGCGCATGTGTTACCGCTACGTGGGCCTCCATTGGCTGGAGCATAAACGGGCGCCGCCCGGTATAATAACAAGCCATTGGCTGAGTCAACACCAGACTGTTACTACCACTAGGTGTAGCCCTGCCATTGGCTGACGGACACCTGGCATGGGGGAGGACGGAGTACAGCAGTTGAACAAGAAGTGCTGTGCACCAGCACATTTGTAGCAATACCGCGGTAGTGGTAGCAGTTCACTTGTGAAGTTACAGTACACATCTGGTAGGAAAGAGAGAATTTTAGCACTCAGGGTAGTGATTGTACTTGTGCGCAGGCCAGAGGCAATATGGGGTACTTGAAACAGAGTATCGCTGTCTTGGTAGCATTGTGCACCGTAATGTGGAAGGTAAGAGCACATACTGAGACTGGGCGATTTTATATTCGCTCTCTGTGTTGCATATTTAGTATATATTGTGATATTGATGTACAGTTGCTAGTCGCGGGGTTTTGAGAAGAGGCCTTTCATATCATACTTTTTTTTACGAAGCGGACTAGCTTCTTTTCACTTACAAAATTAGGCTACGCGACCAATTGAGGAGAAGTGCTCGCCGCGTATTCTCCGCTAGTTCCTTCAACGTTTCCAGATTCAATCTTGCCGAAATTTACCAGTAAGTTACCTCCACAAAGAAAGCTATGTTTTTGTGGTGATGCTCTGCTTGTTTGTCTATCTGTGTGTTGGTCTCTTTGTCGGTCCATTACGTAACTTAAAAAATTATGAAAGGATCCTTACGAAATTTACAGGAATGCTTATGTATATTAACTGTAACAGATGATCAACTTTTGGTGAAAATCCGTTCATCTGTTTGTTAGTTTGTTTCTTTGTTAATCTACCTATTTTTTCTTAGTACCATAACTCAAAATGTAATGGACAGATTTCCATGAAATTTACAAGAGCTGTTTAGTATATTACGAAGAGTAAATGAACAAATCCTTGTGATGATCTGTTTGCTCGTTCGTTTGTTTGTCGATGCGTTTGGTTTTATGCTTATTTTCGTAATAACTCAAAAATTTAGAGATGGATCTATATGAAATTCACAAGAATTGTTGGTGATGCTACAAGACATATGTGATTAAATTTTGGTGATGATCGGTAGGTCCGTTTATGTGTTTGACTTATGTTTGTCATAATGTTATAAGCATAATTCAAANATATGAAATTCACAAGAATTGTTGGTGATGCTACAAGACATATGTGATTAAATTTTGGTGATGATCGGTAGGTCCGTTTATGTGTTTGACTTATGTTTGTCATAATGTTATAAGCATAATTCAAAAAATTATTAATGGATTTTCATGAAAATCAAAGAAACTGTTAAAACTATCAACAGGCGCAAATGATTAGATTTTGGTGCTGATATAAAGAAACTTATGATTACACGAATCAGAACCAAATATAATTTTTCGTTAATATTGCCTTGCTTGGAGAAGGTGTGCGTTCTCAGAGCGCTCTAGTTACTATTAATTTATGTCTTTCATCTTTATGCTGTCAACCTTTATTTACTTCAATTTGCTATACTTTTTCCATGTTTCATCTTTGTTTTTTTTAGGGTTAACTTTTACTAATTGGAGCTTTTTTATTGTTTTTATTTTACTTATTTGCGCGCTTTGTCTGTATTTCATATATATATATATATATATGGGTAAAATTTACTTATTTCGTATTTGTAACTGATAAATTCTCAAAATTCATCGTTGCTACTTCCGTTAACTTGACATTGTATATTTTGTTCTTAACGTAGCAATTTTACATTTTTGATGCTTTAATATTAACTGCTATGCACATGATTACCTCCGCCAAGGAGGTTATGTTTTCGTTGTGTTTGTCTCTCTGTCTATCTATTTGTCTGTCTGTCACCAAGATAACTCAAAAAGTTATGAACCGATTTAAATGAAATTTACAGGGATTGTTAGGTATGTCAGGAGGAACAGATGATTAACTTTTGGTGAAGATATGTCCATCCGTTTGTTTGTTTGTTTGTCTGCGTTATTTTTCTCGATGCCATAACTCAAAAAGTTATGGATGGATTTTGATGAAATTTACATGAGTTGTTAGGTATCTACTATATAATAATTCACGTCGTGTTTTTATTTATTTATTTATTTATTTATATATTTATATCTTTCCTGTCACGCTCTATGGGAATAAGATAGGAGAAA
>LQNS02278139.1:7718909-7733664 GCA_001587735.2 Parhyale hawaiensis | reverse complement strand
CACTGTACTGGCAAGTGTGGCCATATACTCACTGTACTGGCAAGTGTTGCCATATACTCACTGTACTGGCAAGTGTGGCCATATACTCACTGTACTGGCAAGTGTGGCCATATACTCACTGTACTGGCAAGTGTGGCCATATACTTACTGTACTGGCAAGTGTTGCCATAAAAGCCTCGGGTGCACCAGCATCTATCCTTCTGAATGCATTTCCCGCCGTTCAGGCAGCGCTCCGAACAGATGCCTGCAAATAAAAAATAAAAATAAATTATTTTACGACACAAAGCAACATTAACCTGCAAAAGGCATGCGCCGACTTATGTGTTGCAATGAGGGCTGCATGGAAATACTCGGAGCGCAAGAGATGGTTTATTGATAAACAGCAATGGAGCGGCACAGGTGCGACCGGGCCGCGCTACCGTCATTCACGACCAATTTGTGTGCGTGTTTGTGTACGCAGATCGTGTGCGTGTGAGCGGCGTTCAAATTGGCGCGCCGCGCTGCTCGCTGTATCGCTGATTAAGTTACGTTAGGTTAGGTTAGGTAACGTTAGGTAAGGTTAGAAAGGTTAGGATGAGCTAAGTATGGTTAGGTTAGGCAATGTTAGGTTGGGTTAGAAAGTTAGGTAAGGAGGTTAGGTTAAGTAAGGGTAGGTTAGGTTAGGCTAGGTTATGTTAGCCTAGGTAGTGTTTATTTTAGTGGTGGCGCGCGCAGGAAAGCTTACGTGAACGCAAAGTGGTGGTAAACGACGGTAGTGCGACCGGGCAGGTGCAAGGATTAAAAAGAAACGACCCATCTAAGAAAGCCGGACAAAGGTAAACTTCCGAAACGCATAAAACTTCTTCAGTTTAAAGCAACTGCACTACTAGAACATCGGAAGGTTAAAATCTAACACTTCATTCGGTAAAACTAATAGTATAGGAGTACAGTCAAGGTTTAATAAAATAAAAGCAATATTAACATTATGGTGGTCTACCGTTTTGTTTCTTAATCCATTATTAGGCAGCAGAAAAGCGTCTTGGTAAGAAGAGCATTATAGTAGTGACCGTACAGGGTTATACGCCCAGCAACGGGTCAGCGAGATGGGTCACAATAGATGTGAGTAGGAATACTTATTGAACCCTAAATAACTAACTATAGTCAAACCAGCGTAAGCAGTCCTATAGGGGCGGGGCTGAATTGAACGCAGCAGTGCCAAATCTAATCTATTAACTAATGCACTTTGAGTATTCGAATATAAATACAATTTTATCGATTGAGACAAGTTACACCACGCGCTTAAGTGAGATTTGGCAAAGTTGCTTTGCGTTCTTAGCCACGCCCATCGGACCCTTACGCTAGTATGACTATAGTAATCAAATTGTGAAAAGAAAAGACCTAAAAGACATCAAATTAATTAATTTTGGACTTTTAGAAAATTTTGGCAATAAACCGGTCAGCCAGTCAAAATTAGGCCAATTCGTAACTGTTCGCTTACAGGTTAATGACACAGATACTAACTGTTAAAAAACTGCGATAACTTCACTTAAATTTTCCCTTGAGAACTTGATTTTGTGACTGACCAGGTACACATTGCACTGGTGCACTGTAACCCTATTCGCGCAAGACTAATAATTTACTATGCTTCATGAGTTCTCTGTCTTGTTGTATTGCTACAGAGAACGCCTTTGTAACGAGGTAATGCAGCCTGTTCCTGATAGGGTTAAGGGATTGGAATGTACGCTGACTTAACTTATTTTAAAGTAATGCAAACTAGAATTGGATCTATTGTATGGATCCACTTTACGCCACAACCTGAAAATTATTTAGGTAACAGTTTAATATGTTGTAACATCTCTGCATCTGACAAGATAAAATGTAATAAAGCAGAGGATTAGATTTATATTAGACGTGTTGTACAAGAACTAAATCGCGTTCTAAAAATAAAATATTCAAATCATTCTGTAGTAAATTAGATCCACTTGAGGCCCTACACATAATTTTATCTGTTCCATTGTGTTATCAAAAATATAAAGTAACTAAAAAGTTCGGTTCAACTCTAGAATACAAAATTGTATTCATAGTGGACCAAAGAGATCAACTGTGTAGATAATAATACACCAGCTGCATAACAAAAAATCCTTGCGCTGCTGTCAGGAGCTCGGTCTTCTCTTTCTTGAATGCTTGTAGAAAGACGGCTCACGGGACAACTCATGGGAATAGTCAGGTGCATGAATAGCTTAACCAATGTCCCAACAGTAGGATTTTTTTGATAGAGATGTTGATTATTGCTTTCTAAACTTTAACCAAAAGCTCAACCATCATCACCGTAAAATTATGCAGTGGTAACAGTTTTTCCGTAGTTCATATTGAACGCTTGGAATAGACTTTCGTCTTCAGTTGTTGGAGACAGAGAGACACCATGTTCAAAATCACCTGGGCAAGTAGGTATTGAGAGCGCAACCCCCTCCAGTTTCAAATTTCTCCCACATGAGTCATCCAACTTTTAACCACTTAATTCTTCAAAGGCTGTTTTGTTTCATTGTCCGGTATGCTCAATGTAATGTCAGTTCCCGAACAAGACAGCTGTAACTGATCATATTTGTAGTATGTCATGGCATCGGGTGTAGTTTTTTTCCACTGGACCCCTCCCCCCTTGCTTTTGATTTGACACAACGGCAGTGCCTCAGAGGGAACCGGAGCCTAGGTTCCTCCCTGGAAAAAGGTTGGTTGGTGCGTCCATTGTCAACTATTTATCTAATTTTCTAATCTATTTTTAAGACGTAACTCATTGACGGTGCTATAGTAGTCTACTGCGCGCATAAAATATGCAGCGCCTACACAGAGGAAATGTCTTCCAATCAAGTACTTACTCAAAATGGAATCCTGCTTCTCATATAATAGATAAAAATAACTCACTTTTTTGAAAATTAAAATGTACGGTGTCCGAACCACGTGCAATATATATCAATTGCATAGTGGAAACCAGGAAGCAAATAATGTAACCGGAGGACTCAATAGGACTAAAATAAAACTTAGCCGTGACTGCACGTAGCAAACTTACATCACATCGACGAGTCGAAGTATTTGAGTGTGGGACCTCGGGCCTTCGTATATGGTTTTCTTGAACTTATTACCGTATTTTTTCGATTTATTTCATTCAGTCTCTCGCTCAAGACTGGCCAGCTACTTGAGCTGCAAAATATCGCAAGATGTTGTCGCCAAGTACAGAAAGTTCGAGCAACAGGCTAACCGTTACTGTGGTTTCTCTCGCGTACAGAATTGGCTATAATGGCGCCTATATTTGTTGGTAAGGAATAAATATATTCTGTGAAGAGTACTGTGAACTGAATATGAAGTGTAAATAAGGCTTCAATCAAGAAAAAGAAGTTAAATTGAGTCGCCGAAAGGGAACAAATTCGTGCTAGTGCTGTGAAAGTTTCCACCAGCATGCACTGCAATTTTCTATAGATAATTGCTCAATTAGTTTATATT
Organism: Parhyale hawaiensis; assembly: GCA_001587735.2. Lineage (NCBI taxonomy): Eukaryota > Metazoa > Arthropoda > Malacostraca > Amphipoda > Hyalidae > Parhyale > Parhyale hawaiensis. The sequence continues at coordinate 7,730,190 of LQNS02278139.1, read as the reverse complement.
CTTTTAATTTATTTATACGCTAGGGATGAATTTCACAATTTAAGGCGATTTCTCAGGTTAAATTAGTTAAAATATTCCTAGGCTACTCAGCCATGGATACGTCGACGATGACGTCACTTTTTGGTGCTAATTTTTCGTGAGTCCTCCCGTTACGCTCTTTGCTTCCTGGTGGAAACTGTGTTCAGCTCTCGGCATAATATACGAAATGCTTCAGCAAGCAATGAAATGTAGCCATGTAATCCAGACCTATAAGTTAATATATTTCTGTTATTTAGTAGAAAATACATCCAACTTTTCAGCCATAGTATTTCAGTACAGAATGAAATTATATGTAGTCTAAAGATAGAGATTATATAATAGGATAAACTGTCCTATACCAGGGGAGACATGTACCAAGTCCCACTCTCGAGTCGCGACAACTGAGTTTTCGCGAATTACGGGCACATTTATTCAACCATTAAACATGTATTTGGACTTTTAACAACCTACGCTTTAGTTTGTTAATAACAAGGACAACTGTTGAGCAATTTGAAATCGGTACGTAAGGTATTACATGTAACACAGTACAGTAATCCTTAACAGTGGGCGTGCATATCTCGGGGTTTTTGTTAAATTTTTCAAAAAATCCACAATATACTTTCCATATGTACAATATTATCCAAGGAATACTGCTTGCTTAAATTATCAAGTAAAAATTGCTTTCATATTAAATAAATAAAGCATGAAATATAATCAACTGAGCAGACAAAACTGTTTCCAGCTTCAGAAGTAAGAAACGTAATCAACTGAGCAGACAAAACTACTTCCAGCTTCAAAAATAAAGCATGAAATTTAATCAACTGAGCAGACAAAACTACTTCCAGCTTCAAAAATAAAGCATGAAATTTAATCAACTGAGNGAAGAACAGAAGAAAATTAAGAAGCAAATAAGAGAAGAGGAGATTCCGCACCGGCCTAGAGGCATTACGCAAACGTATAGGTTATTGCGTGAATTCTTCACGCACGGGTCCACTAGTTTAGAAGAAAATATATCTAACTTCAGGCATAGTATTTCACTACATCATGAACTTGTATGTAGTCTGAAGATGGAGATTATATAATAGAATAAACTGCCGTACACCAGGGGAGACATGTTCCAAGTGCCACCAGCGACAACTGAATTTTCGCGAATTACGGGCGCATTTTCTCAATCATTAAACTTTTTTTTGGGGACTTTTATCAACCCACGCTTTAGTGTGTTAATAACAAGGACAACTGTTGAGCAATTTGAAATCGGTCCGTAAGGTATTACATGTAACGCAATACAGCAATCCTCAACATTGGGCGTGCATATCTCGGGATTTTTGCTAAATTTTTCATAACATCCACAATATACTATCCATATGTACAATATTAGCCAGGGAATACTGCTTGCTTAAATTACCAAGTAAAAATTGCTTTTATCTTAAATAAATAAAGCATGAAATCTAATCAGCTTAGCAGACAAAACTGTTTCCAGCTTCAGAAGTAAGAAACGTAATCAACTGAGCAGACAAAACTACTTCCAGCTTCAAAAATAAAGCATGAAATTTAATCAAGTGAGCAGACAATACTGCTTCCAGCGTCGAAAGAAAGCACGAAATATAATGAGCTGTGAAGACAAAAAAGAGCACTTGCCTCCCTGGCAGTAGCGACCATGGTACCCCGGGGGGCAGGCGCACACCCCTGGGGCCCGACACACGCCCCCATGCAGGCAGTGGGGGTAGCAGAGGGCCTCTGTGCAGTTGGGGCCCATGTACCCTACGGGGCACTGGGCCCTCGCTCGGTGCTCATCTGGAAAAAGTGACAAATATTAAAATAGGGTTTCCAGCACACGAAAAAAATCAGTTTCCATGATGGAATTGCGAAATTCCAACATGAAAAGGGAGAACTTATTTCCAGCTCACACAAGAGACAAGAGAAATTACAGTACTGAACTCTATCTCCTGACTAGTGCACTTATAGCATATCTGTTTAATAGGAATATAAGTAAGTATGTATGACGAAAGCATAAAGTAGCCCCGACCCCTTCTAGCCATCAAATCTTCACCATAGGGAAGGCTCGGAAGTTCAACCGGACAGTTAAAGTGGTTAAATTGCGAGCCTTCCCTAACGCCTGCGTAGACTTTATATTTCAATTTTGGTATCGGCTAAATTTTTCTTTTCCTCTCCTGTTAGCTTATATCAAAACAATATATATGACAGGCAAAAACAATTATATATATATAGATTTCCATTTATAATGAGCATAGCTGCGATGATGAAAACAATTCCTAAAATGCATTACAAAATGCAGAACAGGCACACTGGAAACTAGCGCAGTGTGTATTTACACAACTGAAAATTAAAGTGGAAAGATAGTGCCTAAGCAAGATTGACATACATGGCTTTTGACGTAGGTACTATTTACAGTACAGTAGTTTTCTCAACACAAGTGAATTCCTGCCCTTTTATCCTCAACTTAAATTTATAAAAAGAAATACAGGGTATCTGACTGATGGGTGTTGAAATTACAGCCATAAATAAATGAATGCAAGCATAAACTACCCTATAGCTTGACGCGCCATTGGCTTGATTTCTGGTAGAGCAAATTGCATATGGGCCTGACGGTGCGCCCTCCAGGATAAGCTTTCTTATTCGGTAGGCATACTTTCTTGGGATCGTTTCTTTCACGTCGTTGCAGTCAGTGATAATTATGAAACCTGTTTATACTTCTAAACTTGAGTGAATAAGATATTTACACTTAAGTATAGTGAATTGTAGAGAAGTATTCTAACGAACAAGTAAATTACGCATTTTGTTATCGAGCTTCATTCTCACTTACACACAGTTATATCTTAAATGTATATGATGTAGAATAAGTATTAATAACAATGCTCATTAAAAAGTCATAAGGTCGCTATTTAATAGAACGAAAGCAGTTGATTCTCCCATCGCAGGCACAACATTATTATGGAAGATGGATTATGGATGGATTGCTCGTGCATTTTCGTCTACGTGCGGCCTGAGGTTTCCAAGGGTTTCACCTTGTCAGCAGTAAATTGTCTAAGTTCGTAAATGATAATATCAACTTTGCATTTTAGAATGATTTTTTCATCGAATAATGTATTTTCTCGGTTCAAATAATGTTTGTTTTCACTGGATATTGGCATCTCGGTATTTTTAGAAATCCTGTACACCGAGACTATTATTAAAGCTGGCCATTTGTATATAAGTTTTAAGTATTTAATTTGTCATCCTCTATGCATGGAGTATGCCGGTATCATGTGGTATATACGCTTCAATCTACAGGAAACACGAAATTAATAGAGGTGCTTAATTTTATTCTTTTATTATTTTTCTAATTTAATTCAAAGTGTTGTCAACAGTTACAGGCAAGGTGTGTTCTGTAAGGTGTGTTGAAACGTGTAATATAAAATTTACCACGAATAGGTAAATTTACTGAATGACACAGAAATAATAGCATAAAAACTAAACATTCTACTGAGACCAGCTATATGGTTCAATGCATAGGACACAGTAAGTAAACTATGCAGTTTCTTCTGTTACAATTTTTTTTAAATATAATGCAGTCGTGTTGCCGACTAGTACACGCAAGACATTGACATTTCATTAAGTGGTATAGCACTTAAAAAAAGGAAATGTTGAAAGATCGCTTGCATTGAAGTTTAAAACGGTCAGTAACCTACGGTATAATTGAACTGAATTTTAGATTCTCATGAAAATATTGCCAGTGTGAAATTTCTTTCCTGTCCCAACTGTATCTTACGAGAGACTAAATATACTCTTTTTGCGTCGTTGATGCATCAGAGTAAAAACGAGCATCATATTAGTTCCTGTGCATGAGTAAGAAGACCTCTGTCTCCTCTGTAAATTAAAAGAATAACAATCGTTTTAAAATTGCCCGGCACGCTAAAACTTCCCACGATTTCTCTTCCAAAATCCTGGGATTACAAGACTTTCATATGGGACGCGTTCGGTTGTGACTTAATTGTTGGTCTAAGCCAAGCCGACTTGACTCCTGCAAAAATGCAGGGCAAGATCGCAAGCTTCGTTACTTTGAATCGTGTTGCACGTGCTATAAAGAGCCCGATAATGTTGTGCTGAGTAAACTCTTTATTTTACAGAGAAAGAATAACTTCATGGAAATCTCATTACAAGTATTCAATTAAGAGTCAACGCATGAAATTTAAACCAACAAGTCGAAGCCAAAACATCCGTCTCAAGTTCCGGAAGAGTCATGCCTCAGAGGCTTAGTTTCGGTGCCCAATCGAATTCGCCCTTAGTATTCATGTACAATCCATCAAAAGTCCCTAAGCATCTCACCAAAGGGCTCGCAGCGCTTGCGGAGTCGCACCCTAAGAGGGGAGCCAGCTAGGGGCTGCTGACTCCGGCGGCTCTTGATCTTGAGGCGCACGGTGAAGGTGGTGGTGCCGGTGGCGTTACGGAGGCAGGGGAGCCTGATCTGGAAACCTGCGCAGGACAGGGAGAGTCAATCGACGCTGTGGTCGGAGGTGCCCATGGCAAATCTAGTCACAGATTCCGCTGTACATATGTGCCGAATTGTTTAGTGATACGGTGTCGGTGCAGTAGAGTGAGGACCCTAATCCTATGCTCGATGCACCTTCAAGTACATTTATTATTTCCGTGCTGACTCGGTGAGACGGAGTTGGCACTGCAGTTTGAAACTTCCAATTCGAGTATCACGAGTTAATCAAGACATGGGGGAGGAAGCTGAAACAAAAACAACACGTACAGGAGTAATAGATTATTGGTTGCAGTATCGACAGAAACGATGCAAACTACTCGTAAATCACAGATATTCCAAAGAGCACCTTATCTATGGACCACTCTACACACGCTGGTGCGTTGGTCTACCTCTAGGTCGCCGAGGTATGCGACCCCGTCTGGGAATGGTGACCTCAGGGTGCCCCATGACGGAGAGGTCGTGACTGACGAGGTTGTCCAGGTGGTATCGGTACCGCTTGCGGCTTCCCCCCGCCCAGGTGAAGTTGAAGCTGGACACCTCCGGGGGTATGGTGGGGAGTCTACTGTCAAAGTTGGGGTCCAGCACGTAGGGCAGGATGCGGCCATCTTGGATGACAAAAATCTCCATTGGATACCCTGCAAACACAACGAACATAAACTTGTAGTTAGAAAGTTAGAATTATGTATGACATAAGAAGCGTTTTTATTTAGTAGGCTTGCTCGCTGAAGTTTAGTACCCACAACTTACTGAAATTCAATTTCTGCGCCCGCTTCTCATCAGAGATGTGTAACAAATTATCGTTAAATTGTTTACCTACATTTCTGCAACATTGCAAGATAAAGATAATAAAACATAAACTTTAAACACACTGCATAAATCTTGATGGTGACACACACACTAAAAAAGCTTTGCGAAGTGATATCTTGTTCATGCATTACGCTTACCACTAAGTCGCTGCACTTGGTTTTGGTCAATGAAAAGAGACAGGTCCTGCCGACGTCGACGCCGTCTTCCTCCGATCCTCTTCTCACGACTGAGGACGCCGCTGTTGTTTTGGCGCGCTTCTTGGATTTCATTTAGGTTAACATTTTTACGCCTAGCTTCCTGAACTGCGTTTACAGGCACTGTATTTGGACTGATGGAACGAATTATCTGTCTATCGTTCTGCATCATTTCCTCAATAGTTTCACTTTCAGTACCAATATTTTCTGGATTTTCAAGCGTATTGTCATCATTTGCAGCGGCAGCATTTTCAATGCGTGTATTTTCCGAATTGTTGTTCTCACGTACAATTCGTACTGCTGTCTCATTATTTCCGTCGTAGATGGATACAAATCTATGCTTGCTAAAGAAAGAATTGAAGTCAACACGTTCCTGTTCACTGTAAGTTTGCCCTGTATTATTTCTTTCTGGTGTGTGTTTCTTCCTTTCATTATCTTGCAAAATTATGGCAAGAATATTCACTTCATTGTCGCTGCCATTACAGAGTCCGGGTTTAAGTATTGATTTAGTAGACAAATTAATGTTTCTGCTATTAATGAAGACAGGGTCACTGCTCCTTCTCGCCCGATGTCGGTTATATTTTTTCTTTTTAACTATTTTCCGCATATTTCTATCGTCTACTATTGTAGATGGGGTCAAATATTTATTTTTATCAAAGAATAACGGTGGCGAATACAGGAGCGGATTTTTGACGTTCGGTTTATTTTTATATTTCGTTGAAAAGTGACTTTTATCTTGTTCTGTCTCCAGAAATAGACTTTTGTGAGGACCTCTCACAGGAAACTTACTTTTCGTAAGTTTTCCTTTCACATATTTTCTGTCAGCAGAATATTTACTGGCAGACTGGCTATTGGATGAGGAATAATTCTTTATTTCATCATCTAAATGAAACTGAAATTGCTCTTTCGTAAATCTAGGCAAGGGAAATAGTTCGGTAAAATGTTTCCCACGGCCTCCGTTCAGGGTTCCGCCAGACTGAAAGACATTGTTGTCGAATGGCAGATAATATGCATCATTTTCATTTATTTCATTTCGTGAATCCCTGGCCGATGAATCGGATGCAGCCACATGAGCAGAGCCTAAAATGAAAAACAAATATAATAAGAAACTGTGATTGATTGGAAACTCAGCAAGGTGTTCTTGTAGTTCAGTCATTTTATTCAGCGAATTTTACATTCGAGAACAATTTTGTGCAATGATAGAAACACAGAAAGTAAGGAACACATTAATGGTGCGAGAAAATTTACATTGGGGGTGAGGAAAAGATTTGAGGGGGAGAGGTGGACTGGAGGATGAAGATGGTCCAGATGGAGTTCGCTGCTGGACTTCCTCGTAACCAGTACGAGGAACTCAGCACGGGACAACTATTTCACCTAACCGGAGATAGAAGTATTGTTCTTAAGCTAAGACAGCTGGAGAAATTCAATAAAGATATACTAAACCTATCTACGTTATTTTTAACCAAGCTTATATAAGAGAGGGGCTGCTACCAAACTTTTCAATTATTAGAATGAGTGAACGAGTATTCTTATGGCGGGTGCACACTATTGCAATAATTGCTCAGTCACTCAACTTTTCGCTTCAGCCGTTACGTTGCCTTGGCTACCACTTACTAATGACGCTTGAATGTGACGCTAAAAGTACGCGTCATTGCGACTTCAAAATCAAAGGGAAGTATGAGGTATTCTCAAAGCTTGACCTTCGCAGATTGTTAGAACGTACAAACTGCAAGAAACGACTCATAACTTAGGTATTCATTTTAGGGGCATAGCAATGTCCAAGCCGAAGCCTTGTGCGCTGCAGCGCAATCGGATACAGAAGTGCGTGGCCATGGTACTGTTGCGTGCGTGTGCGAGCGCCTCTATGGCAGGTGCACATAAGTGCGATAATTACTCCTGTACACAGTTCCACATCCGATTACGTTGTCGCGAACAAAACTTCGGCTCGCACGGGGCCCTACCACTAAGAAGAATATCTAATATATCAGTCGTTTCTTGCAGTTTGTACGTACACTATTGCATGCGGCAGTGGTCAAGCTTTGAAAAGACCTAATACAGTTTAGTTAGATGTTGCAATGCCGCATAGTTTTAGCGCGTCATCTAAATGCCGTATAGCTGTAGTCACGGTAACGTGACCGCCAACTTGAAAATAATAATAATATAATTATATCGTTTATTAAGAACACAAACGGTTTACAAATACATTTACAAGTACATTTATGTACAAAGTAACCAAAGTTCAAACAAGAGTTTAGGCACAGTCACATAAGTTGGTGGCTACGCACAAGAGGGAAAAAACATGGGTACACTCAGCCTTCACGTACAGACACGGGAGGCATAAAACAGTTCGTTCTCACACATTTGTAAAGACAATAGAAAAGAAAGTAACACCAGTTTGCTGCGATCGTACGCGGAATTTGCCAGTGACTCAGGCTTACCCTTCCACCGTGTGATCCAGAAACACTGTTTCACGATACCTAATCTGACCAGGGGGTTGTGACAATGATCATAATACAAAATACAACCGGTTAAACAGGAGTTCAGTCATTATTATACCAACATATAAGGTCCCACCGTATCTCGCGCAACGCATCATCAGAAACCTCAAGCAGCTAAGGGAAGGGTACAGTAAGGAGTCAGTGTGGGAAGATAAATGAGCTAGGTCTGCGTGCAACAACAAGAAAGCTTAAAGAAGTAGCAGGTAATAGGCACATCAGCTACAGGTCATTCCGATCATGGAAATCTTCGCTTACATACAGTATCCTGACCCACCGCTGCTTAAGCGCCGAGCTATGATAATTTGGGTTAGAGCATATCCCCTGGAGCATCGATTTATCAGTGTTTTCTACTCTCATCTGCAGGCTATATGCACATTTACGAGCAAGAATATTGAGACACTCTACGTCATACGACGCAAATACATTACTAGCTCCTGGGTACCCTGGGCACACCCACCAATCGCCGAAATATGTCATGAAAAATTGAGTGAGTGGGCAATTGTTGCGCCAGTGTCCACCAGCCGCTATACTTACTGTGCGTTAACTTGGGGGCCGAAATTAGGCCTTCGAGGATTAACTTATCCTAAGCTTCAGACAGGAGCTTTTGCTTTGAAACTTGCTGAAATGTTAAAAGAAGCGGGTTTATCTTGAGTGTGTTGCAGGAAGTATTTTAGAGAGAAAAACTGAATTACCGGAAGTCTCAAAGGTAACCGATGGTGGATCAATGCTCGAAACTCTGTTATAATTTTATAAACGAGTCGATACAAGCGCATCTTCGTGAAGTTTCAAACAAGTGAAGCCTCAAAAGCTTAATTCAGTCGCCCAGTCGAACATGCCCGTATGCCCGTGATTCTGTTCTATACTGATAAATCGTCACGGCGGGGCCACATAATACAATCGTAGATTCAACCAATGATCGGACTTTCATCTCCCACCTAGTACCAATACACATCACAAGGCGTAGCATGAAAACCTATGAGAAGTATTTAAGACGAATGACATGCGAGCTGAACGTCCGCTCGTAAGTTGCCCGTACGATTGCAAAGTGCGACTGAGGATTACGATGAAGTAATAGACTTTTAATGGACAGGCATAACCTTTCCGGAATAATTTCACTTAATCTACGAACTTTACAACCCGGTGAAATGACAAGCCTCTTACCGTAGCAGATCAGAGCGAAGCAACTCGCTATAATATGCCGCTGCATTCTGGGGCAGGTGCGCTAGCTTCTGTTGAAACCAAAATGTTAACAACAAAAAATCAGTTCATGTCAAGACGACGGCTCCGTCTATTGGTCGTATGCCCTTCCTGAGATGAAACTCGGGACCCGTTCCATTGGCTCATCTAAGAAACCTGTTCGATTGGGTGCCGAAACTAGGTCTGCAAGGGTTGACTTGTGTGAAACTTCTGACCGAAGCGATGGCATTGTCTCTTTGAATCTCGTTGCAAGTTTGGAAGCCAACGCAATCACGCTGAGCCTGCTGGGAATTCAATTGTACAGGCGAGATTGTGTTTCCGGATGTCTGAAAAACAACCATTTAATGGCCAATGTATGAAACTGAATTAGGCAGGTTGAAGCCAGCTCACCAGCGCGAAGTTTCAACCAAGTCAAGCCTCGAAAGCTCAATTGTAGTGTCCAATCGAACAAGCCCCGAGTCGATCTAACGTAAGTCCACTCGTCCGCATATTGCGCACCGTCGTTGTCAGCACAACTTTGTGTGTGCCACAAAAAAGTTAATAAAATGCTAACCGTCAAATTAGTTTCCTCCATCTCTCGGTGGTGAAATGACAACGGTTCGGCATCGCATCAACGGAGGCCCGGGTTCGATTCCTTGGACGGCACGCTACAGATTTACACTGCGTGGAGCACTCCAGCACCGAGAGGCCAGGCGATGCACGATGAGGGATCCTAAATTGACTCTCAGCACGGACTGCTCCTCCTGCTCTTCACACTACTGGATCTTCAAAATTCTAGAATTAAGGCAAAAAGAAAACCTCGATAGGTGTATCCATTGAACCCTGTATGCGAGATAATAATGATATTTGTTAGTTTGTTTGTCACTGGGCAAGTTAAGCACATCTCTTTGAATTTTGACTAATATAGAACTCAGTAAACAGTGCACTTTTCTGCTATTTCTTGGGCACAGTAACGCAGTCGGACCAGTAGATAAGCAAACGCGTTGATATGAATGACGTGCAAGTGAACACGGCTTGGGGCGTGTTCTATTGGGACACGAAAGTCGATCTAAGCTAAGCCCACTTGACTTAAATTGTCCGGAGCTGTCGACAGGAACTTTAGCTTCGTCGTTTTAATCGTGTTGCAGGAGTTAGCAGCGACCCGCTTATGTTGAACCGACTGAAATCTCTATTATACGAAGTAACGTTGAATTTTTAGAACCCTCACAGGCGGTCAATTTTGAGTTAACAAATGAAACTTGGATAAACGGGATGAAGTCGGGACACCTGTCGGCAGTTTCGGACAAGTTAAGAGAAGTGGGCTTGGAGTTGACGACCCGCTCGGAGGCGTCCTTAATCGCGCTGTTTCTAACACTAGCAACACGATTCAAAGCGACAAAGCCAACGCTTTTGTTGGAAGTTTTAGACAAGTCAAGCAACGAAGGCTTTATTTCAGCACCCAATCGAACGCGCATTAATATTTTAAAGATTTTTGTGGCTCACAAACAATTGTGTCAACAATGACGCTACAATAGATTCGGACGATTGGACGAGTAAACAGTTTCAAAAGACTAACGTGTAGACAGGCTTTAAGCTAGTATTTTCAGAAGAAGTAAGCGTGCTTTACGACAATGTTTCCCAACCACCTTGAAGTGATTTCCTCAAAATGCAACTTTGCAATAACGGGTGGTTTCTTCTCGCATTAACATGTTGAACTATACAGGTCACGTAAACCGTTATTGGCTGCATATATATCTGCATCACTCCCAATATTTGGGTTCATTAGTCCCCACTGGATGAAATTGTCATATGATTTATACACACACTTTAAAAAAAAACTGGTTTCGTTATCTCCCCGTCGGAATAAATTGATGTGTCCAGTTAGAAACGGCAAGCACTGCCACGCACTTGTGAAGCATTTTGAGTGATAATTCCCTTCAAGTTTGAAGAGGTAACCGAAACTTAATGAACGGTAGGCCTACATTCCGAGCAAACTAAACTGACCTTTCATGCCTTTTATTAGTAAACTGAAAGTAGTGTTGACCAGGGCTAAGAAAAAAGAAAAGTTCGGATAATCAGCTGAAAAAAACTCTTTCTTT
>LQNS02278139.1:7707423-7717441 GCA_001587735.2 Parhyale hawaiensis | reverse complement strand
ACAAACACGAGTGAGAAAACTTGTTTAGCTTCTCATAATAGGTGGAGAGAAAATAGTAAAATGAAGTAAGATCAAGAAATATCGAAAGAACAAACAAAGACCTGACCGGACAGAACCGGCGGGTTTGAGGTAAAGTCTCGTCTTGTATAAATAATAATAATAAAAACTTCCTTCAGTTTTTGCGGGAGGGAGGAGCTCTTCAAAGAAAATGGATTAAAGGAGTAATAACGCATTCGGTGCAGTGCATTGTCATCGCTACGCGCAGCAATACTCCATATAAATATTTTTCATTCGAGGCCATGGTGATGTAATATTACGCTAACGCTAATATTATACAATTTACTCCGCCATAGCTCATTTTTCGATATGTAGCCATTGTTCATGATATTATGCCTGACAAATGGAATACTTTGCGTGAGAGAGTTGTTCGGTGCATGGGAGAGAAGATATTGGTCTGAATTCCTAACCAGAATATTCAATACAACGTACATTAAATACTATATTAGTGCTCGTGGGAAGGACAGCATAAATTTTTGGAATGATTTGTCACGTAATAATATGTTTTATAGCTTTGATTTGTTTAAATTGCATATCATTCTGTGATTTACGTCACGATATACTGTGAACAATTTTACAATCGACCCTGCGTAAAATTAGGTAAATAATTATTATCTCTGAACAGCCCCTGTTGTGGAAAGTAATAAAGAAAGTACATAGTTATTATCGTCTGGTTCATATATAGTTAAAAATCATACTTGTGGGCAGATATTATGTATGTAAAAGTGGTTTCGTTTTTTTTACGTTTTACCGTTATTGGAACACAACAAATCGGCTGACCAGCTGAGCTTAGTTGAGGGTCAGACGTGAGAAGTGTAGGTAGTCACCTTCTGTGTAGGTGTTTGTTTATGAGTGTGAATGGTAAGTTCAAATCTATTGTGCTGACTGTTCTTTGCTAACATTACTAATTATAATAGCAATTTGTCTTGCAATATATAGCATGAAAGTGAATAAATCAGGATGTATCATTTGCTTGAAAGCCGAATGACATTTAGGTTTCCTACTGTGTGAACCCTTGCTTGTATACACCGCATTACATCGTTAATTACTGCCAGTGCCGTTATTCAAAATAAAAAAGCATTAATATTTGATGCTTTCATTGCCTTTAGAGTTGTATTTAGGACGATATATAGACTATTGCAACGTATTATTTTACTTTTACATGATTTTCTTTGTTAACGCTGCGCGCGCTCCCGCTCCCCGCCAGCTCAGCCCAGCTGTAGGCAAACGCCGTCGCACGCGAGGAACGGGTTTCCGTTGCAATGCATCCTTGAGGTTTCTTTGTTTATATACTATCGGAGGCCTGTGATGGTCATGCAGAGACCAATATTTTGAAGATTTACTTAATTGGAGAAATATCATGCAGGTTCATTTCACTTTTTTGCAACGTCAATAATCTCCCGACTCCAGACAGTCTCTCAAGGCTTAGCTTCCACATTTTTGTCAAAACACTAGCCTATTTGTCTTTTCTTCTTCCTTACTCAAAATACACTAACATTGCTGTACGATACTGTAACTGTGTAACCTAATAATGAGCAAGATAATTCGTGTGTTATAAAGAGTTCTTATGTATAGGCTAGGGAGAGAACTGTGAGATAGGCCCTATTTGTCTGCTCCCAATTGATTTTATTTGTAAAAATAAAATTATATCCTTGTCATTTTATTTTCAGGAACCATGTGGTGCTGTCACTCCAACATGATGAGGTATGTACTGGTCCATATATATGTTAGCTTTTTTGTAGCACATAGATATGCTGACAGTAAGTGTCTTGGGCTTCATAATTAAGAGTTGTAGGGATGTGATTTATGGATTTCTCTCTAAAACTAGAGTTTTATTGCAAATCATAAACTAAAGCACCTAAGAAAATGTGTAGCTTTTGATAGATATATTTGCTTTTTTCATCACTAGCTACATATTTACAAATCCCAACATTGCCCATTTTCTGAATTGACCATTAACAGCTTTTATAGAAAACAAATATGTTTCTGGACTAATTGGATGATTCTAAAATATATTTCTTCTGTGACATTTCCATCACATTTGCATAGTTTTTGTGGTATTTGACTTTGAAGTTCCCATAATTTTCCTATGGAAATAATTAGCAGGCTTGCTAGCAACACTATAAGAATCTTAATTAGCCTTATCTAACCTGATCTAACCTTACCTACTCTATCCTAAGTCCTAACCAATTCTAACCTAGCCTAACCAGTATTATTTTACTTCAACTTACAAATGATTTTCTTGATTTTTATTGAATTCATTGTTCAGTATGTAAATTGGGTAATTTAAGACACTTTACATGAATAACTTTTTTGTCACAAATGCTTAGTTTTCAAAATACACTATATAACTTTGAAGTTTCCATTGTTTTTCTATGGGAGAAAATACTAGGCAACCCTATTCAAGCAAAATTTGAGTTAGGTAAGGTTAGGTCTCTTTCAGGTCACTAGCAAGCCTGTAATGACATTGGCTATTTTCTCCCATAGCAAAACAATTGGAACTTCAAAGTCTAATATCTCAAAAACTAAGCATTTGTGATGGAAACATTATTCCTATAAATTCTCTTAAATGGGCCCAATTGGCTTGCTGATAGCAACAAAACCCCCCCAAAATTGTAAGTTAAAGTAAAAATTTGCCACCTAACTTAGACTTGGTTTCTATGGGGACCAGTTATTTTTTCCCATTGAAAAACTATGGGAACTTCAAAATCTAATACATACAGTGGAACCACGTTTTCCCGGACGTCTCTTTTTCCCTGAATCTTGACTTTTCTGGACTGTTGAGCAAATTTCAAAGTTTTCCCGGAAATACCAAAGTTTTCTGGTATTTCGGCTAGGTTTCAATTTGCTCAACAGTCCAAAAAGTCAAGATTCAGGGAAAAAGAGACGTCCAGGAAAACGGGGTTCCACTGTATCTCAAAACCTAAGTATATGCGAAGGAAACTCCATAGAAGAAAAATGTCTTTGAATCATCCAATTTGTTCATAAACATTTATTTTCCTTAAATTCTGTTGATGGTCAATTTGAAAAATTGTCCCCAAACACTGCTTTCTTTTCAAGTGTCCAAGAAAATTTGAAGTACATGTAGTTATATTGTTTTGTAGCTATTATAAACTTTTTGTTTCATTTTCATTAAATTTTCTCATTTAGCTACTTTCTTCCTTGTGTTGGTATTCTGCTCCTGATGTGTTTTTCTCAAAACAGCTTTCCTACATATTTGATAAGAGTACTGGTAGTGATCTTATACAATGGTAGCTAATAAACTAATGATATGTATGTTGTAATGCATCATATAATCCAGAAAGTTAGACAGTAGAATCAGAAAATCTCTTAGTATATATATAGCTTATTAACAGTCAACGTCAAGTAGGTAGATATGGTATACCTATACATTGTTTTGAAGTATTCAGGGGTGTTTAGGCCCTGCATTTATAAGGAGTTCAATTATCAAATTATAGTTCTTGATAGTTAATTCTTCATTGTTCATTAATACTGAAATACTGTAGCTAATAGCTTTGATAAGTAGATCCTCTTTTTTAATGAGACTTGCTTATGTTTCTGAAAATTATAGTATGGAATGTGCAGATCTAGGGAATCATTTCAAAGGCAGGCACTGCTGGAAGCTCTTGATATAGTAAGATCCAGATCTATTTATTTTATATTATTCTAAAAAACCCTCTTAAGCATAGGTAGCTGAATAATTTTGTTGAAAATTATCTTATGTTATTGGATCCTCACCTTTTTTTGGCCATGGCCAACCATGCCACTTCTGGTGGTTTGATGCCTCTGGTGTTGTGGTGATGATTCAGTTCTTGTTTTAAAAAGGTATATATCCCCTGTTTATGTGGAAGATATGGTGTAGCTAGTTGAGTACATGCCTTGTCGAACAATTTTAGTTCTATAGTTAGCTACTGCATATGGATCATTTCATATATTATGATTACAGTTGTGAAGAAACAATGTTGTCAGGGTGTGGATCATCATTGTTCAGAGTTTGACCTAAATGCAGAGTGTATGTGTCATCCTTGCTGCACACTGACAATTAACTCACTTGATGATGAAATTCTCTGCTTCAACCAGTCACAAATGATTGCCAAGACTAATGAAGCTTAGTTTTTCTACTAAAGGCAGCACACAATTACATATAGTTCCTTGAAAATCAATGCTTCTCTGCCTCACTTAGTGGATTACAATAACCAGTGAGTTCTGTGTCACTGTGTGAGTGTATGCTAGCTTGTTAAGCATACATAGCTACATATTAATAAATGTGTGTGTGTGTGGATACCCACCATGCTGTCATTAATAGCAGTTTGTCTCTTGTCTCTCCCTTGCTTTCCAGGATCCTTGCTGTGTTCAGATCATGAGTAAGATTTTGTTGTTGTTTTTGCTGCTTCTGTGTGTTTTTCAGTGTAGCTCTAGCCTTGTGTTATGCTGTGTAACTTTATCCTAAGCTGTTGTGTGTTATGCAGTGTAACTCCAAACTGCTTTGCATCAGAGTGCAGAGTATGGGAGAATATTTAGGTACTTTTCGGATTTTCTTTTTACCATTGAGGTATCCACACCTTTGTTCTCACAATCTGTGGTTGACAGCAGCCATAAACTTTTCTTGGACCTAGTGGGTATTTATTGGCCGCACAAATCAGTGCTTATGGATTAGTTGTGGGAGTATGTATGTATTGATTGCAACTTTACCTTTACCATAGCCTACTCAAAATTGTTTAGGTAAATTTAAAAAGTTATGGTGTATGACAGGCTTGACAGCAAAGTATTTGGTCCATTCAGCCTCACCCTAAATCCTAGTTAGGGCCAGAGCTTCTGAGTCAGAATTTGTGAATCAGATTTTTTTTGGGACCATGTGTCAGAGTTGGACATTGGCTTATGCCAGGAGACTTAGCTGGGCATGTTTTGTTGAGAATTGGTGTAAAATTTGGAGCTGGTAAGAGTTGGACATCTTGGAATGATGGGGTCCAAAGAATTGGATTAACTCTGGTTGGAGTTGGACACAGAAGGTGAAATCCAATCTGATAGGTACATGACTCCACAACCCTAGTCATGGTAACCAAGTGCAGTATGGTATACCTATATAGCTAGTCTATAGTTGATGATGTTGGTTCCAGATATCCAAATTATGGTGGGACATGCAACTTTAAAATGTATTTGCAAATGGCTGACTTTAGAGATACCTACCTTATCTAGCAATGTACGGTACCTATGTAGTTCAATACTGTTTCTTTAACATTTTAAAACATAGGTAGTAACTTGCTGGAACTATTTTGCATATTTTTTACTGTAGAAGGAATATTCTGGCACACCTTATCCCTGTTGGCATATTTTGGGCCTCACACCCCTAAAGGTTTAATTTCAAGAACTCTCTGCAGGAGATATTGCATTTGGCTACAGTTCCTATGGATAAATTTAGACTAGTTGATAAAGTCAGGTAGCTAGGTCCTTAAAACATCCCCTTCCATGACATGAGGTAGATTGCCAATGATGTTGAGTGACCTATCCCATAAAATTCTTACCTGCTCCAGTTTGGAGGGATAGAGAAAGACCGATTTTACCACTGGTTCTTGTTATGCTGTCAGTTCTTCTTTTATTTCCATAACTTGCTTTGTGTCTGCTTCCCTGTCAGTTGTAATGCCCTTGGCTGACTTTAGACATAGCTATAGGCTATAGCTATCTAATGTCTACTGTAGGCTACCTGGTATTAAGTACTACTGTACCCAGTTATCCATAGTATTTGCACACTGTGGCCTCACCCTCACCAAACCTTCCTGCCTGTAGCTATCACCCTTTATTATGGGTGTGGTTGTAAACCTAGGAGTATAGCTAATATTGTAAGAACTACGGTATAGCTATCTTTGTAAAGCATTCAATATGCATACCTACTTTGCACTCTGCTGTCTTGCTGTTTGTGTAGTCTAGTTGTAGTTTACTGCTTCTGTGTGACGTGCTGTTTGTGTGTAGTTCCCAGCTTCTGTGTTTTTTTCTGTTTCTCTGTAAATGCTTGTTTGTGTGTCCTGTCTCTTTGTAAAATGCACATCCTCTCATGCTACTTGTGTGCGCTTCTATTTTCCTTGTATGGCTACTGTCTTGCTGCTGTGGTCTTCTAGTAAACCACATAGCTACTACTACTTAGGTTCTTCCTGAAGTGGGAAAACAGGAGAAGAATTCTTATTGTGAAAGATCTAGGCATAAATAGAAAAGGAATAAAATCTACCATCATCATGATGGTTAGTGTAGCTACTGAGCATGCAGTACGGTAACAGTTGGTACTGTATGTTTAGTGAGAAATGTTTTGACATGGCCTAGTGCCTGCCATGAGCATTCACTGAGTGCATAGCTAGCTATGCCTATCTCACCCCAAAACTGTCTTGGATAACCCAAACTAGATGAGAAAAAAAGTGTAAAATGAGTGCCTAGCAGTGCAGTACATATTGTATCTGTAGAAGTAGGTAGGTATCTAGTGGAATTGATATAACCCTGCATCACTAGTGGTTATTCTAACAATAGGCTTTAGATGTTTACCTCATTCTCATCTTTGTCTTCCCTTCCACCCCCCTCCCTTCATTGTCTAAACATACGTAGCTGTGAGCTAGAGAATCTTTGAAAGTCTTTATTATTGCAGTTTCTTTCAGTAACTTAATCCCATAGCCTATTCCTACACTACATAAGAAGAAAGGTACTTCATAAATGTCATTTCAAAACATTGTTGTCTCTACAAGAAGTCACTGTTATCACATGAAATGAATGTTTCAGAATGTCGGTAGGTACTTCAGTGAAGTAATTTATATCAAACCTAGCAATTGTCCCTGCAAGAAAAAAAGCAGTGGTTTAGTTGGCCCTGATGAGCAACATTGCAGAATCTGAGTTGTTATTGGAAACTGGCTGAAACTGCTCAAGAGTCTGAGTCCATGGAAATATACATTTTTTGAGTCCAAGGATCGGGAGTCAAAAATTAACTGGACCCAAGAGTCAGAGCTGGACTTGTTTCATCTGCATCTATAACCCTGCATGTGGTAGTATATTTCTACAGAAAGTACCTACCGTACCTATTTCCCACCCTTTGTATTTCTTCTCTCTTCATTTAAAGTTGAAGACAATGTATTTATTCTCCTTAAAACCAAGCTATTTTTGCCTGCCATAGAAATGATCAGTTGAATAGTATTAGACTAGGCCTATATATTGTATACTTAATGTTTGCATGCTTTCATTAGTTATCTCATTTCTAAAATTTGATACCTCTATTATAAAAATTTATATGTCAATGAGCCATAGTTTGTATTTTATTTACCAGCAATATAAGCTAGCTATTGCTCTTTTTAAAAGTTGGTGGATTTATAGTTAGCTATGTTATCCATGCTATTAGATAAGCTATAGTGAACTTTGTGTCCAAGGTGTAGTTTCTGTAGGACTAGGTATTTAACTTTCCTTGTTTCATGCACTACCCTATTGCACCAGAAATTTTGTAGGTAGCCTACCATACTTATGTTAGCTGGTTGTAATGATTACAGTAGCTATATCAATTTTGTCATTTATATTTTGTATGCACCAGGAATCTTCTTCCAGTAGCCAGGTAGCTAGCTACTGATTCTCTAAGTAAGACTGAGACTGACCGAAGTCCAGGCATCTTCTTCCAGTAGCCAGGTAGCTAGCTACTGATTCTCTAACTAAGACTGAGACTGACCGAAGTCCAGGAATCTTCTTCCAGTAGCCAGGTAGCTAGCTACTGATTCTCTAAGTAAGACTGAGACTGACCGAAGTCCAGGAATCTTCTTCCAGTAGCCAGGTAGCTAGCTGCCGATTCTCTAAGTAAGACTGAGACTGATCGAAGTACTGTATCTGATGGTAAAGTAAATATTGGTAACTTCTTGTAACTAAGCACATACTGTAGTGAGTAGTAGCTATCTACTGTGTGTTGCATGATGTAGGAACATCCATATCATAGCTACCTACTTCTGCAAGGTAGAGAGGTCTTGTAGCTATCATTATCCACCTGTTTGGAAGATAAAAATGACAATATCTTATTCAGTTTTTAACATTAGCAATTTTCATTCAATTCTATGTGTTGCAACACTTATGTGCTACATGAAGCTTCCTATAGGTATGGTAGCCAGGGTTGCGGAGTCGGAGGGTTCAAGGTCCGACTCCGACTCCTGGCCCTCCAGAATTTCCGACTCCGACTCCTGGTCCTCAAGATTTTCTGACTCCCGACTCCGACTCCTAGGTCCAACTACTAGATATTTCATGTAAACATTAAACAAGTCCAAATAATTTTTGCTAATATAAACATATATCAAGTTAAAGATGTTAGGTGTTTTGTACATATACAATGATATTTTGCATCATTTGGAAAATTTAAGTGAGGACATGCGGACATTAAACAAATTTTGGTAAAACTTTTGCACCTGGTACACTATGTGAGGGGGGCAGGGGGATAAAAATCGAGGGGGGGCATAATGTAAAGGTGAAAAAGTTCTACCCAACATTTTCTGTTACCGGAGTAGTGTATCTTATCCTTTTATGTACCATCGATATCGACATTTTCTCTTTATACGTTTTTTTTATAGGTGTAAATGTAAAAAAAAAAATTTGTGACTGAAAATTTAGATTTGAATGATATTTGTTTATGAATGGCCTGTCGGAGTCGGACTAAAAATTCCGACTCCGACTCCAACTCCTAGAGCAAGTGAGATTCCGACTCCGACTCCCCCTCAAATCCTCCGACTCCGCAACCCTGATGGTAGCCTACCAATTTTTAGTGGTTTACTCTGACAAAATACCTCTGAAAGTGCCTCACTCACAGGGGCTTGGTACAGAGGAACTATACTGCTCTGTCTGTGCTTACCAGTTACAAACTGTTCAGCCAATTCCCAGTGTTTGCTCAGGCAGAGTATTTACTTGTATTGGAAACCTCGACAAGTTGTATGATTTCCGAAGGTGGTTACCTATTATGCCTTTGCTGATCCCTGAGAAACTGTGTAGCTCTGTCAATATTGAACTTTTTCTCAGTGGTTTGGGATGGCAGAGTTCCTATATTGCAGGTCTCTCTCTGTTAGCTAATGTTAGTGGCTCCAGAGGTACTCTGTATTTGCTCACCATAGAGAAGCTTTTTAATGGGACATTTAACACTTTTTATGATTGTCTTCAATGTAATTAAAGGAATATTCTTCTCACCAAGAAATACTGGATGCTTTGCCTATCATTCCCACCAGGAGCCGCACTGACCTGCAGCAGCAGCAGCCGCAGTCCTTCACTGCCCCCCCAGACAGCCAGACGTACCTGTTTGACCACTCCACCACAGCCACGGGCGGCAGCAGCGGCTCCGCAGTCATGTCCTCTACTCTAGTCGAGACTGTCTCTATAAACTATGAAGATTTTACGGAATATTTTTTGACGTGTGGAACTTGTTTATGTGAGTAGCTACCTACGTACTGCTAGGCGGCTGCAACATCTGCTTATATGAACTGTAAACCTAATAAATCTCTTCCTCTTTTTTTGGAAATATGTACCACATTGTAGTTATGTCTGGAAGCTTAACCCTTTGCCTCCTGAAATTCAGATAACATGTTTTCTCACTTTCTTTTTGTTAAATTTATGAAAAATAGGTTAGTTAAACAGATAGCTATTAGAGAAAAAATTTAGTTTTACTTGCAAACACAGTATTTTTTTGCATCGGCTTCTACAGATGCCGTCAGTGTCTTGGGTAATTTACATGATGCATAGCTTTTGTGTAGGGAAAAATAGAGAGTGGCATCTGATGATGCCGTCAGGAGGCAAAGGGTTAAACTAGCAGTAATGTCTGTGCATTGCGTATCAACTGAACTATATTTATATAATTCATTTGCAGTGGCTTGCTCCGCAGAGTACCTCTGTCGGTAGCACTTAGACTCGCATAGCCGAGGCTTCTCCATGACAGGAGGACAGGTCAGAGTCGTCACACTCATATAAGACAGATAAG
>LQNS02278139.1:7688541-7705951 GCA_001587735.2 Parhyale hawaiensis | reverse complement strand
CTGCGGAGAAGGCACTCGGGACCCTTGGGTGCGTGATGCCCAAACATATTGTGGCAGGGAAAGGGCCCGCCACAATATGCCCCTGAGGGCGCAGTGTGTCGGGCCGCCCGCGTCTTGCTGCATGGGGTGCTAGAGACTAAGGGCGAGTTCACACGTCATTCATATCAACGCCTTCGCTCTTCCACGCGTCCCAATGTGTTCCTGTGCTCTAGAAATAGCAGGAAAGTGCACTGTTTTACGAGTTTCATTTCATTCCTGTGCCCTAGAAATAGGAAAATGGCTGTTTTATGAGTTTTATTTCACTAGAAATTTGAAGAGATTTCCGTAACGTGCCTGGCGATACAGCCAGAGGAAACTGATCTTACAGTTGACATTTTATAACTTTCAGTGGCGTACTCGAAGTTGTGCTCACAAAAGCGCCACAAAACAATGGGTCGAGTGAACGCGTTCAGATGAATGACGTGTGAACCTGGCCTTTGCACTTGCCAGTCTGCTCAAGCTAAGCGTGCGACCGCATCGCATAACACCGCACTATAGAGGGTTACAGGCCCAGCACTGCCCAGTGTCAAGGGGCGCAATGAGAGCAGCTGGCCAACACGGCGGGTATCTGAAGGAAGGCCGCTCTTCCAACCATATGAAGCACAGTATTTGGGTGCTTCAGACTGACCTGCAGTCAAGGTACATAGATAGCCTTTAACAGGTCAAGTGATAACATATGGGTACTTCTAATTTGCTGTTATTGACAGGACGTTTTCAGTGACCCAATACAGGATTAACCGATTGACGCATACTATCCATTTGTCTGGACCGCAGTAATACGCCTATCAAGGCGAGTGATATAGATGATCATATGCGTTGAATAGGCTACCTATTACAACCATCCAGGAAAATGGAGAGAATGCATTAGCCCGTTACGGTGGACTGAAACATGCCTTCATAGGACTTATATTCTGCACGATAATAATCAACACTTGGCTGGTAAAGAGTTCATGGGTTCAGGAAACTTTCGAGTGTTGCAACCGCGGGGCTATCGATGGAATCAAGGCGGATGAGAGGATTTTTCGTCTCCACATTAGGCGGAATTCACTCTTAAAGATTACAGCAGTAAAATAAATAGAAAAAGCAGTACGCTAAAGATCACAGCAGAAACAATGCGGAGCACAAAGCTAACAAAACTAAAGCTACAAAAGACTTATGCCAGTAACTCGGCGAAGAACGAGCCAACATATGTTGCACTTCACATATAAGGTAATTTCTACGAGAGAGGCAAATGAATTTATGGAAGAAATTTCTAAAGGGCCAAATGAGGTACTTACCAATAAGTATTTTCAACTCCTTGTCACAATCAGAAGTAGCTATACATGTCACGAACCAAAGACAGCGTTGTGACTGGTGACGTGGTCGTATAGTATGAAGTGCACGTCCAATCACAACCGCAGCTTGCTATGCGGTAAGTTGACGTCATAGGGAACCAATGACAGCGCTTCGATAGGTAACGTGGTGGGATAGTACAAAGTGTACCTCAATTATGACCGCCGCTTGTAGTGCTCCAGAGAATTCAAGAGCGTAGCGGAAATGAAGCCCTCTGATTAATTGGCTCAGCAGAAAATTTTCCCATTAGCACATAAGAAGTTACCTCCTTCAGCTGTACTATGGTCACTATGCGCCACCTTACACGGTGTTAACCCTATTCGTACCAGGCCGTGTTACTTTACTACAAGAGATCTTTGTCCTATTTGTATTGCTACGGGGAAATGCCTTTGTGGCGAAGTAGTATCCCTGGTAGTGATAGGGTTAAGGCTAGTTCACACCATAGTCAAATGAACGAGTTTTTCAGGTCCTCGTCCGCACACGTTGCTGAGTCCGCTTAGATAGCACATACAGCACAACGGTATTTTAGGTCTAACTTTTTTCACACTTAGAAAAATCTTCAACTTTTACTAGTTACACTTGATGAGCAAACGACTTGAAGGCTAACAACTTAGCACCTTTTTTATACCCTCACCGTTGGGTTTACGAGGGCTCCACAAACTAAAATTCCTATTGGCGTCAAGACCATCACTCGCGCTAGAGGGCAGAGTGTGCCGAGTCAGCAGTTCTGCAATTTTTTACACGTAGGTCAACCTAACTGGCTGCTTGCACGAGATAGCGATGATCGCTCTATACCTTCTGGCATTTTTTTTTGGGGGGGGGGGGGAAGCATAGAAAATATAAATTAGCTTCGAAACTCAGTTCTCGCCTGTTTTTAACAATATCAAAACGTTAAAAAAGGCCAAAAAATCTATTTACCTTCCGATCTCACAGTTTGCGGCCGCACTACGTTCGTACGTGATTAGCCGAAAGAACACGTTCATTTGTCTATCGTGTGAACTCACCGACTGCAAGAAGCTACAGTACAAGCCACTTCTCATGTAACTGCGGCAGCGTCAACAAAACCAGCGACATTCCACCTACTTTCGCACAATACAAAAGCCTGTAAACATTACGTAATTCATAAGCAGGATATAGTAAAGACTATAAAATTAAAATATATACAGTAGTTTAGGCCTCCCAAACCAACACAAAGACAACGTAAGGGAGGAAAAGAAAACGACATGCGGCACATCTCTTTAAGAGGGGTAACCCCTGGACAGATGGCCATCACGCATGGGAACATCACCCCATAAAAGAGAAGGAGGAACAGAAAAAAGACTGGCAGTAAAAGCACGAAATTTGGGAATAATGCGAAAGTGGGCGCGCGGAAGAGAGATATCTAGAAAACCTAGGACTACAAAACAGACTAGCTACTGCAAAAAGCGCGCCGTAAGCGTGGGGGGGGGGAAAGACCGAAGAGATACTAAACGATAATTAGGAAACCACAACAATAAAACTTAAGTACAACACATACAATGAAATTGACAAAATTGAGGGATTTCTGAAAAAATAATGCACAGGAATGAGCACAAAAGAAATCAAATAACAACTAACAAAATTAACTTGAGTCCTGGCGGAGGTCCATAGCTTGCACCGTAGCAGAACCTTCAGCGAGAACAGGCTGACAGGCACTGAGCAGCTAAGAACAGACACTGCCACGGTAGAGGCCAGCACTGTCGCACATATAACCTCGCTTTTGTTATCATAGTTCCAAAATAATAGAAAACCGCTTATCATTCCTGAAGAAAATAATCAGAACGCCATATAAAAACGTACTCGAAAACCATTTATTATTCAGCAAAAGAATGATAATATTTAAAAGCCGTTGATCATTTTTTAGATACATAGAAATGTTTAAAAAAATGCATAGGGATCGTTTGAAAAAATTATCTGCAAAAAACAACACTCGAAATAGCTAGATTATCCATGCATAAAAAATCACTAAAAATAACACTATGTCTCTAAAAACATAATACTCGAATTCTGCTGATCAATTCTGAAAAAACGTAATATTCAAGAAATCGCTCATCATTCTAAAGCAAAAATATTCAGAAAATCGCTATCATTCCCCTAAATAACAAACCCAATACTCGAAAACTGCTTATTATGTATAATAAAAATAAAACATGATGAGAGAACCGCTAACATTCCCCTAAAAATAATGTTCAGTGAACAGACACCACTGCTACGTTAAGTACCACGTCTACGAGTTCCCAGTATAATCGTCACGATATATGTATTAATAGTATAAAACTTCCACGCTGCCCCAAACGCACAAGCATCGCAGTTCACTTACTAGATATGGCAGTTATGTCAGGTCTGAGAGTAAGCGTTACGGCCTTGAAATGTTCAGAATTGTGAAGTCACAATTACGCAACGCCAGTGTGGAAATACCAAAGATTCCTCGCCGCCACAGAGCCGTGACGCAAGTGTGACGTCACAATTCTGAAAATTCAAGGCCGTACCGCTTACACTCAAATCTAACACAACTGTCTTCTATAAATGAACTGTGCGTTGAAGTCGATGCAAAAAAAAAAGCACACAATCTACGGCTAAATAATCACATCAATAACACAACAGAGTAACGATAAAGCTGACTGCTGAGATTCATAGGTTAGGTACAACAAAGAAAAACGGACATGGCGCGTTCCATTTGGCCCATTTGTTCGTAATCAATATCTGGTTAGGTCTGTGCCCTCGCAGTGAGCTGTGAATGTCAAAATAACATTAATGCTGCAACTGGAGTATAGTAAAACTTTACTAGTCTGGCGTGAAAGTGAGCATCTAACCTCGAATCGAAGCGCAGCACAACCATTCTGTGTCGCTGAGAGTAGAAGATCATTGCTTCGAAATAAGTGCTGTTGTTGTTGTTGGATGGCCCTAGTTGCTTCCCTTAGTTGGGCAACGGCTGACACCCAACAACCACACAGATCTACAACAAGTTGCGGTGCAAAAGGGGAGACAGAGAGAGTGGGAGAGAGGGCTACAACCCAGGTCCCCAATAATGAGCTAACACCTCATCAGCTCCACAATATTGCTGCCAGACACACAGACACGTTGTGCAAACAAGGGAACAGCTGTACCTACGCTGTGCTCGACAAAACGAAAAGTCAAGTTATTTCTTAAGGAAAGGCAATTATCTCGGGCATAGTTAAAATGCTAGCAACATTAACCTGTACTGTGAAGGAACCATAAACAAGGATACGAGACATAATAGCTAATACCAAGAGAGATCATCATTAGAAAACGAGACCAAACGTCGCTGATATGTGGAAAAAATCCGCGAAGTCAAGAAAAATATTATCCCTAACTGTTTTACCTGGAGCGCAGTAGCACAACACTGAAGCCCTTCAGTCTCAATGAGTAGAAGTAGATCAGTTTGCTAGCGCAGCGATTGTAAGCCGCATCGCGCCGAAAGTCGCCATTTTGCCCCAGCATTTCTGCAGGAAGACCTCGAGTGGACGACAAACTCATTCAAGTCGGTCCTGTATCTTAAAATGCTGTCTGTGCTCTACGGCTCGCAAGACAACAAGGCGCAAAGCATCTCTTAAGAGATGAAGAAAGAAAAGAGACGTGGCAGAAGAAAGAAACGCTCGTACAGAGGGGTCCTTTCCATACCCCTCCCCCTCTCCACATTGGAGCAGGTGGGTGACCTGTGGGATAATAGGTCACTTACCACCATCGGTGATCGACCTCGCGAAGCAGAAGGGGAAGAGTAGAAGACCTACTTAACCTTACAAACTAATCTTGTCAGCAGGAGCAGCGTCTACGTGCAACGTCCCCAGCAGAAAAGTTATTCACGAGCCCTGGGCTGCAGCATAACAGGCACAAGTTGCGCATCAACAGACAAAGGGGCGATGAGCTTTAAACAAACGAGGGACATTTAGCCCCAAACAAATGGATGGGCACTGAACTGAGCTCTTAAGATTCCCTACTGACACAATCTCAGTAAAGACGCACTGATGGCTTACCAGCCGTTGCTACAGCTACAGTGGGCTACAACAAGTGCGAGTTGAGACCATATAATTAGCTACCAGTAAGTGCTTATTCATCTGAACTTGACGCCTCCGAATCCTCGCACGTGCCGCCTTGTGCCACTACCGCACTATCCATAACCCATCTATGATAACGTCCCCGACTAATCATTTATACAGACACGACAGTAATTGTTAATAGAAGGTCGAAGTGACAGCATCGGCCACTCTCTAGCAATGGGTCAGTTTGTCGCGTCTACTGCCAGCTATCTAGTCTAATAAGTACTTATGTAAGTACAAGGATGCAGCGGTACGTCCACAACAAGTACCTAGCTATATGTAAGTACTCGATTAGTGCTGTTCTAAGTACCAGGACGCAACGACAAATAACAAGTACTCAATAATTACACATAAAAAAGTTGGAAAGCACCCCATACGTGCACCGACCCATATGGCTGGAAACATCGAGACAATATCTGTTATCCTGATTTGACTTAACCGTTCAGGAAACAGTGGTGAATATGGAAGGGGGCATGGCACCACGCCCTGTCCCCTAAAAGTTTTGAGATCATCACGTATCCCCCCCCCCAGGCCCGGGATCGATCTGGAGCCCCATCTTGAATCAAGTGTCAGCGCCGTATGGCTGGGGAACCACCGTCGAGACAAGCGACGTGCACGACAAAATGTAGCGGAGGGTACAGCAGCCTGTTGCCCCCACAAGCTGCAACATGAGCACAGGACTCCCGTAAACATCGCACAGAGTCGCTTGTTGTCTGCGGGGCCTCGGGCTTAGAAACCAGCGGCATAGAGCATAGGCAATCGGTACAAGCAAGGAGCAATAAGCTGGTTGTTCACAAGTTTTCCCCGCAATATGTCTGAACCATCCTCAAAGCCACGGAGAGCCAGAAGGCCCCCCACTCAAAAAAAAAAATATATATATATATACAGTGGAACTCGCTTAAGTCGTCACCTCTTAAGTCGGAAACCCGCTCAAGTCGTACACTAACGGAAAAGTACGACTTAACATTTGTAAATGTCGACTTGACCGAATTTCGGGTAAGTCGACAAAGTATCGAGTTATCCGATGAAAAGTGTTGATTTACCATCCACTTATGTCGAGTTATGCGAATACGCGCGCGCCAATGAGTAGCTATACGTAGCTGATTCCCGAGCTTGGATGACGCAATAATTGTCGGGGTGATGAAATACATATTGCGAGGAAAATTCACATTATCTACTGATAATATATTCATTATAAAGCTGTTAGTGTCCATAATGAAGATATTTAAACGAAATGTAGTACATAATGATTAATGATAAATTTTTTCATAATATGTGCGTACGTATGTATTCCACCGCCCTATCGCACTGAACTCCACGCGGCCGCTGCTATGTATTCAGTCTTTGCCTGTCTGTGTTCGTTTTTTTTAAAGAAAAGTGTTTTCTTTAGTTTCATTGGTTGAAATATTAAGTGTTCGTTCATATGTAGTTAGCCTATGTGTTAAAAGGAAGTTAAAAGGAAAAAGGAGTCAATAAAATATCACGTATATACAACATGAGTTTAAAAAGCATCAACCCTCTGCTTCTAAGTCCTCACCCTCCCCTCCCCTTCTGCCAAGGAAATTCACCGAACCCTCATCCTTGCACTCATCACTGGTCTTTCATTGGTGAGGACATTTAAGATACATAGGCTATCAGTAATTTATGTGTACGGTAAGTTTACATGTTGCATAATCTCCTTATGTAGCTATGACACATACATATAGCTATATACGTATGTATATGCATGAACTGTTGAATTCTGGTGCTTAATACGTAGTATGTACAATTGTACATACGTATGCATAGAAGTATGTAATACAGTACTGTACCAATACTTAAAATGGGATACAACCAAGTAGTACATAGCTTTAAGTCGGACTTGTATATGACTTAACAGGTTATTAGTACGACATAGCCGAGTTATCGGTTAAGTCGGACACATGTACGACTTAACAGAGTATCGGATAACTCGACATGTGTACGACTTAAAGGGTATCGGTTAAATCATACTATCGGTTAACTCAACAGGCCTCCGCCCGATGGTGTCGACTTAAGCGGGTTCTATTGTATAGGGATAATACCGATCAATTGCCGTAACACCTAATGCGAAGTGAACCTGTTGGAAGTACAGTGAGTTAACCAACAGGCCTCCGCCCGATGGTGTCGACTTAAGCGGGTTCTTTTGTATAGGGATAATACCGATCAATTGCCATAACACCTAATGCGAAGTGAACCTGTTGGAAGTACAGTGAGTTACCCAATCACACACAAGTCTCCGAACCGAAGTCTGGGGAAACCAACGCTCTTTGAGGAGTTAACGAACCAACCCACACACTGTATGCATATCCGCCCAGCGATTGTCCAGTGTCTGTACCTACCTTATTCGTATGAAACTGAAACGATTTTGGAAAAAATTTCGCAACAGGTTAAGCCATGCAGAATTTTTGGTCACCAAAGAAGCTAAAACTGTAAAGCAGATACTGCAGCTACCAAAGATTCCGTTAGGGCAGGCCCTGTCACCTTTCCACGGTGGATTTTTCGCCCAAGGCCGTAGAGACGAACGAGTAAGACCGACCCTCGGATCGAGCCAGGGAGTGTCCGACACCAACTTCATGGGCTCCAAACTGGCCAACTGCTGTTAGGCGGCACTTCTTTCCCTTGCAGCAATACGATTGGAATCTCTGTAGCTCAATAACACAGGCTGGGTAATATAAGGCTAAGTCACCTAACCCATCACAGCATAGCCTACTACATGTATATGATACGTATCCACCGAACCGTGTTATTGCAACGGGAAAGGCAACATCAAGTGATAGATACAAAATAATCGTCTCAAAGTACCGGCCCAAACGTATATGTACGGCAGGTCTCTATTCAGTTATTTGCAGTGTAAGTACTTAGTTACAACCCAAAGGTAGCTACAGTGAGATTATGGCTCCTTCTATGTGGCACGGCACTTCCCAGCTAAACAACTAACCCCAGAACAGGGAGCCCTGCCAGTCGCCACAGATAGTACCTATATATCTGTAGCATTAATGAGCGATAATTACAGTTCAGTACTACATATTATGATACATGGAATAACCTCACAACATAAATATGACACAAGGAGCTGCAAATCATAATTCATCAGCGTCCATGCATACAGGAAAATTGTGGCACTGAAAACAGTGATGACATAACACGCATAATATTAAAATACTGCATATTTATCAACCTAAGAGTCACATTACAACATATAAGCTTGCAACAAGCAATACAACGATGACGAGTAGTGTATAGGCCTAAAAAAAAAGATCGTTCACGAATATAGAATAAAAAGCTTGAGGCAAGTAATACATAACGACACAATAGATCAACGATACGCGGGAGTGTCCGCTTGATGGCGCTGCAAGTCAATGGAAAGAACGCGCCAAAGCACCAAAATATTTCATCTGCGTCTCGAAAGCTGACGCAGTAACGTGAGTTCTATTTGTCTTTGATAATTATCGCAAGGAAACGAGACAGGGAAAAAGAAAACATGAAGAGAGGACACAGGAGGGACCGTCGCGTGGAGGGTCTCTTCCAAGACTCTCCTCCCTGAGCAAGTAGGGGTACCATGGGATAGGTCGCTTACTGCCATCGGCGGCCCACCCCACGGAGCAGACGGGAAAGCAACGGCTACTTCCCTAATTTAACAGCAGGAAAGACAGCCTGATGCAACGAGCCCTGTGGTGAAAGAGTAATTCAAAAGGCGTGATTATTTAATTAATATCCCATAAGAACAAAGCCCAGCATTATTAAGAATAGCGAGATAACTACCCGAACATCTTACTTTGACATCATAAAGTGTGTTACACGCAAAATAAAAAACTACGGTAGAGGTTCCCCTATACAGCACAATGCCCAAAGTTTCACTCAGCAAAGGAAACACTGTACACATCACTTAGCTACACTGGCTATAGGGCAACGTTAGGGCACAGCGTATGGACTTGGTCCTACAAATGTCACAAAATGCACCATTGTAACAACATATTTACATCATCAGGTAGTGAATTTTCAGCGCTGTGGGTTTTTTGTGCTAGTTCCACTGAACAGAACAGGCTATCTGTTAAACACACCCAACAAGTGGACCGTGAAAAGGTAGGTAGCTAGTACCGAGTAAGATCCAACATTACTGCACAGCCCAACTAGCAAATCCAAATGCACTGGTCCGTGTCGCAAAGAGATACGCGCTAGCTTCTCGCAGAAGAAAGCACGGCAGCAGTTGACTACAGATTGTGAGAGACGGAAGGCTTGTACGAAAATTGCGACCCCGAAAAGGAGCCATCTCTAGCTAGCACCTTCCCAGTGGAGTGTGAATGCCAAAAACGCTGCAATTCGACCTTCGCAGGATCTTCACTTGCCCGACGTAGAGATGAAAGCGCGAGCTCCAGCATACAAACGCAGCACTCAAGCATTCCCAGTCACTGCTAGTACGGGCATTAGGACGCAAACAGTGCATAGGGAAAAAAGAACAATGTTTTTGAACGGCCCTTAGTGACATGCTGTAGAGCGACGATACAACCCGTAGCACGAAATTTAAACAAAAGCCGTTTTTATTTTACGTGGATAAATCCAACTGTGATACGTGTACAATGTACAAGTTTCAATTGACTAGCGCCACTCCTAAATATATGCGGATTCGATTTATACTTTGCAGGAGAGGTTGTCCCATTACTAATGAGCATCCCACCGAGTCAATGAAAAATATCTTTTTCGCTTCCCCCTATGCAATACTAGCACTCTCATGAGCATAAGAGACGACTGCATTTGTAGGACATTGTATAGCAAATATGGAGCTAACCGCAGCAAAAGTATTAGAGTATTGGACCAGACGCTAATCAACCAAGTTGTGACATCATCATCTCGAGATTTCCCGCTATTGCCGTTATGTGACATACATGGGTGCTTTGAGAAGAAGTTAAAGTCGTACTAGAGTATAATGTGTATGGTAATTGACATGGTTTAATTCGAAAGAGACAGTTCGCAAGCCAGCTACCGACACTGAAAGTTGAAACCCTGCTGCAATGCAAGTCAAGCGCATGGTAGAAAGCTGTAAAGAACAACTAAACAAAGATTTCCAATTGGACATCTGGCCAGCGTAATTGGGCCACGGGTGAGCAGCCTGCTCTGACAGTGGCCCCACCGACGCAACAAGCGAGCTACCGGAATGGGGCATTTGCGAGAGACGTGTTGGCTGTGACAGACAGCAATGCAAGGTGTGTTGCGTCGGTGGGGACAGTAGATCGTTATCCCCGACGTAAAGTTCTTCCGTACAACAAATTTAGAGCGTCATACTTTACTTTGTGTATTGATGTGCAGGAGGCTTAAGAATCTCCAAAGAAGGAACGTGACACAATGGGCTACTTGTGCATAGTTCCAAAGCTTTTTATAGGGTCAAAGGGCGCAGGCAACAGTACGTAGGTACCTAGTTCACTCAGCGCATCTATTTCTAAAACTTGCGAGTAGTCTAGTTAGGATTTCTCCCTTTAAATTGTGACGGATACACTTAGCTACTTGCCCCTTCACGGAGCTGCGCTCACGTCTAACGGCCGGGAGCACTATTGGTCCAAAGTAAATGCATTTCACTGACCGACTGCGGCACCATCAGCAGCATCTCTGGACACAGCAAGCGGTACAATGCTGACACTCACTACCAGTAGCTGTCATGATGCACCAATTTTCAATGCAGAGCTTGCACAGTAGTAATGTGATCTGGATGTGGCATGCGCACGAGTACGGGTATCTGGTTTCTGAAGTCGTGGACACCATGAAAAGCTACATCAACCATCACTATCTGAAGTTTGTGGCGCACCGCTCACAATTCTTACTTATTATCATCACTATCTAATCTGGACTTGGTATCTGTAGCAGTATCTGAAGCGCTGGACACACTAAACTACACTCGTCACCATGATTAATATCTGAACTTCCCGATGCAATAGGGGCAAGTGTATCTGAAGTTCCATACGTTTTAGATTCACTGCCACTATCGGTACTTCAACACATCAACTTCTTAATACAGCACAAATCCATGGCATTTACTCGTATGTGACGTGGCATAACATTTGCAGCCACACTTGAAGCACTGAACAAAGTCCACCAATGTAACTGCCACTATCGGTACCTGAACTTCTTAATACAGCAGTTGGCGATATCCAGCACGAGCAGCCAGCCGTCCGAGGTGGTGGCCAGTCCAGCAGGTCGCTTCAGCTTCGACTCGGTCGAGTCTATGGTAAAAATGAGCGTGCCGAGGTAGTAATCGAACACCTGCCGGAGGATATGAGACGATAGGTACAGTAAGTATATATATTTTTGGGTGTCTGAGTTTGTACCAAATGTTATCTTTCAATATATACACAATGAACATAATAAATTAATTGAAATAGCACTGCATGAAGCGAGACAGCACCTTTCTGCAGGGCTATAAAAAAAGATTTAGTTACAGAGAGCAGTTATGTCCTGACAGGAGCTAAAGCAGAGAGGTTATGAGCTTTCGTTTGGTGGTCAGAGAATGCAAGATCTTGAGATTTTGTACAGCTATTTAGAAATTTTGGGGGGTTTATATTTTTTTAATTAGAATTTTCTGTGGGTGTTGTTATTGCTCTCTGTTGTGATTAGGTAATCTTTAAAATGTATCTGCACCAATGGTAACCGCACTTGAAGAGAGCTTATATAAGAGTGGATAATGTTATGTTTAATAATACTGGAAGAGATCAGGTACTGGAAAAGTTCGAGAACAGGGGGATCATGAGCCGCTGCTGAAGATTCTAAGTCCTAAAACACCTTAGAGAGGCAAAAGAAGTAGCAGAGCGGGGTATAATACAGGGTGCTTGCCTCACGGCTGTAATCCATACGTTATCAACAGGAATCACCGTCTCTTTAGGCCACAGTTTATTTAAAAAAGACAGTTACCGTAAGTCAAATCTGAAGGTTTGCGCTACGCCCTTCAAACCTTCAGAATTGTGACGTCACAACTGCGTCACGCCATTGTGGAAATACCTAAAATTCCTCTCTGCAACAGGAGTGACGCCATTGGCGTGACGTCACAATTCTGAGGTTTGAAGGATTATCGTAAACGCTCAAATCTGACAACTAATCTTCTGTAAATGAACTGTGTTTCGGCCGACAGTAACAGCGACGACAGTTAGCTGATAACCGTCTTACGGGAAGGGTGTGGGAAGTTGGTGCTCCGGCCTCACAAGACACCTACAAACACACGCTGTCTTCGCTGGTCTACCTATGGCTTAGGGCACATCTGGAAGCACGCGGAACATGACAACACCGTCTGACGGCTCATACTCTAATGACAGCCGCTCGCAGTCACATCCAGCCACTTGCTCAACAGCCGCTTGGGACGGCTCCAACACTAACTTAAACTACCTGAGGCGCACTCCATGTATTCTGCCTCCGATGGGCACTACCTGCTCAGCTATCATACGACGCCACTACAGACAGCACTTGCTCAGTACCTATCCCAGACACTCCAGACAGACACAGTTCAGTATATTTCCTGTGTCACTACAGACAATAGCTACCTGCTGGATATTTTTAAAAGCCACTACAGGCAGAACAGCTCAGAATCCTATAGCTACGGGATGTAGCAAGAGTCAGTATTCTAAGGACAGGCAGAAAGAGCGCAGTATCTCTTCATAGCACAGAGGCAGTACCTACCTGGACGCAGGAGTGCGTTCGTTCCTGCCTCGATGCGAGCAGCAGGCCGTTGGTGTCGAGACAGATACCGCCGTAGGTGCCCTTAGGACCCTTCGGACCTGCTGGAAGCAAATAAGCTAGTGTCTTGGTAAAGTACTCGAATATTAGTATATATAACAAAGAGAATGAACCTCCTTTTTTACTATACTAGCAATGCAAGCACGCACAAGAGTGTTTCCATACAGAGTCAACGCGCATCGTACAGCACGTCGGAAATGAAGAGTAAGAGCAGAACACAAAGTGATACCGTGAGTAGGAGCACGAAAATGAATGGAAGCAAAGCAGGCACGAGCGAAAGACGTCCGGAGGACGAGGTACGGCAGCCTATAGTCCACCTAGGAGCGATGCTCCCCATAGCATACATAGACGTAGTCGAGAGACCAGCAGGATTCTGACTTCAAGCAGACAGAAGGAACAGTCTGTAACTGTGAATGGTACACAACGCATTGAGTGACACGTGCGCCAGTACCTACTCGTCCGCCCATGACCCGGATACCTGGGGCAATCTGTCTTACTTAATCGCGTGTAACACATTTCTGACGGCCCTCACGCCCGCACATCTCAGGGAGGACTCCCACGGCGTCTCTATCCTTCCCTCTTCTCATCCTTCTTTTGCCTATCTCCCTCCACTACCCCGTCGCCCTCCGGACGGAGTTAGCAGTTAGGTACAACTGTAACATACCTGGGGGCCTGTAGACGGTCCTGATGTAGTTGCCGTGAGTGGAGAACACCTGAAGGCGGTGGTCAGCAAGCACAACCTCGCCAGTCTCATCCAGCGTCGTGGTGGTGGCGATGCTTTCACCATCTGCGTCTTGCATCAAGGTAATATGTCAATTAGTGCATGGAGTGGTGATGAAACACATGTATAATAATTCGTATGTTTGTGACAAGTAACGGTGAGAATACGCAGCTATTTTTCATCTGCAACAAGCTTAACTCATGAATATTCAATCAGGTAAGATCCAATCAGAAGTACTTGGTACAATCAAGTGAAACGGCGACACGGTGGTGAAGGTAAGCGACAACACTCAGGGATAGTTCAATATAGCTTCTTATCATAAAGGGCAAAATAGAAGAGAGCTGTAAAGTAGATGTAACAATGTTAATGGAGACGGTTAATGTAGCCGTTTAAGGTTAATGTAGTTGGTGAACGGTTAATGTAGGTAGTTGGTGAACGGTTAATGAAGACGGTGAACGGTTAATGAAGACGGTGAACGGTTAATGTAGACGGTGAACGGTTAATGAAGACGGTGAACGGTTAATGAAGACTGTGAACGGTTAATGTAGACGGTGAACGGTTAATGTAGACGGTGAACGGTTAATGAAGACGGTGAACGGTTAATGTTTACGGTGAAGAGTAAACGCATATGGTGAAGGGTTAATGCAGACGGTAACAGGTTAATTTAGACAACACAGCTGCACCACTCACCAGCTACACTGGAAGTATCGCCCCCCACAGCTCCCCCAGTGGGGGTATCCACAGCACAGATGGCTGCCAGATCCCCCAACTTGCCGTCAGTGTTGCCCCTCTCCCCCCAGACCTTGATCAGCGTGCCCCCTGTGGGGGAGAACACCAGCACCCTGCACCCGTCGATCACCAGAATGACTCCCGAGGGCGCCACAGTAATGGCGGTGGGCTCCTGTGGACCAAAATTGTCATTTCTTATACAGATATTAGCTAATCATACATGTTTAGAGCTACTAAGAACAAACAATATCGTAATCTGTAGTACGTATAATGTAGGTAGGGTAGTTAGGCCTATTCTTACGACTCCAGCGAGAGACCAATGAACATTACAGTGCGAAGTCTCTTCATCTTCTTCTTTTTATGAATACATAGTACATAGGCTAGAAGATGGAACACAAGCACGATGTGTTCTAAAGTTAGATTAAAGCGCATGGACGCGGGAAATTGGGAATAAAGAGGAAGTACAAACCAATACGTCCATGCAAGACCAATGGAAGTAGCGTGACCACAAAACAAACACGTTCAGAAAGTATGCCATAAGCTACAGAACCGTATGGGTGTCCGCAAATACGCGACTGCCTACCTATCAGATACTCTCTGAGAAGACATGATTCCCCCAAAAGAGGATTTAAATAATCTTATATTAATGAAGCAGTAGAAAAGCTCGTGAACGAGTTTCTTTGTGAGGAACTAGTCACACCAACACTCATTCACCTGTAGCTCCTCATGAGAGAACTGCTGGACGATTTCGCCCATCTGCGTGAGCTCCGTGACGGTCTTGAGGCGCCAGTTGACCAGGTGGAGGGTCCGGAGAGGCGGGGCTTGCGTTGATAAAGAGGAGCTATGCATCGAGGGAGCGGGGCTTAGCGCCACACCTGTCACTCCTCGACCTGATAGAGCGTCTCCTACCAGGTGATGCTGCTCGCATAAATCTGTAGCACGGACAAATCGTCAGAGATGGAGCTTCTATAGAGAGGGAGGAGAAATGGAACAAGGAGGCGGGGCTTAGTGCCAAGGACAAACAGGAGCGGATGCTTCAGGGAAAGAGAAGCACGGGGCCATCCCCTCCTCCCCCTCCCAATAAGAACTATGGGAGAATCATTTGGCCAACCCTAAACTATCTAGAGTTATACCTTCATTCAACTGTCACTCATATTATTTAGGATATCATTATAATGCCCTACTTTAAGCCTCCTACCCAATGCAGTGTGATCCAAAGATAGAAAGAAATATGGGACCTATAGTATGCTAAGAGAAACGTAGAACCCGATCATGAGGTTCATCCGCCATAGGATCAACGCCCATAGGCTGAGTCAGTCGGGAAAGAGAGGAAGAACAGAGCAAAGCATCTTCAGTAGGATCATGGAAATGGAAGGAAGCAAAGATGGCAGGAACGACAGATATCGTGAAAGCCAAGCTAATGCTAAGTTACTCTGGGAGCACAAGTGCCCATAACAAAAGATAGGCGAACCTAACCCTATGACCCATCCTGCGCCTCCTGAGAAGTGTTGCTGAAGACCTGGAACGCCTACTGTATAATGCACAGCATGAGTCAGAAGTATAAACAGCATGAACAGGCATACGATTTACTATTTAGAATTTTCTCATGGGTCGCTTCTACAAATTCTACAATCCCTCCAAAAGCCAAAGACTCGCTCTGCCCCCCTCCCCCAAAAGGGTCAGATCCGTGTTCGGTAGTAGGCACGGAGCAGCGCCACATGTGGGACACAGTTAGTGGTACCCATGGCCTAAATTATTCAGCATTCACTCATGAAAGTCACACTCGTAGATACTACACAACGGAACTGGTAGGGTTTTACATTGTTTCCTTTATCGTTCGAAACAGAACTACCCGCAAAAGACGCGGTTAAAACACTTAGCATGCACTATCCATACCTAGTTAACTCTGGCCCCACCCACCTCCATCCAAGACCTTGATACGGCTGTTGCCGGTATCAGCGACAAAGACGGTGACGGCTGAGGTGGTCTCGTCCACACAGATGGCGGCGGGCTGCAGCAGCTGGTTGGTACCGCTGCCCTTACAGCCGTACACAGTGTGGGGGTTGTGGTCCCCACACACCTCCACACTCACAGGATTGTTTTTGATGGGACGCCCGAAGATGTGAGCCGACACGGCGTACGTGCCGACCTGGGAGCAAGCGAGTCTTTGATATCACATTTGTAGCATAATTTTGCTTATTCCTCCCCATGCTCCTGCTCTAGGGTAGCGGCAAACCAAGAGTTCAGCGAGAAGCTGGCAGTTTTTGAGCAGCACGGGAATGCATTAGAGCGCACACACCGAAGAGCGGCATTACCGCGCTTCTGAAACATTGCTAGCCTGCCCGCCAGCTTCTCGCTGAACTGCTTTTGGTGTGCCAGCACCCTTAGTTCGTACAACCGTTACGCTTTCAGTACTACCTAGGGGTAGGGTTGCCTTCATACGATTTGGGGACGGAGCAACACGAGTGTTCACATGCCACAAGTGACCCATTTACTTCACAATTCCTATGCATAATACAGAGCTGGGCAGTATCTAGATACTTTTTTGTATCTAAATGCTGTATCTAGATACTTTTCAAATGTATCTAGATACTTTTTGCCTGTATCTAGATATTTTTTAGATAATAACTAATAAATTATACCTATTATTATACATGAAATATTGTAAATACAATAATATTCAGGTTCATAAAATAATGATAAAGCCGATAACTAAGCGAACAAAAGATGGCAACCCTGAACATGTTCTGTCACGTTGGCTCACTATTCTATTAATTTT
>LQNS02278139.1:7676854-7687403 GCA_001587735.2 Parhyale hawaiensis | reverse complement strand
CTGTTGGAATTTTGGGCTTTGTCTCAAAAATGAAAGCTGGTAAGCAGTAGTGAACGCTGGACGAGGTTTCAGCTGTTGTGATGCTCAACTGTAGTGAACCGATGATGGAAAGTTCACTACAAACTAGTAAAACTATTAAATTCAGTTGTAAAAATAAAAGTATCTAGAATTGTACCTATAGATACTTCTAAGTATGTAGTATCTGTATCTAGATACATTTTAAGGGTGTATCTAGTACCTAGATACATTTTTGAGTATCTATGCCCAGCTCTGATAATACAGGCCTCAAATATCAATGAATAACATTGTTTTTGTTCTGTGGTATTTCCACAGGGTCCAGCTAGTAGCAGTAAATCTACTTTACAAGGATTAGATTGGAGGCTCTCACCTGTCGAGTCGCAACCCCATGGGTGATAGCGAAGTAAGCAAAGCCTTGAGGAGAGGGCCGGGTAACCTAGCTCGAGTCTGCCTAAATCTCTAAAAAAAATTTCTAGATCCTTCTTGCCCCCTCCCTCGCCGGGTCTACACGATAGCCAAACACACGAGCTGTATTTACCAGTTGCCCTAATGTTTTGTGTATTCATCGAACTGGCAACTGTGAGTCGACCAAGAAGTTGCTGAAATGTTTCGCCTCAAAATTGGAGCACACTATATAGGTATATCTTAGAGAGCTTCGTGGGAATGTGTTACTAGAATGGAAACGATAAAAGATTTAGGAGAGCTGAACAAACTCGTTTAATCGACGATCGCGTGAACTCCTCTCACCTGCTAATAGAAGCTCCTTAGCTGCTAATAGTAGGTGGTCGAGGGCACCAACATATAAATTTGGAACCGCATCATTATTTTAAGCCAATGGGAACTTGCGGCACAACAAGGGCGACGTAACCGAGTAAAACTAAGTGACATACAGTAGGCCTATGTCGGTCGAAAGCCATCGATCCACACAGGATTAACACTAAAACGCACAAGAAATCGGGAAGAAAGAGGAAAACAAAACAAAGCAACATTATACTCTGTCCATTTTACCAAAGCAGTTTGGGCGTGGTCAAATTCCCCTACAGCGTTGCCAATTGTCTTGGCATTTCTGAGATTTCTCTTTTGCAGGATGTGGGCGGGGCTAAGTTATTGGCAGCACAAAATCTCAGAAATGCCCATGGAACTGGCAATGCTGTAGAGGAATTTGACCACGCCCAAACTGCCTTGATAAAATGGACAGAGTATGGTAAGAGCTTGGCAATGGAAAGAAGCAAAGTAGACCTAGCTTAGGCTAAGGTCACCTACAGGGTGCTCTTGGTGACAGCTGGTGTGGCTGCTCCCCTTAACATAGAATAAGCAAACCTAACTTACCCAACCCTATGTTCTATGGCCCGTTCTAAGCACCTAGAGAGCTACCTCTATTACGTACAACAGAACATATCACTATGGCGAAATATTACTGGCCACAAGACACAGCAGCCAGCTGGCTGGAGTACTCACTGTTGTGGGTGTGAAGGTAATATCGTAGGTGCCGTCAGTGTTGTCCGTGACGTCGCAGGGGTAGGTGGTGCCGTCACACTGCACCTCCGCCTCTACAGGGTCACCGCCACTTACCTGCACAAAGAAATTGCGTACATGGCAGTCAGGGACAATGAACAGTGCAACAATAATAATGTTTATGCTCGAGGCCGGATGTTGCCCCAGGGAGGTGAATTCTTCAAGGCTCAAGATTGCATGTCGGCGCTTCTGAGAACCACAGTCCGCTGTGAGAGCACTGACCTAACCAGAAACAGGGACAGTCGCGGTGGGCTAAGTCGCAGTTATCCCATGAGCCTTCCTTTTTGGACGCCCAGCGGGCGTTCGCGAGTGCACATTTACAAACAGAAATCGCACAGAAAGACCTGGACATTCCTTTGGAATATGACAGTATGGTATGGAGGATGATGTAGTTACGTTGCTGGACCGTTTCAACAGAAACTATGAAATTATTAGAATAATGTAAGCGTCAATTTCCACTGAAACGGCAATCTAGCTGATGGAGAAACAAGGGGCATATAGTAGGCTACTACGGTATGCTGACAAAAACGTGGACTCCACACAGGATCATTCCCATTAGTTAATCGTGTTCACCAGCACACAATAGCAAGAGAAACCACAATTCCATACCTGGTTGTGTCCCTGGTAGTCGACGGTGTGGAGTGTGACATGCGTCCGTAGGTGCGTCACGGGCTTGCTGCCACCGCTGCACGGCACAGACAGCGTGCAGAGGCTGGGCAGGGTGCGGGAGGTCGCCACGCGCCCGTACTCCTTCAGGGCACTGCACAGGTTGCTGTACGTTGCGCGGGGGCTTGGCTCAAACCTGCGAGTCCAGATCGTTAATTGTTACAACAATTATTTATGTTAAGTACGGTCAACAGTTGTGCAAAGACTGGCTCGAAGTGCCGGTCCACAGCTATTGCCATTGTGTCGTCAAGGAAATGATACTTCAAATAAAGTTTCCCCAATATATAAAGGCCAAACCCTTCACAGGGTTTAGGGGGGAACTGAGCACAACACATGAGAAGTTAGTAACATTAGTAAACATAATTTCTTGCGCTTCGAACTTCGTTCCTCTTGTGCCGCATTCTCAGCAATAACTTCAACGATTATACCTCAGCGCAACACCCAGGCCCACATGCAACACTTTGGGGCCAAACATTTACCACAGCAAAATGACTCACTTCCCGCATTTACATTTGTTCAGGCAGAACTTGGCATTTCTTAAGATTCCGCGTGGAAGTCATAGGCTATTCCGTACTGACCGACCGACCGATGTCAGGCACAAGCCCCTCTCTACCTAGCAACCAAACTCACTTGAGGAAGGCGTTTTCCCTGGGCTCGGCGAGACCTGAGAGGGAGTCGATCTTGGTGTTGAGATGAGCGATCTTCTTTGTGATGTTACGGACCTCCACCTGCGACATCAAGCCATTGATTATACTCATCGACAACTTATTGACGACAAGCATTTTGCGGGAGGAAATCTCCAAAGTGGTCGTCCGCTCTACTTCATGATGCCAACTTTCCGGTGCGTTTCGGTCTATGACGTTCTATTTTCAAGTCATTACAAGCTGAAGCTAAGATTTCATCGGTGCTTTTCCTGCACAGCGCCCACTGGAATCATTTGTAGCGTTTCAGATATAATGCTATAGCTACGAAAATCTCAGGAACGAATTTTAAGTGAAAACTACCTGCTAACCAAGTTTCAGTGGCAGGTTTAAACCTCCCGTCCATTGGTGAATTGTTATTTTAACTAGGTTTTCCCGCCATAATATAAACATAGACTACATAAGAGCGATCTCATTTCATATAGTCTAGTTTAAAATTCGAGTCAAACCCGGGTGAGTTCTATTAGCCTAGTAGTGGTCAGCGCGCTACAACTGAAAGTCCCTGAGGGAAGTCGAGGGTAGTGAGGCAAAAGATATTCTGACGGAGATACGGCCGCCAGAATACAGTATCACCCGGGAGACGTTCAATGGGGAATGTGTAGAAATTCTCGAGTCCGCAGTTAGTTAGTTATAGTTAGGAACTCGATTCCGCAGCTAGAGGGAATTTCTTGATACTGGACACAAGTGACTAAACTCTTCTTATTATGTTGAAAAGTCTAAGCCTCCGAAAGCAGCAGAAACGTGGAACCCATGCACGAAGGTGTTCCCATACAGAATTAATGCAATGAGAATAGCAAGCCGGGAAAAAAGAGAAAGAACAAAAAGTGATAAGTGGGAGTATGGAAATAGAAGGAAGAAAAGGGGGCACTAAGGAGAGATGCCCCCGGGGAACGTTGCTCCAATCCCCTACATGGCAAAGCTAACTAACCCTACCCTGGTGCCGGTGGCCCATCTTCAAGGGATTCAAACTGAATAAAACAAAGTCCGGTAAATTAGCATTATATAGGCTAATTAACAGCCTTCCTGACATTCATATTATAACAGACCCAATCAATGACAACAATTCAAAAGGAGCTGGAGTGAATGACCAAAAGATATGATGGATACAGCTACCTACTAGTTCCTTTTCTATAGAAAACAAAGCAAAGCTATCACCTCATCAACTCACCTGATATTGGAGGCCCTCGCATTCATTGCGCACCCGCGTTCGTTCCGTCTCGATGAGCTGCAGTTGTTCCTGCCAATAACGTCTACATTAGCACACGTGCCCTTATTTTGTGGGCGGCTGGATATAGAATTGCATGGACTGATCAAGCTGCTCTGCTATTCATGATAGCTAAGTAGAAGCGAAAAATTCAAACATTATGAGAGAGTTTTTTGACAGACCAAAAAACTTTGCCATTCATGGTAAAGTGAATCAAATAATAAAAAATGATCAGAAAATGCATTGACTGACTAAAATGTTCTACTTTTAAAGCTATAAAATAGCAGACCATTGACAGCACATGAAATAAATTCCTGATGAACAAAACTTATGGGCCATACATACCGAATCTTTTTTCTTTGATAAAATTTGGTCTCTAATACACCATAGTTGGAATGGTGCCTTGTGATTCGAGTTTCAGAGAAACTTTACACCATTGGTTGGCTTACAAAACTGAAACACGCAGAAACGATGGTATTCTCGGGCAGCTTTTCGAACTTGACACATAAAGCGAACGTGTGGTCAATTTAGTTGAAAGAAGTTCGTTTAGTACAAAGAGACTGGTTTAATTGTAATTTGGTTTATAAGAGCTTTACTGTATAGAAAATATTACTTAAAAGATATTGCTAAGATATTCATGGATTTATAATAAGATCGTAACAGTTCTTGAGACAAGGAACAGCGACTTAATGTGCATCGACATGGCAGAAGTGAATACCTCGAAGATAACGTATATAAAAAGATGGTTCTGCGCAGAGGATGTAGCACTTAGATCAG
This sequence comes from Parhyale hawaiensis, assembly GCA_001587735.2. NCBI lineage: Eukaryota > Metazoa > Arthropoda > Malacostraca > Amphipoda > Hyalidae > Parhyale > Parhyale hawaiensis. Next base: position 7,682,522 of record LQNS02278139.1, on the reverse strand, counting down.
AGAAGTATGAGTGGCTGTCACATTACAGTATTTGATCGGATCAATTCGATTTAAAGTTTGTAAATTTAGCTTTGAGATTCGGAAGTTCACAAAGTTGGACAGAACGGTTACCTACGCACGCGCATGCAAATATGGCACAGTCCAGAAAGCACATATGGTAGCCGCAGCGGCAAGCGCAGCAACGGGCTACACAAAGCGCGCCCTGAGCACAAAGGCGCACAACAAAGGCTCACAGTACCTGGAGGACGCTGCGCTTGCGGTCCCTGATGGCTTCCACAGCAGCCACCACCTCCAGCCGGCGCTGCTCCACCAGCTGCAGCAGCGACTCGAAGCTCCTGTTGACCTCCTCGAAGGCGCCGTCCACAGAGTGGTCCAGCGAGTGCAGCTCTGCCGTCACCGTCTCGTTAGCTGCGTTCAGCTGCACAGCAATAACAGCGCGGGGTTGTGAATACCTTCACTAAGACGGCCAGCATCCAAATTGTGAGCGCCACAAATACCAGTGTTATCCAAACTAGCGTCTGCGTACCCCTAGGGGCACGCAATGTTCATGCGGGTATGTGAACAAACAAGGAACTCACAACCAAAACAATGATTTTTAACCATTTTTTTATGAAATCAGCATTTTTATTTGTGTAATCAATTTGAATTTAATGACCAACACTCCAGTAATGCAGTCTTTACATAAGAATGTACTACCTGCATGATTATCCTAAATAGAACTGAATTTGGTCAGCCATGGTGAGCGGAGGGAAGGCGGGGTGGAACGTAACAGTTGGAGGAGGTAATAAGGAGTACAATGGGCGAAAATTTTTGGACTACACTGACCCCTACAGTGATACTAAAGAAATGACATAGCCAGCCAACGGGTGAAACAACACAATAAAGCAACTTTTTTCGTCGGATTCCGTTCACACTTCAGACCTGACAGCACCTCACCCTGACATACAATTACACTATATGGTACTACATCATGTCCAGAAAGACACCTAATCTTGTCAAAGATCATGCTCCATAACACTCCCTGACACTTCACTTACACGCCACATAACTTGCATGCCGCGCACACATCTAACTCCATTTTGGCATATCATTTACACATGACATCACATGTCAATTTGGCATATTACTCACACATCCAACCACATTTTGGTATATCACCGATGACACGTCAATTTGGCATACCACTTACACATCCAACCTCATATTTACACATGACATCTCACCTTGGCACACGACACCTCACCTTGATACTTCATCACTTCCATGCCCTGGCATCCCAGTTCACCTTAGCATAGCACTCATTAGCCTTATAGCAGAGGATCTCGCTCATTCTCTTGACAGCGACAGCAAGAGGCACGACCGTGTGGTGCTGTGAGGCGGTGCTGGTGCTAGGGCCGGCCCCACCAGATCCAGAAGAGTGGTGGCTGCCAGCGTTACACAGCAGGCAGAAGACCAGGTCGCACGACTCGCAGAATAACAGCTCCTGCAAGTGACAGGCCATAGTGCAACTGTGAAGCTCAACAATCGTCTTGTGGTGGACGTACAAACTACTGTTTTTGGAAAAGGTGGGAGCTTTCAGCACTGCAGAGACTACAGAAGCCACCATTACATTTGGGTGGTAGCTGAAGTCTCAGGGTTCTGCTCTTCAATCGTTGCATAGTTGACTTTGTAGCCCTATAGCTTCGGAAATTTTAGCCAACTAGCTTTGATAACAAACTCAACTCTGTAGTACCAGACAAAAATGAGTACCTACGTCAATAGAACTAGCGTAATCGGTACGAAGATACCACATATACAGCCATATGGCGGCGCCCCCACGTTTGTCAAATGTCTATTTTTTCAGTGCGTGTTGGGCAACAATCTTGAAGCACCAGTTATCAGTCGTATACGATTACTGCAATCACAGCCATTACATAATTACCAACTTAACAGCTCAAGAACGTAAGAAGCTACCGATGAACATTTATTAATGACACAACTATCCTCTGTTCTAAGTATTAAACATTAATGTTGCACCTGAAAGTGACGGCTATTAAGCAAAACACAAGCAATGGATTCACCTTGACAGCGCCCAACTGTCGATACTCGAGAGTTCATCAACACTATTTTTCTGTAGGGAACCATAAGTGGTTCGGCATTCTAGGATGAAAATTTCGTTTTTATAGCAAACTAAAACAATACGTAGAGAGAGAACAAGCTATGCCGGCGCTAAACTATACAATCAAACTCATAACTTGAAGCGAGAATGTGCAGCTTACACGTCACAACATAGATGCGGTAGCAAAAACGACGTGCGAGCTGCACATCCTCGCATCAAGCTGTGCATGCAAATATGTAGTGAGGCCTGCGACTAAGAAGTACTGCAGGCAGTACAACCTACTTGTACGGAAATAAATTATCATTAGTAGCTAGCTACATGTTATCAAGAGTAACAGGACATGGATTAAAATTCCGCTCAAGTTAAAGCTGTGGTTGACCATACACCTAACTGCAAACCTCGACGGGAGGAGGTTCCAGTTAGAGATGGAGCGGAGTGAGATCACTCAGAAGCAAGAAGTGCAAGGACAGATCAGTAACGGATTGCTCTCAAGTGGGCTCTGACAGGGGAGGCCTGACGGAGAAGCCCCGAATCCAATTCTTTGTCTGTAGTAGAGCCACTCAGTACCCAGACTGCAATACCACTATAGGGTACCAAGTCAAGAGAGAGAATTTCTCTTGCGGGGAGACTGGCAGGGAAGTGCGGAGAACTCTGTCTTTCCCGACGCTAGTGTAATACCTTTACCTTTGATGATTCTTTGGACGAGGTTCAGGAGGCGTTATGCACGCCACCCACCCAGAAAACATTCCTCAATCAATGTGAGCTAACTGAAGACACATTTTATAGAATATAAACATACCGCCGAGTCCATACCTGAGTGTTGTGTATGGAGCACTTGGGGATGACCTCCCGCCGCTGCGTGGACATCAGGTCCAGTAGCTGATTCACCAGGAATGAGGGAGGCAGAGCAGCTACGCCACCTATAGGCGAAACACTTGGCTTACATTAAGTAAAAGGAGGTAGCGCGGTTCTTATAGCAACTTGTCTAACAGCACAATGCAAGAATGTAGCATACTTGAAGTCACCTAAGCTTATGGTCGTTCCAGGAATTTTTAGAACAACCATTCAATTACAGTACATTGGATTTGTAATTTCTCAAGGAAATACGTAGTGCTTAATTTTTTTAAATCATATTAAAGCAAATACATTCCATTATTTGATGGGGAAACTGCAATAATCTTATGGGAAAATGCTACAATTTTATTGCAGAAGTACCACATGATAATACATATTTTTTAGCATACGGCACTAGCAGACACAGCTGAACACCTGCTGGTCTAAGAAGAAAGAGGACATTTTACTGTTCAGACCCGACAACACTGTAGCTTACCTGTCCTGAGCACCAGGGTTGCGAAGTCGGATGGTTCAAAGTCCGACTCCGATCCTTGGCCCACAAGAATTTCTGACTCCGACTCCTGGTCCACAAAATTTTCAGACTCCGACTCCTTGGTCCAACATTCAACATGTCCAAATAATTTTTGGCTAGTATACACACATATCAAGTAAAAGCTGCTGGGAGTATTGTACGTATACAATGATATTTTACACCATTTGGGACATTAAATTGAAGACATTGAAAAAATTTGGGTAAAACTTTTGCACCTGGTATATTTTGAGCAAGGGCCAGGGGGGTACATGTATTTTCAAAAAAGAAACACATTTTGCTCATGCAAATTTTTCGATTTAGGCCTTAGTTTTTCAGATAATGGGAAATATATATGTATATGGGTATTTTTTCAATTTCAAAAGAATAGAACTCAATGAGTTTTCATGCTACAATAAAAACAATGAGTTTTGGAATCCTTGAAACATTCTAAACAGAACTACAGAGCTGGACTCTCCACTTTCTATTCCATTCAATTGCTAACTAAAATGTAAGAAAAAATTCGGTTTTGAGCTGCATTAAAAAAAATGATGAGGGCAAAAATGGAAAATCCTGTTTATAGTTTTGTTAGGCATTTTTATCGATTCTAAAACTGTCATTGTTCTTATTCTAGAATGAAAACTAATCGAGTTCTATTCCTTTGAATCTTAGAAAAAAAGGCATAGCTATATATTTATGTACATGTCTCATTATCTCAAAAACTAAGGTCTACAGTAAACAAAAAAGTTGTATGAGTAAAATGTGTTTCTTCCAAAAATACATAAGGTATACTGTGCAAATTTCAGAACAATCGGTCTAAAATCGATCATTTCCCCCCTCACATAATGTACCAGCAGTGAAAATTCTACCCAACATTTTCTCAATGACCTCATAAAAATGGAATAGGAAAATACATGGTAGCAATAGCTGTAAAAGAGAAATGTAGAAAAAAAATAGACTATGTCCAATTTACAAAATACAGTATTCTATTACTGCATTTTTTAAAACTTGAGACTGAAAATTCAGAATTTTTAATTTTTTATAAATAGAATTCCGGAGTCGGGCTAAAAATGCCGACTCCGACTCCTAGAGCAAGTAAGATTCCGACTCAGATTCCCTCTCAAATCCTCAACTCGGGCCGACTCCGAAACTCTGCTGAGCACTGCTCTGCACTGGCCGGCACCTCACCTGAAGGTATCCGTATATTCTCCCTGCAGATGGGGCACCGGAAAGCCCCATCGTCCCGTGGGGCGGGCGAGGCCACAATACGGGAGAGGCAGTGCAGGCACACGGTGTGGGAGCATGGCAGCAGCTTGGGGGTGTGCTCACCGCCATCAAATGAACCTGCAAACCAGGGGCACGTTGTCATGGTGGAGAAGTTATTAAAGTAGCTGAGGGCTATAGATGCTCCGTTCAATGGCACTAAGAACCACAAAATAGAAAACCAGGAAATCAACCCAAACAAGGAAGCTCTTGTGGATCTTGACGTATTTGCTCAGTACCTAATTGATGTCTGCAAAGCTTCTGTAGGGGCACTGATCTTTGGCAGAAATGAGGTGGGTCGTGGGGGGCACAGTTCCTTGCATAAGAATCTTCCATCAATGGGGGCCATAGCTCTTGATAATCTGCAGCCAAACGCTCCCTTTTGGCTAGTCGGCCTACATCTGCACCACGAACCAGTATGTATGGAAGTCCTAGTAACTATGGGGGCAGTCAAGCTGACCATACCATTATGTACCTTTTAGAATTGCATTGCTTGACAAAGGTCTGTGCTCTAGGAGTGCAGCACTATTATTAGTACATATAATATAAGTTAGGTTAAGCCACAGTTCTCCAGCAGTAATTAGTTTTTCTGAGAAAGAAAAGGAAGAGATAAAGTAGCTACCTAGTACCTATATAACAAGAACGTTGAACCGATGCAAGGGGATGCTCCCAATAAGAACCAATGGACATGGGAGCAGCAAGTCGGGACAGCACAGGATGAATAGAGCAAAGCATAATCAGTAATAGATAGCACATATAACCAGTGTAGGTATAGGCTATGTACCTTTAAAAGGAAAAAACAAGGCAATTCAATTATTCAACAAAATATGCTTGTGACAAGCCAAGGGCGAAGGAACACGCCCTTTTTCTCACCAAAAGCGAACTTGACACCGTATAGGACTTAGCCCAGGGGATCATACTGCCTTTAACTCTTGATACCTGCT
>LQNS02278139.1:7639955-7650086 GCA_001587735.2 Parhyale hawaiensis | reverse complement strand
TAGAACGTTCAAAGCACAGGTAATGAACACTCAACACGCCACCCGGCGCGATAATGTCAAACTGGCGCCTTTTCAAATTTTTTTTTCGGTATTTGTGTGCATTCGGCAATTGAGACATTACCCTATGTAACTTTGAAGTTTCCAATATTTTCCCATGGCAATAATTAGTGGGCTTACTAGCAACACTGTAAGAATCTCAACTAGCCTAACATGATCTAACCTTACCTAAGCTATCCTAAGTGCTAACCAATCATAACCCGTATTATCTTATGTTAACTTAGGAAGATTATCTTGAGTTTTATTTATTGTGTTTACTGTTCAGTATAAAAATTGGGTCAATTTAAGACACTTTACTTGAATAACTTTTTTGTCGCAAATGCTTAGTTTTCGTCTTTTCGAGATATATGACCTAGAAGTTTCCATTGTTTTTCTATGGGAGAAAATACTGGGCAACCCTCTACAAGCAAAACTAGAGTTGGGTAAGGTCACTAACAAGCCTTTAATGACATTGGCTATTTTCTCCTATAGGAAAACAATGGGAACTTCAAAGTCTAGTATCTAAAAAATTGGGCATTTGTAATGGAAACATACCTATAAATTCTCTTATATGGGCCCAATTGGCATGCTGAAAGCAACAAAAAACAATTGTAAGTTAAAGTAAAAATTTGCCACCTAACCAAGATTTAGTTTCTATAGGATTACCAGTTATAATGATAACTTCAAAATCTAATACATACTTCAAAAACTAAGCATATGAGAAGAAAACTCCAAAGAAGAAAAATGTCTTTGAATCATCCAATTTGTCCATAAACATATTTATTTTCCTTAAATTCCATTAATGGTCAATTTGAAAAATTGTCCCCAAACACTTCTTTCTTCTCAAGTGTCCAAAAAGATTTTAAGTAATTATACCTATTAAATTGTTTTGTATTATAAACTTTTTGTTTCACTTTCATTAAATTTTCTCATTTAGCTACTTTCTTCCTTGTGTTGGTATTCTGCTCCTGATTTGTTTTCCTCATAACAGCTTTCCTACATATTTGATAAGAGTACTGGTAGTGATCTTTTACAATGGTAGCTAATAAACTAATGATATGTTTATTGTAATCCATCATATAATCTAGAAAGTTAGACAGTAGAATCAAAAAATCTCTTAGTATATATGTAGCTTTTTAACAGTCAACTTCAAGTAGGTAGATAGGTAGATATGGTACTTATATACCGTACATTGTTTTGAAGTATTCAGGGGTGTTTAAGCCCTGCATTTATAAGGAGTTCAATTATCAAATTATGGTTCTTGATAGATTTAATTTTTCATTGTTCTGTAATACTAAGATACTGTAGCTAATAGCTTTGATAAGTAGATCCTGTTTTTTTAATGAGATTTGCCTATGTTTCTGAAATTTATATGGAATGTGCAGATCTAGGGAATCATTTCAAAGGCATTACTGGAAGCTCATAATATACCGTAGTAAGATCCAGATCTATTTATTTTATATTATTCTAAAAAACCCTCTTAAGCATAGGTAGCTGAATAATTTTGTTGAAAATTATCTTATGTTATTGGATCCTCACCTATTTTTGGCCATGGCCAACCTTGCCACTTCTGGTGGTTTGATACCTCTGGTGTTGTGGTGGTGATTCAGTTCTTGTTTTAAAAAGGTATATATCCCCTGTTTATGTGGAAGATATGGTGTAGCTAGTTAAGTGCATGCCTTGCCACACAATTTTATTTCTATAGTTAGCTACTGCATATGGATCATTTCATATATTATGATACAGTTGTGAAGAAACAATGTTGTCAGGGTCTGGATCATCATTGTTCAGAGTTTGACCTAAATGCAGAGTGTAGCCTATGTGTCATCCTTGCTGCACACTGACAATTAACTCACTTGATGATGAAATTCTTTGCTTCAACCAGTCACAAATGATTGCCAAGACTAATGAAGCTTAGTTTTTCTACTAAAGGCAGCACACAATTATATATGGTTCCTTGAAAATCAATGCTTCTCTGCCTCACTAAGTGGATTACAATAACCAGTGAGTTCTGTGTCACTGTGTGAGTGTATGCTAGCTTGTTAAGCATACATAGCTACATATTAATAAATGTGTGTGTGTGGATTCCCACCATGCTGTCATTAATAGCAGTTTGTCTCTTGTCTCTCCCTTGCTTTCCAGGATCCTTGCTGTGTTCAGATCATGAGTAAGATTTTGTTGTTGTTTTTGCTGCTTCTGTGTGTTTTTCTGTGTAGCTCTAGCCTTGTGTTATGCTGTGTAACTCTAGCCTAAGCTGTTGTGTGTTATGCAGTGTAACTCCAAACTGCTTTGCATCAGAGTGCAGAGTATGAGAGAATATTTAGGTATTTTTCGGATTTTTTTTTTACCATTGAGGTATCCACACCTTTGTTCACACAATCTGTGGTTGACAGCAGCCATAAACGTTTCTTGGCCCTAGTGGGTATTTATTGGCCGCACAAATCAGTGCTTATGGATTAATTGTTGAAGTATGTATGTATTGATTGCAACTTTACCTTTACCATAGCCTACTCAAAATAGTTTAGGTAAATTTAAAAAGTTATGGTGTATGACAGGCTTGACAGCAAAGTATTTGGTCCATTCAGCCTCGCCCTAAATCCTAGTTAGGGCCAGAGCTTCTGAGTCAGAATTTGTGAATCAGATTTTTTGGGACCATGTGTCAGAGTTGGACATTGGCTTATGCCAGGAGACTTAGCTGGGCATGTTTTGTTGAGAATTGGTGTAAAATTTGGAGCTGGTAAGAGTTGGACTTCTTGCAATGATGGGATCCAAAGAATTGGATTGACTCTGGTTGGAGTTGGACCCAGAAGGTGAAATCCAACCTGATAGGTACCTACATGACTCCACAACCCTAGTCATGGTAACCAAGTGCAGTACGATATAGGTAGTAGGTACCTATATAGCTAGTCTATAGTTAATGATATTGGTTCCAGGTATCCAAATTATGGTGGGACATGCAACTTCAAATTGTATTTGCAAATGGCTGACTTTAGAGATACCTACCTTATCTAGCAATGTAGTTCAATACTGTTTCTTTAACATTTTAAAACATAGGTACTTACTTGCTGGAACTATGTATTCTGCATATTTTTTTCCTGTAGAAGGAATATTCTGGCACACCTTATCCCTGTTGGCATATTTTGGGCCTCACACTCCCAAAGGTTTAACTTCAATACCTTTCTGCAAGAAATATTGCATTTGGCCGCAGTTCCTATGGATAAGTTTAGTTCATAAAGTCAGGTAGGTAGGGTCTCAAAACATCCCCTGCCACAACATGAGGTCGATTGCCAGTGGTGTTGAGTGACCCCCCCCCCCTATCCCATAAGATTCTTACCTGCTCCAGTTTGGAGGGCTAAAGAAAGGGCCCATTTTACCGCTAGTTCTTGTTTTGCTGTCATTTCTTCTTTTATTTCCATAAGTTGCTTTGTGTCTGCTTCCCTGTAAGGTGTAGTGCCCTTGGCTGACTTGAGACATATAGGCTATAGCCTACGTATTGTGTACTGTACCTGGTATTAAGTACTACCATACTCAGTTACCCATAGTACCTATTTGCACACTGTGGTGTCACTCTCACCAAACCTTCCTGCTTGTAGCTATCACCCTTTATTATGGGTGTAGTTGTAAACCTAGGAGTATAGCTAGTATTGAAAGAACTATAGCTATCTTTGTGAAGCTTTCAATATGCATACCTACTCTGCACTCTGCTCTGCCTTGCTGTTTGTGTAGTTATAGTTTGTTGCTTCTGTATGACGTGCTGTTGTGTGTAGTTCCCAGCTTCTGTGTTTTTTTTTCTGTTTCTCTGTAAATGCTTGTTTGTGTGTCCTGTCTCTTTGTAAGATGCACATCCGCTCATGCTACTTGTGTGCGCTGCTATTCCTTTGTATAGCTACTGTCTTGCTGCTGTGGTCTTCCAGTAGACCACATAGCTACTAGCTACTACTTAGGCTCATCCTGAAGTAGGAAAACAGGAAAAGAATTATTATTGTGAAAGATCTAGGCATAAATAGAATAGGAATAAAATCTACCATCATCATGATAGTTTGTGTAGCTATCATGGTAACTTCATCATTTTGATGTTTCAAATTTTTTCCTGTAAGTTTAGTGAGAAATGTTTTGACATGGCCTAGTGCCTACCATGAGAATTCACTGAATGCATTGCTATGCCTATCTCACCCCAAAACTGTCTTGGATAACCCAAGTTAGATGAGAAAAAAAAGTGTAAAATGAGTGCCTAGCAGTGCAATACATATACGGTCCATATTGTATCTGTAGAAGTAGGTATCTAGTGGAATTGATATAACCCTGCATCACTAGTGATTATTTTAACAAATTCAATAGGCCTTGAATGTTTACCTCGTTCTCATCTTTGTCTTCCCTTCCACCCCTCTCCCTTCATAGTCTAAACATAGGTAGCTGTGAGCTAGAGAATCTTTAACAGTCTTTATTATTGCAGTTTTTTCAGTAACTTAATCCTAGCTATAGCATATTCATACACTACATAAGAGGAAAGGTAGGTACTTCATAAATGTCATTTCAAAACATTGATGTCTCTACAAGAATTTGCTGTTATCACATGAAATGAATGTTTCATAATATAGGTTGGTATCTACTTCATTAATGTAATTTACATCTAGCTTAGCTATTGTCCCTGCAAGAAAACAAAGCAGTGGTTTAGTTGGCCCTGATGAGCAACAATGCAAAGTCTGAGTTATTGGAAACTGGCTGAAGCTGCTCAAGAGTCTTGAGTCCATGAAAATGAAAGTATACATTTTGGAGTCCTAGGATTATTTGTAAAAAATTAGCTGGACCCAAGAGTCAGAGCTGGACTTGTTTCATCTGCTTAATGTTTGCATGCCTTCATTAGTTATCTCGTTTCTGAACTTTGAAAATTTGATACCTCCGTTATAAAAAATTTTTTATGTTAATGAACCATAGTTTGCATTTTATTTACCAGCAATATAAGCTAGCTGTTGCTCTTTTAAAAAGTTGATAGATATAGGTATAGTTAGCTATGTTATCCATGTTGTTAGGTAAGTTATAGTGAACTTTAAGTCCAAGGTGTAGTTTCTGTAGGACTAGGTAGGTACTGAACTATCCCTGTTTCATGCAGTAGGTACCGTACCATATTGCACCAGAAATCTTCTACGTACCATACTGCAAGGATTAGAATATGACGTGCACATTTTGGTATATTGACGTGCACATTTTGGTATATTGATGTGCTACTGATTTCTCTACCGCCGGTGAATAAGTTCAATCCCTCAACTTGACACTTGAATTCATTTACAGTAGGCCTAATTCATTGTTGTTATCACTTCAAGGAGTAATAACAATTTTGGGTCGGGGGAGATGTGACGGCGCCAATGCACAGAAGATGTGATACCGTACGCCCTTGATAGGCTATAAATACTGGCCGGAACATACAGCTGACAGATTGTTGCAGAGCCGACGACCATCCGGTTGGTGCAGCGCGGGTGTGACATTCAATCCCGTTGTAATGATTGCGGTATATCAATTTTGTTTGTCATTCATATTTTGCATGCGCCAGGAATCTTCTTCCAGTAGCCTGGTAGCTACCGATTCTCTAAGTAAGACCGAGACTGATAGAAGTAGGTACTGTATCTGATGGTAAAGTAGATATTGGTAACTTCTTGTAACTAAGCACATATGGTAGTGAGTAGCTATCTACTGTGTGTTGCATGCTGTAGGAACGTCCATATCATAGCTACCTACTTCTGCAAGGTAGAGAGGTCTTGTAGCTATCATTATCCACCTGTTTGGAAGATAAAAAGTTCAATATCTTATTCAGTTTTCAACATTAGCAATTTTCATTCAATTCTATGTGTTGCAACACTTATGTGCTACATGAAGCTTCCTGTAGGTATGACAGCCTACCAATTTTTAGTGGTTTACTGACAAAATACCTCTGGTAGTGCCTCACTTGGTACTGAGGTAGATAGGTACCTTACTGCTCTCTCTGTGCTTACCGCTAACAAACTGTTCAGCCAATTCCCAGTGTTTGCTCAGGCAGAGTATGTAGCTACTTGTATTGGAAACCTTGGCAAGTTGTATGATTTCCGAAGGTAGCTACCTACCTAATATGCCTTTGCTGATCCCAGAGAAACTGTGTAGCTCTTTCAATATTGAACTTTTTCTCAGTGGTTGGTGATGGCAGAGTTCCTCTATTGCAGGCCTCTCTGTTAGCTATAGTTAGTGGCTCCAGAGGTAGGTACTCTGTATTTGCTCACCATAGAGAAACTTTTTAATGGGACATTTAACACCTTTTACGATTGCCTTCAATGTAATTAAAGGAATATTTTTCTCACCAAGAAATACTAGATGGTTTGCCTATCATCCCCACCAGGAGCCGCACTGACCTGCAGCAGCAGCCGCAGTCCTTCACTGCCCCCCCAGACAGCCAGACGTACCTGTTTGACCACACCACCACAGCCACGGGCGGCAGCAGCGGCTCCGCAGTCATGTCCTCTACTCTAGTCGAGACTGTCTCTATAAACTATGAAGATTTTACTGAATATTTTTTGACGTGTGGAACTTGTTTATGTGAGTAGCTACCTACGTACTGCTAGTGGGCTGGAGTACGGTATCTGCTTATACTATGAACTGTAAAAATACCTTAATAAATCTCTTCCTCTTCTTTGGAAATACCACGTTGTAGTTATGTATGAAAGCTTATACTAGCAGTAATGTCTGTGCATAGCGTATCAACCTGAACCATTTTTATATATATAATTCATTTGGTGAAGTAGGTACCTATGTAGTGACATCATAATTCTTGAACAGCTAACACTAGCAGTGTTGACCGCTGCTTTAGGTAGCTAGCTGTCTAATTCACAAGATGTCTCATGCTAGTTCCTCTCAGGGGCATAGGATGCGCCATAGGCTTTAGGCTAAGTTGGTTAGATTTGTTTATGTTACGTTATGGGCCCCCAGGAGGACTCTATAGGTTACCTTGACTTTTGGAATGACTTTGATTTGTGCCCACTTTGCTTCATACCATTTCCACACTCCTACTGTTCCCTTTTTCTGTTCTTCCTATTCTTTTCCAACTTACTGAGCCCATGCACATTTATCCTGTGTATTGAACACTTACTTGTATTTCTATCGACATTCTACCGGTAGCTATCTGCCTGTTCCCCTTGTGGAATACTGTAGTTGTGTGTAGAGAGGCTCGTACAACACTCACTTGCTATCCCGATTTCACAAATGATTAGGTAGCTTCTGTGTGTATTTGCTGACTAGTGTCGCGATCTGTGAGTTAAAAGCTACAAAAAAAGTATTTCCTGTTCCTCTTTATTTATGTCCATGGGAATGATTCTCTGTATTGAATGCTGCATTGCAGCTGCCTGCTTGATCTTAGGATTTTTTGTTGAATAATTGAATTGCCCTGTTTTTTCCTTTTAAAGGTACATATACCTACACTGGTTATATGTGCTATCTATTACTGATGATGCTTTGCTCTATTCATCCTGTGCTGTCCGGGCTGTCCCGACTTACTGCTCCCATGCCCATTGGTTCTTATTGGGAGCATCCCCTTGCATCGGTTCAATGTTCTTGTTACATAGGTACTAGGTAGCTACTTTATCTCTTCCTTTTCTTTCTCAGAAAAACTAATTACTGCTGGAGAACTGTGGCTTAACCTAACTTATATAATATGTAGGTACTAATAATAGTGCTGCACTCCTAGAGCACAGACCTTTGCCAAGCAATGCAATTCTAAAAGGTACATAATGGTATGGTCAGCTTGACTGCACCCCATAGTTACTAGGACTTCCATACATACTGGTTCGTGGTGCAGATGTAGGCGGACTAGCCAAAAAGGACCGTTTGGCTGCAGGTTATCAAGAGCTATGGCCCCCATTGATGGACGATTCTTATGCAAGGAACTGTGCCCCTCACGACGGACCCCAATTCTGCCAAAGATCAGTGCCCCTACAGAAGCTTTGCAGACATCAATTAGGTAGTCTACAGAGCAAATACGTCAAGACCCACAAGAGCTCTCTTGTCTGGGTTGGTTTCCTGGTTTTCTATTTTGTGGTTGTTAGTGCCATTGAACGGAGCATCTATAGCCCTCGCTACTTTAATAACTTCTCCGCCATGACAACGTGCTCCTGGTTTGCAGGTTCATTTGATGGCGGTGAGCACACCCCGAAGCTGCTGCCATGCTCCCACACCGTGTGCCTGCACTGCCTCTCCCGTATTGTGGCCTCACCCGCCCCACGGGACGATGGGGCCTTCCGGTGCCCCATCTGCAGGGAGAATATACGGATACCTTCAGGTGAGGTGCCGGCCAGTGAAGAGCAGTGCTCAGCAGGGTTGCGCAGTCGGCCGGAGTTGGAGGATTTGAGGGCGAATCTGAGTCGGAATCTCACATGCTCTAGGAGTCAAAGTCGGCATTTTTAGCCAGACTCCAGAATCCCATTTATAAAAAATATAAATTCTGAATTTTCAGTCTCAAATTTAAAAAAAAAATAGAATATGTACTTTGTAGCTAAATGTGGATATATTTTTTTGTACATTTCTCTTTTACAGCTATTGCTACCATGTATTTTCCTATTTCATATGATGAGGCTATTGAGAAAATGTTGGGTAGAACTTTTGCACCTGGTAGCTACATTATGTGAGGGGGCACGTGGAGGGGGGGGGGGGCAAATGCTCGATTTTAGACCGATTGTTCTGAAATTTGCACAGTATACCTTATGTATTTTTGGAAGAAACACATTTTACTCATACAACTGTTTTATTTAGGCCTTAGTTTTTGAGAAAATGGGACATATATTTAAATATATATGCCTTTTTTCTAAAATTCAAAGGAATAGAACTCAATTAGTTTTCATGCTAGAATAAAAACAATGACAGTTTTATAGACTAATTGATGAAACATGCCTAACAAAACTATAGAGCAGGATTTTCCATTTTTGCCCTCCTAATTTTTTTTAACACAGCTCAAAGCCATATTTTTTCCGACATTTTAGTTAGCAATCGAATGGAATAGAAAGTGGACAGTCCAGCTCAAAAACTAAGGCCTAAATCGAAAAATTTGTATGAGCAAAATGTGTTTCGTTTTTGAAAATACATGTACTGTGCAAATTTTACAACAATCTGCTCACAATTAATGATTCCCCCCCCCCCCCTCCTATGGCCCTCTCTCAAAATATACCTAGTGCAAAAGTTTTACCAAAATTTTTTTTGTCTTCAATTTAATGTCCCAAATGGTGTAAAATATCATTGTATATGTACAAAACTCCCAGCAGCTTTAACTTAATATGTGTGTATACTAGCCAAAAATTATTTGGACATGTTTAATGTTGGACCAAGGAGTCGGAATCAGACTTTGAACCATCCGACTTCGCAACCCTGGTGCTCAGGACTAGGTAAGCTGCAGTGTTGTGGGGTCTGAACAGTAAAATGTCCTCTTTCTCCTTAGACCAGCAGGTGTTCAGCTGTGACTGCTAGTGCCCTGTAGGTATGCTAAAAAATATGTATATCATGTGGTACTTCTGCTGTAAGTTGTAGTACAGTATTTTCCCATAAGATTATAACAGTTTCACCATCAAATTATGGAATGTATTGCTTTAATATCATGTAAAATATGTGAGCACTACCTATTTCCTTCAGAAATTACAAATCCAGTGTACGGTAATTGAAGGGTTATTATAAAAATTCCTGGAACAACCGTAAGCTTAGGTGACTTCAAGTATGCTGCATTCTTACATTGTGCTGTTAGACAAGTCCCTATAAGAACCGCGCTGCCTCCTTTTACTTAATATAAGCCAAGTATTTCCCCCTATAGGTGGCGTAGCTGCTCTGCCTCCCTCTTTCCTGGTAAATCAGCTACTGGACCTGATGTCCACACAGCGGCGGGAGGTCATCCCCAAGTGCTCCATACACAACACACAGGTATGGACTCTGCGGTATTTTTATATTGTATACTAGTGGACCCGTGCGTGAAGAATTCACGCAATAACCTATACGTTTGCCTAATGCCTCTAGGCCGATGCGGAATCTCCTCTTCTCTTATTGGCTTCTTAATTTTCTTCTTTTCTTCATTGATCCTTTGTCGTGCTGTCATCCTTA
>LQNS02278139.1:7599365-7633186 GCA_001587735.2 Parhyale hawaiensis | reverse complement strand
CTGCACGCTGTCTGTGCCGTGCAGCGGTGGCAGCAAGCCCGTGACGCACCTACGGACGCATGTCACACTCCACACCGTCGACTACCAGGGACACAACCAGGTATGGAATTGTGGTTTCTCTTGCTATTGTGTGCTGGTGAACACGATCAACTAATAGTTAGGCCTTCGGGACGTCTGTCTTTCGTGCCCACTTTGCTTCCTTTCACTTTCATACTCCTACTGACCTTGCTGTTGTCTGTTCTTCCTCTTCTCTCCCGACTTGCTGTTCCCATGCGCGATGACCCTGTGTGGGAACACCTTCGTGCATGGGTTCCCCGTTTTTCTATTGATTTACTATATGTCCCTTCCTTTTCCTCTATTAGAAGAGCTTAGTCCTTATTTAGGGAGGCTTAAATCTTTTTATAATACCTAATACCTGATCAACTAATAGGAATGATCCTGTGTGGAACACCGTGTGTGGAGTCCACGTGTTTCTCAGCATACCGTACTATATGCCCCTGGTTTCTCAATCAGTTAGATTGCCGTTGTAGTGGAAATTGACGCTTACATTATTCTAATAATTTCATGGTTTCTGTTGACGCTGTCCAGCAACGTAACTACATCATCCTCCATACCATACTGTCATATTCCAAAGGAATGTCCAGGTCTTCCTGTGAGCTTTCTGTTTGTAAATGTGCACTCGCGAACGCCTACTGGGCGTCCAAAAAGGAAGGCTCATGGGACAACAGCGACTCAGCCCCCCGCGACTGTCCCTGTTTCTGGTTAGGTCAGTGCCCTCTCAGTGGACTGTGATTCTCTGAAGTGCTGACGGTGCCGTCTTTAGTTTTGAAGAATTCACCTCCCTGGGGCAACATCCGGCCATGGCCATAAACCTTATTATTGTTGCACTGTTCACTGTCCCTCACTGCCGCGTACGCGATTTGTTCGTGCAGGTGAGTGGCGGTGACCCTGTAGAGGCGGAGGTGCAGTGTGACGGCACCACCTACCCCTGCGACGTCACGGACAACACTGACGGCACCTACGATATTACCTTCACACCCACCACAGTGAGTACTCCTGCCAGCTGGCTGCTGTGTCTTGTGGTCAGTAATATTTCGCCATAGTGATATGTTCTGTAGTACGTAATTGAGGTAGCTTCCTAGGTGCATAGAACGGGCAATAGAACATAGGGTTGGGTAAGTTAGGTTTGCTTATTCTATGTTAAGGGGAGCAGCCACACCAGCTGTCACCAAGAGCACCCTGTAGGTGACCTTAGCCTAAGCTAGGTCTAGTTTGCTTCTTTCCATTGTCAAGCTCTTACTATACTCTGTCCATTTTATCAAGGCAGTTTGGGCGTGGTCAAATTCCTCAACAGCATTGCCAATTCCATGGGCATTTCTGAGATTTTGTTCTGCCAATAGGCGCTACCTATCTTAGCCCCGTCCATATCTTGCGAATAGAGAAATCTCAAATGCCCAGATAATTGGCAACGCTGTGGGGGAATTTGACCCCGCCCAAACTGCTTTGGTAAAATGGACAGGGTATAATGATGCTTTGTTTTGTTTTCCTCTTTCTTCCCGATTTCTTGTCCCTTTAAGTGTTAATCCTGTGTGGATCAATGGCTTTCAATCGACATAGGCCTACTGTATGTCACTTAGTTTTACTCGGTTACGTCGCCCTTGTTGTGCCGCAAGTTCCCATTGGGTTAAAATAATTATGCGGTTTCAAATATATATGTTGGTGCCTTCAACCACCTACCTACCTACTATTAGCAGCTAAGGTGCTTCTATTAGGAGGTGAGAGGAGTTCACACGATCGTCGATTAAACGAGTTTGTTCAGCTTCTCCTAAATCTTTTATTGTTTCCATTCTAGTAACACATTCCCACGAAGTTCTCTGAGATATATATAGTGTGCTCCAGATTTGAGGAGAAATATCTCAGCAACTTTTGGTCGACTAACAGTTGCCCCTACGAAGGGTACCCACAACATTAGGGCAAGTGGCAAATAAAACTCGTGTATTTGGTCATCGTGTAAATCCGGCGAGGGAGGGGGCAAGGAAGATCTAGAAAAAAATTTGTTGAGGAATTTAGGCAGACTCGAGCTAGGTTACCCGGCCCTCTCCTCAAGGCTTTGCTTACTTCGATATCAGCCATGGGGTTGCGACTCGACAGATGAGAGCCCCCAATCTAATCCTTGTAAAGTAGATCTACTGCTACTAGCTGGACCCTGCGGAAATACCACAGAACAAAAACAATGTTATTCATTGATATTTGAGGCCCGTATTATGCATATGAATTGTGAAAATATATTCTAGGTAAGTAAATGGGTCACTTGTGGCATGTGAACACTCGTGTTGTTCCGTCCGCAAATCGTATGAAGGCAACCCTACCCCTAAGTAATACCTACTGAAAGCGTAACGGTTGTACGAACTAAGGGAATGGGAATGGGCCTTTTGGCTCGTCTACTGCCGCCTATCTAATCTAATCTAAGGGTGCCGGCACACCAAAAGCAGTTCAGCGAGAAGCAGGCAGGCAGGCTAGCAATGTTTCAGAAGCGCAGTAATGCCGCTGTTCGTTGTGTGCGCTCCAATGCATTCCCTTGCTTCTCAAAACTGCCAGCTTCTCGCTGAACTGCTCTTGGTGTGCCGCCACCCTAGAGCAGGAGCATGGGGAGGAATAAGCAAAATTATGATACAAATGTGATATCAAAGACTCGCTTGCTCCCAGGTTGGCACGTACGCCGTGTCGGCTCACATCTTCGGGCGTCCCATCAAAAACAATCCTGTGAGTGTGGAGGTGTGCGGGGACCACAACCCCCACACTGTGTACGGCTGTAAGGGCAGCGGCACCAACCAGCTGCTGCAGCCCGCCGCCATCTGTGTGGACGAGACCACCTCAGCCGTCACCGTCTTTGTCGCTGATACCGGCAACAGCCGTATCAAGGTCTTGGATGGAGGTGGGTGGGAGCAGAGATAACTATGGATAGTGCATGCGAAGTGCTTTGACCGCGTCTTTTGCGAGTAGTTCTTTTTTGAATAATGTAGGAAACAATGTAAAACCCTACCATTCCGTTATGTAGTATCTACGAGTGTGACTTTCAAGAGTGAATGCTGAATAATTTAGGCCATGGGTGGCACTAACGGTGTCCCACTCGTGGCGCTGCTCCGTGTTTACTACCAAGCACGGATCTGACTCTTTTGTGGGAAGGGGGCACAGCGAGTCTTTGGCTTTTGGAGGGATTGTAGAATTTGTAGAAGCGACCTATGAGAAAATTCTAAATAGTAAATCGTATGCCTGTTGATGCTGTTTATACTTCTGACTCATGCCATGCATTATACAGTAGGCGTTCCAGGTCTTCAGCAACACTTCTCGAGAGGCGCAGGATGGGTCATAGGGTTAGGTTCGCCTATCTTTTGTTATGGGGACTTGTGCTCCCAGAGTAACTTAAGCATTAGCTAGGCTTTCACGACATCTGTCGTTCCTGTCATCTTTGCTTCCTTCCATTTTCATAATCTTACTTTGTTCTGTTCTTCCTCGCTTTCCCGACTGACTCAGCCTATGCGCGTTGATCCTGTGGCGGATGAACCTCATGATCGTGTTCTACGTTTCTCTAGCATACCATAGGTCCCATAATTCTTTCTCTCTTTGGATCACAGTGTATTGGGTAGGAGGCTTGAAGTAAGGCATTATAAGAATAACCCTAAATAATATGAGCGACAGTCGAATGAAGATATAACTCTATATAGTTTAGGGTTGGCCAAATGATTCTCCCATGGTTCTTATTGGGAGGGGGAGGGGATGGTCCCGTGCTCCTCTTTCCCTGAAGGATCCGCCCCTGTTTGTCCCTGGCACTAAGCCCCGCCTCCTTGTTCCATTTCTCCTCCCTCTCGATATAAGCTCCATCTCTGACGATTTGTCCGTGCTACAGATTTATGCGAGCAGCATCACCTGGTAGGAGACGCTCTATCAGGTCGAGGAGTGACGGGTGTGGCGCTAAGCCCCGCCCCCTCGATGCATAGCTCTTCTCTATCAACGCAAGCCCCGCCTCTCCGGACCCTCCACCTGGTCAACTGGCGCCTCAAGACCGTCACGGAGCTCACGCAGATGGGCGAAATCGTCCAGCAGTTCTCTCATGAGGAGCTGCAGGTGAATGAGTGTTGGTGCGACTAGTTCCTCAGAAAGAAACTCGTTCACGGGCTTTTCTACTGCATCATTAATTTAAAATTATTTAAATCCTCTTTTGGTAGAATATCTTCTCAGAGAGTATCTGATGGGCTATTGGTGTAAGTTACGTTCGTCGATTCTGTGTTGTAGGTAGTCGCGCATTTGCGGGCACCCATACGGTTCCATAGCTTATGGCATAATTTCTGAACGTGTTTCTTTTGTGGTCACGCTACTTCCATTGGTTTTCGATGGACGTATTGTTTTGTAATTCCTCTTTATTCCCAATTTCCCCCGTTCATGCGCTTTAATCTAACTTTGGAACACATCGTGCTTCAGTTCCATCTTCTAGCCTATGTACTATTTATTGATAAAAAGAAGATGAAGAGACTTCGCGCTGTAATGTTCATTGGTCACACACTGGGGCCGTGAGAATAACTACCCTACATTATACGTACTAGACATTACGATATTGTTTGTTCTTAGTAGCTCTAAACATTTATGATTAGCTAATATCTGTATAAGAAATGACAATTTTGATCCACAGGAGCCGACCGCCATTACTGTGGCGCCCTCGGGAGTCATTCTGGTGATCGACGGGTGCAGGGTGCTGGTGTTCTCCCCCACAGGGGGAACGCTGATCAAGGTCTGGGGGGAGAGGGGCAACACTGATGGCAAGTTGGGGGATCTGGCAGCCATCTGTGCTGTGGATACCCCCACTGGAGGAGCTGTGGGGGGCGATACTGCCAGTGTAGCTGGTGAGTGGTGCAGCAGTGTTGTCTACATTAACCTGTTACAGTCTGCATTAACCCTTCACCATATGCGTAAATATACTCTTCACCGTAGACATTAACCGTTCACCGTCTACATTAACCGTTCACCATCTACATTAACCGTTCATCATCTACATTAACCGTTCTCCATCTACATTAACCGTTCACCATCTACATTAACCGTTCTCCATCTACATTAACCGTTCTCCATATACATTAACCGTTCACCATCTACATTAACCGTTCTCCATCTACATTAACCGTTCTCCATCTACATTAACCGTTCTCCATCTACATTAACCGTTCTCCATCTACATTAACCGTTCTCCATCTACATTAACCGTTCTCTATCTACATTAACCGTTCACCATCTACATTAACCGTTCTCCATCTACATTAACCGTTCACCATCTACATTAACCGTTCTCCATCTACATTAACCGTTCTCCATCTACATTAACCGTTCACCATCTACATTAACCGTTCTCCATCTACATTAACCGTTCACCATCTACATTAACCATTCACCATCTACATTAACCGTTCACCATCTACATTAACCGTTCTCCATCTACATTAACCGTTCACCATCTACATTAACCGTTCTCCATCTACATTAACCGTTCACCATATACATTAACCGTTCACCATATACATTAACCGTTTACCATCTACATTAACCATTCACCATCTACATTAACCGTTCACCATCTACATTAACCGTTCACCATCTACATTAACCGTTCACCATCTACATTAACCGTTCACCATCTACATTAACCGTTCACCATCTACATTAACCGTTCACCATATATATTAACCTTAAACGGCTACATTAACCGTCTCCATTAACATTGTTACATCTACTTTACAGCTCTCTTCTATTTTGCCCTTTATGATAAGAAGCCATATTGAGACTATCCCTGAGTGCTGTCGCTTACCTTCACCACCCTGTCGCCGTTTCACTTGATTGTACCAAGTACTTCTGATTGGATCTTACCTGATTGAATATTCATGAGTTAAGCTTGTTGCAGATGAAAAATAGCTGTGTATTCTGACTGTTTCTTGTCACAAACATACGAATTATTATATACATGTTTCATCACCACTCCATGCACTAATTGACATATTACCTTGATGCAAGACGCAGATGGTGAAAGCATCGCCACCACCACCACGCTGGATGAGACTGGCGAGGTTGTGCTTGCTGACCACCGCCTTCAGGTGTTCTCCACTCACGGCAACTACATCAGGACGGTCTACAGGCCCCCAGGTATGTTGCGGTTGTCGTACTTGCCAACTCCGTCCGGAGGGCGACGGGGTAGTGGAGGGAGATAAGCAAAAGAAGAATGAGAAGAGGGAAGGATAGAGACGCCGTGAGGGTCCTCCCTGAGATGTGCGGGCATGAGGGCCGTCAGAAATGTGTTACACGCTGTGAGGGGTATGAACGCTCACATTAGAAGTATATGTTTATTCCAAAAGTATCGTTCGGACAATCAGGATTCGGTACAACGCTGACACGGTGTGTGTCAACTAGAGGTTGGGTAACACAGTTAACACTTATGTCGATAAGCGCTGTAATTACTGGGCTACCACTATACTGGACGCTACTAGTTGTACAAAGTACAATCCTAGCTAGAGTTACAGAGAGAGAGCGTGTGTGTGAATCGGAGCTCGAGGAGCCGACGGGTTGCGCGGTTGCAGGACTTCCCGCGAATCAACAACGCTATAGTGAGTGACAGGCTTTTATGCGAGAAGACTTCGCGACCGGTTTTTGGCTCTCAAGATCCGGGCGTGGAGGTTTGACGTCATGGGGAATTCTGTCGCAAGTTTCTGTATGTTTAATTCTCCACTTTATGCGGACTACGTGACTCCTGAGATTCGCTCCATGCTGATTTAGCATGAGGCTAACATTTTGGTTTGGGACTTTTAAAAGTTAGAAGTTCTGGTGCGCCAGGCTCTTTTATCCTATTCTAAAAGGCAAGGTGATATTACATTAGATCCAGGCATTCACGGCGGGCTGGTATCGAACCGCAACAAGAAAATATCCTAGGTCAGTTTGACACTTCAAGGTTGCTAGACACACACGTGGCTATGATTACATTCAAGCAAGGTGACATTCAAGCAAGGTGACATTCAAGCAAGCTAAAAGATGTAGCTAAAAGATACATTCTTGCGAATAATATTAGAGCTGGCTATAATCAACTCTCTTGTAATACTAGAAGCTGAAGAGGGTGCGTCGCTCGGTTTGGAAGCAGCGGGGCCATATTGTGTGGTCCCGAGTGGGGACACTGGGCCAGAGGTGGACCCATCATTGCTGGGCCCGATGTAAGTAGGTCGTGGGACGTGGTCATGAGAACGTCCCACACACGCGATTAAGTAAGACATTGCCCCGGGTATCCGGATCGTGGGCGGACGAGTAGGTACTTGCGCACGTGTCACTCAATGCGTTGTGTATCTGACTGTGTACCATTCACAGTTACAGACTCTGTTGCTTTTGTGTGCTTGAAGTCGGATTCCTGCTAGTCTCCCGACTAGGTCCGAGTCTATGCTATGGGGAGCATCGCTCCTACGTGGACTTTAGGTTGCCGTAGCTCGGCCTCCGGACGTCTTTCGCTCGTGCCTGCTTTGCTTCCATTCATTTTCGTGCTCCTACTCACGGTATCACTTTGTGTTCTGCTCTCCGTCTTCATTTCCGACGTGCTGTACGATGCGCGTCGACTCAGTATGGAAACACTCTTGTGCGTGCTGGCATTGCTAGTATAGTAAAAAAGGAGGTTCATTCTCTTTGCTATATATACTAATATTCGAGTACTTTACCAAGGCACTAGCTTATTTGCTTCCAGCAGGTCCGAAGGGTCCTAAGGGCACCTACGGCGGTATCTGTCTCGACACCAACGGCCTGCTGCTCGCATCCAGGCAGGAACGAACGCACTCCTGCGTCCAGGTAGGTACTGTCTTTGTTCTCTGTAGAGGTACTGCGCTCTTTCTGCCTGTCCTAAGAATACTGACTCTTACTACATCCCGTAGTTCTAGGATTCTGAGCAGTTCTGCCTATAGTGGCTTTTAAAAATATCCAGCAGGTAGCTACTGCCTGTAGTGACCCAGAGGAAAGATACTGAACTGTGTCTGTCTGGAGTGTATGGGACAGGTACTGAGCAAGTGCTGTCTGTAGTGGCTTCGTATGATAACTGAGCACGTATTGCCGATCGGAGGCAAAATACATGGAGTGCGCCTCAGGTAGTTTTAGCTATTGTTGGAGCCGTCCCAAGCGGCTGTTGAGCAAGTGGCTGGATGTGGCTGCGAGTGGCTGTCATTAGAGTATGAGCCGTCAAACGGTGTTGTCATGTTCCGCGTTCTTCCAGATGTGCCCTAAGCCATAGGTAGACAAGCGAAGACAGCGTGTGTTTGTAGGTGTCTTGTGAGGCCGGAGCACAAACTTTCAACACCCTTCCCGTAAGACGGTTATCAGCTAACTGTCGTCGCTGTTACTGTCAGCCGAAACACAGTTCATTTACAGAAGATTAGTTGTCAGATTTGAGCGTTTACGATAATCCTTCAAGCCTCAGAATTGTGACGTCACGCCAATGGCGTCACTCCTGTTGCAGAGAGGAATTTTAGGTATTTCCACAATGGCGTGACGCAGTTGTGACGTCACAATTCTGAAGGTTTGAAGGGCGTAGCGCAAACCTTCAGATTTGACTTACGGTAACTGTCTCTTGTAAATAAACTGTGGCCAAAAGAGACGGTGATTCCTGTTGATGACGTATAGCCGTGAGGCAAGCACCCTGTATTATACCCCCCTCTGCTACTTCTTTTGCCTCTCTAAGGTGTTTTAGGAGAATCTTCAGCAGCGGCTCATGATCCCCATGTTCTCGAACCTTTCCTGTACCTGATCCCTTCCAGTATTATTAAACATAACATTACCCACTCTTTTATAAGCTCTCTTCAAGTGCAGTTAGCATCGGTGCAGATACATTTTAAACATTAGCTACCTAATCACAACAGAGAGCTATAACAACACCCACGGAAAATTCTAATTAAAATATAAACCCCCAAAAATTTCTAAATAGCTATACAAAATCTCAAGATCTTGGAATCTCTATGACCACCAAAAGAAAGCTCATAACCTCTCTACTTTACGTCCTGTCAGGACATAACTACTCTCTGTAAGTGAATCCTTTACAGCCCTAAAGTAAGGTGCTGTCCCGCTTCCAGCAGTGCTATTTTAACTTATTTATGCTCACTGTGTATATATTGAAAGATAATATTTGGTACAAGCTCAGACAACCTATAATATATTTACTGTACCTATCGTCTCCTATCCTCCGGCAGGTGTTCGATTACTACCTCGGCA
Organism: Parhyale hawaiensis; assembly: GCA_001587735.2. Taxonomy (NCBI): domain Eukaryota; kingdom Metazoa; phylum Arthropoda; class Malacostraca; order Amphipoda; family Hyalidae; genus Parhyale; species Parhyale hawaiensis. Next base: position 7,623,916 of record LQNS02278139.1, on the reverse strand, counting down.
CGCTCATTTTTACCATAGACTCGACCGAGTCGAAGCTGAAGCGACCTGCTGGTCTAGCCACCACCGCGGACGGCTGGCTGCTCGTGCTGGATATCGCTAACTGCTGTATTAAGAAGTTCAGGTACCGATAGTGGCACTTAAATTGATGGACTTTGTTCAGTGCTTCTAGTGTGGCTGCAAATGTTATGCCACGTCACATAGCTACGAGTTAATGCCATCGATTTGTGCTGTATTAAGAAGTTGATGTGTTGATGTACCGATAGTGGCAGTGAATTCAAAATGTACGGAACTTCAGATGCACTTGCCACTATTGCATCGGGAAGTTCAGATATTAATCCTGATGACGAGTGTAGTTTAGTGTGTCCAGCGCTTCAGATACTGCTACAAATACCAATTCCAGATTAGATAGTGATGATAATAAGTAAGAATTGTGAGTGGTGCGCCATAAACTTCAGATAGTGATGGTTGATGTAGCTTTTCATGGTGTCCACGACTTCAGAAACCAGATAACCGTAGTCGTGCACATGCCACATCCAGAGAACATTACTACTGTGCAATCTCTGCATTGAAAATTGGTGCATCAAGACAGTCAGGTGCCGGTAGTGAGTGTCAGCACTGTATCGCTTGCTGTGTCCAGAGATGCTGCAAATGGTGCCGCAGTCGGTCAGTGAAATGCTTTTACTTTGGACCAATAGTGCTCCCGGCTGTTAGACATGACCGCAGTTCCGTGGAGCGGCAAGTAGCTAAGTGTATCCGTCACAATTTAAAGGGAGAAACTCTGACTAGACTACTTGCAAGTTTTAGAAATAGATGTGCAGAGTGAACTAGGTACTGTTGCCTGCGCCCTTTGACCCTATAAAAAGCTTTGGAACTATGCGCAAGTAGCCCTCTGTGCCACATTCCTTCTTTGGAGATTTTTAAGCCTCCTGCACATCAATACACAAAGTAACGTATGACGCACTAACTTTATTGTGCGGAAGAACGTTACGTCGGGGACAACAATCTACTGTCCCCACCGACGCAACCTAGATCACGCAAAACACCTTGCATTGCTGTCGGTCACAGCCAACACTTCTCTCGCAAATGCCCATTCAGGTAGCTCGCTTGTTGCGTCGGTGGGGCCACTGTCAGAACAGGCTGCTCACCCGCGGCCTAATTACGCTGGCCAGATGTCCAATTGGAAATCTTTGTTTAGTTGTTCATTACAGCTTACTACCATGCACTTGACTTGCATTGCAGCAGGGTTTCAACTTTCAGTGTCAGTAGCTGGCTTGCGAACTGTGTCTTTCGAATGACACCACGTCAATCACCATACACATTAGGGTAAAAATGTCTAGTACCCGTCCACCATGCTAGTAGCCGTCCACTTGGCTTTAAAAACTTCCTCTGTGAAATCTAGCAGTGCTAAAGAGCCGTACATAATCTTAAACTGTAGGGTACTACTTAGCCTATAGTTTAAGCCTATGTACGGCTTTCTAGCACTGCTAGTTTTCATACGGGAAATTTTTAAAGCCAAGTGGACGGGTACTAGACATGTTACCCTATATTCTAGTACGACTTTAACTACTTCTCAAAGCACCCATTTATGTCACATAACGGACATAGCGGGAAATCTCTAGATGATGATGTCACAACTTGCTTGATTAGCTTCTGGTCTAATACTGTAATACTTTTTGCTGCGGTTAGCTCCATATTTGCTATGCAATGTCCTACAAATGCGGTCGTCTCTTATGCTCATGAGAGTGCTGGTATTGCATAGGGGGAAACTTAAAAGTAAATATCTTTCAAAGACTCTCGGTGGGATGCTCATTAGTAACGGGACAATCTCTCCTGCAAAGTATGAATCGAATCCGTATATATTTAGGATTGGCGCTAGTCAATTGAAACCTGTACATTGTACACGTATCACAGTTGGATTTATCCACGTCAAAATAAAAACGGCTTTTGTTTAAATTTCGTGAAACGGGTTGTATCATCGCTCTACAGCATGTTACTAAGGGCCGTTCAAAAACATTGTTCTTTTTCCCTATGCACTGTTTGCGTCCTAATGCCTGTACTAACAGTGACTGGGAATGCTTGAGGGCTGCGTTTGTATGCTGGAGCTCGCGCTATCATCCCCACGTCAGGCAAGTGAAGATCTTGCGATGGTCGAATTGCAGTGTTTCTAGCATTCACACTCCACTGGGAAGGTGCTAGCTAGAGATGGCTCCTTTTCGGGGGTCGCAATTTCCGTATGGGCCTTCCGTCTCTCACAATCTGTTGTCAACTGCTGCCGTGCTTTCTTCTGCGGCCTCGCGCGCATCTCTCTGCGACTCGGACCAGTGCATTTGGATTTGCTAGTTGGGCTGTACGGTAAAGTTGATCTTACTCGGTACTACCTACCTACATTTTCACGGTCCACTTGTTGGGTGTTTAACTGATAGCCTGTTCGGTGAAGTGGAATTAGCACAAGAAACCCACAGCGCTGAAAATTCACTACCTGATGATGTAAATATGTTGTTACATTGGTGCATTTTGTGACATTTGTAGGACCAAGTCCAGACGCTGTGCCCTAACGTTGCCCTATAGCCAGTGTAGCTAAGTGATGTGCACAGTGTTTCCTTTGCTAAGTGAAACTTTGGGCATTGTGCTGCATAGGGGAACCTCTACCGTAGTTCTTTATTTTACGTGTAACATACTTTATGATGTCAAAGTAAAATGTTCCCGTAGTTATCTCGCTATTCTTAATAATGTTGGGCTTCATTCTTATGGGATATTAATTCAATAATCACGCCTTTTGAATTACTCCTTCACCACAGGGCTCGTTGCATCAGGCTGTCTTTCCTGCTGTTAGATTAGGGAGTTAGCCGTTGCTTTCCCGTCTGCGCCGTGGGGTGGGCCGCCGATGGCAGTAAGCGACCCATCCCATGGGACTCCTACTTGCTCAGGGAGGAGAGTCTTTGTAGAGACCCTCCTCGCGACGGTCCCTCCTATGTCCTCTCTTCATATTTTCTTTTTCCCTGTCTCCTTGCGATGCTCTGCGTCTATATTTTCCTAGGAAAATTATAATTATCAAAGACAGATGGAACTCACGTTACTGCGTCAGCTTTCGAGACGCAGATGAAATATTTTGGTGCTTTGGCGCGTTCTTTCCTTCGACTTGCAGCGCCATCAAGCGGACACTCCCGCGTATCGTTGGTCTATTGTGTCGTTATGTATTACTTGCCTCAAGCTTTTATTCTATATTGGTGAACGATCTTTTTTTTTTAGGCCTATATGCTACTCTATTTTCGGCCTGTTAATATCGTCATCGTTGTGTTGCTTGTTGCAAGCTTATATGTTGTAATGTGACTCTTAGGTTGATAAATATGCAGTATTTTAATTTTATGCGTGTTATGTCATCACTGTTTTCAGTGCCACAATTTTCCTGTATGCATGGACGCTGATGAATTATGATTTGCAGCTCCTTCTGTCATATTTATGTTGTGAGGTTATTCCATGTGTCCTAATATGTAGTACTGAACTGTAATTATCGCTTTTTAATGCTACAGATATATAGGTACTATCTGTGGCGACTGGCAGGGCTCCCTGTTGTGGGGTTAGTTGTTTAGCTGGGAAGTGCCGTGCCACATAGAAAGAGCCAAAATCTCACTGCAGCTACCGTTGGGTTGTAACTAAGTACTTACACTGCAAATAGCTGAATAGATACCTGCCGTACATATACGTTTCGGCAAGTACTTGAGACGATTATTTTGATCTGTTTTTGTATCTATCACTTGATGTTGTCTTTCCCGTTGCAATAACACGGTTCGGTGGATACGTAGGTATCATATACATGTACTAGGCTATGCTATGAAGGGTTAGGTGACTTGACCTTATATTACTCAGTCCGTGTTATTGAGCTACAGAGATTCCAAAAGTGTTGCTGCAAGGAAAAGTAGTGTCGCCTTACAGCAGTTGGCCAGTTTGGAGCCCATGAAGTTGGTGTCGGACACTTCCTGGCTCGACCCGGGGGTCGGGAGTCGGTCTTAGTCGTTCGTCTCCACGACCTTGGGCGAAAAATCCACCGTAGAAAGGGGACATGGCCTGCCCTAACGGAATCTTTGGTAGCCGCAGTAGCTGCTTTGCAGTTTCAGCTTCTTTGGCAGCCAAAAATTCTGTATGGCTTAACCTATTGCCAATTTTTTTCCAAAATCGTTTCAGTTTCATACGAATAAGGTAGGTACAGACACTGGACAATCGCTGGGTGGATATGCATGCAGTGTGTGGGTTGGTTCGTTAACTCCTCAAAGAGTGTTGGTTTCCCCAGACTTCTGTTTGGAAACTTGCGCATGATAAGGTGACTCACTGTACTTCCAACAGGTTCACGTCGCATTAGGTGTTACGGCAGTTAATTGGTCGGTATTATCCCTATATTTTTTTGAGTGGGGGCCTTCTGGCTCTTCGTGGCTTCGGGGGATGGTTCAGACATATTGCGGGGAAAGCTTGTGAACAACCCAGCTTATAGCTCCTTGCTTGTACCGGTTGCCTATGCTCTGTGCCGCTAGATCGCCGTTGCTGTGGAGACGGAGACTTAAACTACTCAATATAATAATAATCTATGTCGCTGGTTTCTAAGTCCGAGGCCCCGCAGACAACAAGCGACTCTGTGCGATTTTTACGGGAGTCCTCTGCTTATGTTGCAGCTTGTGGGGACAGCAGACTGCTGTACCCTCCGCTACATTTTGTCGTGCTCGTCGCTTGTTTCGCCGGTGGTTCCCCAGCCATACGGTCCTGACACTTGATTCAAGATGGGGCTCCAGATCGATCCCGGGCCTGGGGGGGCTAAGTGATGATCTCAAAACTTTTAGGGGACAGGGCGTGGTGCCATGCCCCCTTCCATATTCACCACTGCTTCCTGAACGGTTAACTCAAATCAGGATAACAGATATTGTCTCGATATTTCCAGCCATATGCGTCGGTGCACGTATGGGGTGCTTTCCAACTTTTTTATGTGTAATTATTGAGTACTTGTTATTTGTCGGTGCGTCCTGGTACTTAGAACAACACTAATCGAGTACTTACCTATAGCTAGGTACTTGTTGAGGACGTATCGCTGCATCCTTGTACTTACATAAGTACTTATTAGACTAGATAGCTGGCTGTAGACGCGACAAATTGACCCATTGCTAGAGAGTGGCCGATGCTGTCGCTTCAGCCCTCTATTAACAATTACTGTCGTGTCTGTATAAATGATTAGTCGGGGGACGGTAACTAAGATGGGTAATGGATAGTGCGGTAGTGGCACAAGGCGGCACGTGCGAGGATGCGGAGGCGTCAAGTTCAGATGAGTAAGCACTTACTGGTAGCTAATTATATGGTCTCAACTCGCACTTGTTGTAGCCCACTGTAGCTGTAGCACCGGCTGGTAAGCCATCAGTGCATCTCTACCGAGATTGTGTCCGTAGGGAATCTTAGTGTTCAGTTCAGTGCCCCTCCATTTGCTTGGAGCTAAATGTCCCTCGTTTGTTTAAAGCTCATCGCCCCTTTGTCTGTTGATGCGCAACTTGTGGCTCCTATGCTGCAGCCCAGGGCTCGTGAATAACTTTTCTGCTGGGGACGTTGTACGTAGACGCAGCTCCTGCTGATAAGATTAGTTTGTAAGGTTAAGTAGGTCTTCTACTCTTCCCCTTCCGCTCCGCGACGTCGATCGCCGATGGTGGTAAGTGACCTATTATCCCACAGGTCACCCACCTGCTCCAATGTGGGGAGGGGGGAGGGGTATGGAAAGGACCCCTCTGTACGAGCGTTTCTTTCTTCTGCCACGTCTCTTTTCTTTCTTCGTCTCTTAGGAGATGCTTTGCGCCTTGTTGTCTTGCGAGCCGTAAAGCACAGACAGCATTTTAAGATACAGGACCGACTTGAATGAGTTTGTCGTCCACTCAAGACCTTCCGGCAGAAATGCTGGGGCAAAATGGCGACTTTCGGCGCGATGCGGCTTACAATCGCTGTGCTAGCACAGTGATTTACTTCTACTCATTGAGACTGAAGGGCTTCAGTGTTGTGCTACTGCGCTCCAGGTAAAACAATTAGGGATAATATTTTTCTTGAATTCGCGGATTTTTTCCACATATCAGCAACGTTTGGTCTCGTTTTCTAATGATGATCTCTCTTGGTAGGTATTAGCTATTATGTCTCGTATCCTTGTTTATGGTTCCTTCATAGTACAGGTTAATGTTGCTAGTATTTTAACTGTGCCCGAGATAATTGCCTTTTCTTAAGAAATAACTTGACTTTTCGTATTGTCGAGCACAGCGTAGGTACAGCTGTTCCGTTGTTTGCACAGCGTGTCTGTGTGTCTGTCCTTCCACCTCCGGCGCGAGGCGGATATATTGCTTGTTTTGCAGCTGCTCTCAGTGTTACGCCGCTGGAGGTTGTGAGAGGATGTGTGTGTGTTGTTCCCTAAGGTCCTAGTTTTTTATATGGTGCATTGTTATATTTTGAACTCAGTTCCTTCTCGACCTTCCGACAGAAATGACAAAAAGTATTTTAGGGTGAAATCCGGCGCAGTATCGGCCGATCCAATGCAGCGCTAGTCACCGGCATTGCTTGCAAAAGTCGATCTAAGCCAAGCCCACTCGTCGAAACCTTAGATATAAGCGTTGGTTTCGTCGCATCAGATCGTGTTACAGATGCTACGGAGACGACCGGAAAGTCCATGTTACGGAGCAGGTTGGAGTGTCCGGTCGTGCCATGGGTAGGCCTAGCTGATGCAAGGTTACTGCCTGGAACTGGCTGCAACGTGATGAAGGCATGGCACCTGTGAACGGTGTCGGTTTGGCTTAGATCGACTTTGATGGCCCAATGAAACAAGCTCTATCCTTCTGGACTGTTAATTCCAACTGCAAACATTTACCTCCATAACTGTGCTTCAGCCTTCTTCTCCACGGGTCTAGTTCCTTCTTGTCAAGTTAGCCCCGTACCTACCACTTGTGAGTGGTGTGGAACATCGAGTTTTCATACCTCTACAGATGATGTTTTGGTTTCTTATTTTTCGTATCGCTGTGCCCATGCGCGTTGATCCTGTTTGGGAACACCCTCGTACATGGGTCCCACGCTTGTTGTTGCTATGACTACGCCTAACTGCGGACACGTTGCTCGTGGCATACTGTATGTCCCTTCTGTCTTCCTCTCATGCATCACAGCTCAAGCTGTGGATAGGGAAGCTTTAACTGGGAATATAATATTAAAACTTTTTGCATATCTTTACTCTACATGGCAGTAAGTTTTTATCGTGGTGTTTTAAGGGTTTTCCATTCAACACGAAACGTCTTTCTGGATCGCGCCGATTCAATGTAGTCAGTGAGGCCTTCCTTACTCATGGCTGCAGAGTCGGTAGGCCTAAGTTCATAAGGTTGATGGTGCCACTCCGACTTTTGAAACAAGCAGGTGTCCGACTCTCGGGATCAGCAGGTGTCCGACTCCATGCCCCAACACCGACAGCGCTGTAACCTTGTCCTAAACATGCTGTAAGAATACTTGTGCTGTCCGAACATTGCTAGGCCTACTGGCAATGACGTCACAACTTGATGAACTGACTCACGAAGGCTCGCCAACGTATTACGACGCGCGTTCTGTGACTCGGGCCGTCAGTTTCACTTACGGACGTGTTGGTCACATCTTCTCAACACTGTGCAGCACGACATGGCAGGGACGACGCCAGTAATTTGCATTGGGTGTGCTGAGGTGTTGGAGTGAAATGTTGCAGGGCTTCACGTTGCTAAGGGGTACATGTATCTTGGTTACATAAGAGAAGCATTGTGGCGCTGAACGGAGTGTTCCCTCATTGTTTTGGGAGTGGGGGAGCTGGCGTAAAATGTGGAGAAGTTTCACGTTGCTATGGGATATATGCATGTCGGTTACATGGTAGCAATTTTGAGGGAGCTGAGCGGGGTGCTTGGAGGTGGGGTAAACTGTGGAGGGGCTTCACGTTGCTAAGGGTCATATGTATGTTACTTACATGGTAGCAATATTGTGGAGCTGATGGGGGGTGTTACCTCATTACGTATTGGGGACGGGGGTTCAAGCCCTCCCTCCCTCTCTCTCTTCCCTTTGGCACCGCAACTTGTTCTAGATCTGTGTGGTTGTTGGGTGCCAGCCGTTGCCCACCTTAGGGAAGCAACTAGGGCCATCCAACAACAATAACAGCGCTTATTTCGAAGCAATGATCTTCTACTCTCAGCGACTCAGAAAGGTTGTGCTGCGCTTCGATTCGAGGTTAGATGCTCACTTTCACCCCAGACTAGTGAAGTTTTACGATACTCCAGTTGCAGCATTAATGTAGTTTTGACATTCACAGCTCACTGCGAGGGCACAGACCTAACCAGATGTTGATTACGAACAAATGGGCCGAATGGAACGCGCCATGTCTGTTTTTCTTTCTTATACCTAACCAATGAATCTCAGCAGTCAGCTTTACCGTTACTCTGTTGTGTTATTGATGTGATTATTTAGCCGTAGATTGTGTGCTTTTTTATTTGCATCGCCTTCAACGCACAGTTCATTTATAGAAGACAGTTGCGTCAGATTTGAGTGCATGTGCTACGGCCTTGAATTTTCAGAATTGTGACGTCACACATCGTCACGGCTCTGTGGCGGCGAGGAATCTTTGGTAATTGCTCAGTGGCGTGGCGTAATTGTGACGTCACAATTCTGAAAATTTCAAGGCCGTAACGCTTACTCTCAGACCTGACATAAATGCCATACCTAGTAAGTGAACTGTGGTGCTTCTGCGTTTGGGACAGCGTGGAAGATTTATAGGCCTACTATTAATATATATATCGTGACGTTTATACTGGGAACTCGTAGAGGTGGTACTTAACGTAGCAGTGGTGTCTGTTTGCTGAACATTATTTTTAGGGGAATGTTAGCGGTTCTCTCAACATGTTTTATTTTTATTATACATAATAAGCAATTTTTCGAGTATTGGGTTTGTTATTTAGGGGAATGATAGCGATTTTCTGAATATTTTTGCCTTAGAATGATGAGCGATTTCTTGAATATTACGTTTTTTTCAGAATTGATCAGCAGAATTCGAGTATTATGTTTTTAGAGACATAGTGTTATTTTTAGTGATATTTTATGCATGGATAATCTAGCTATTTCGAGTGTTGTTTTTTGCAGATAATTTTTTCAACCAATACCTATGCATTTTTTTTAACGTTTCTATGTATCTAATAAATGATCAACGGCTTTTAAATATTATCATTCTTTTGCTGAATAATAAATCGTTTTCGAGTATGTTTTTATGTCGCGTTCTGATTATTTTCTTCAGGAATGATAAGCGGTTTTCTATTATTTTGGATCTATGATAACAAAAGCGAGGTTATATGTGCGACAGTGCTGGCCTCTTCCGTGGCAGTATCTGTTCTTAGCTGCTCAGTGCCTGTCAGGCTGTTCTCGCTGAAGGTTTTGCTTCGGTGCAAGCTCTGGACCTCCGCCAGGACTCAAGTTAATTTTGTTAGTTGTTATTTGATTTCTTTTGTGCTCGTTCCTGTGCATTACTATATTTTTCAGAAATCCCTCAATTTTTATCAATTTCCTTGTATGTGTTGTACTTAAGTTTTATTGTTGTGGTTTCCTAATTATCTTTTAGTATCTCTTTAGTCTTCCCCCCCCCCCCGCTTAGGCGCGCTTTTCGCAGTAGCTAGTCTGTTTTGTAGTCTTAGGTTTTCTAGATATCTTTCTTCTCCGCGCGCCCACTTTCGCATTATTCCAAATTTCGTGCTTTTACTGCCAGTCTTTTTTTTTCAGTTCCTCCTCCTCTTTTATGACGTGCTGTTCCCATGCGTGATGGCCATCTGTCCGTGGGTTACCCCTCTTAAACAGATATGCTGCATGTCCTTTCTTCTTCTCCCTTACGTTGTCTTTGTGATGATTTGGGAGGCCTAAACTACTGTATATATTTTAATTTTATAGTCTTTACTATATCCTGCGTATGAGTTACGTTATGTTTACAAGCTTTTGTATTGTGCGAAAGTAGGAGGAATGTCGCTGGTTTTGTTGACGCTGTCGCAGTTACACGAGAAGTTGCTTGTACTGTAGCTTCTTGCGGTCGGTGAGTTCACACGATAGACAAATGAACGTGTTCTTTCAGCTAATCACGTCCGAACGAAGTGCGGCCGCAAACTGTGAGATCGGAAAATAAATAAATTTTTTGGCCTTTTTTAAAGTTTTGATATTGTTAAAAACAGGCGAGAACTGAGTTTCGAAGCTAATTTATATTTTCTATGCTTTCCTCCCCCCCCAAAAAAAAATGCCAGAAGGTAGCGATCATCGCTATCTCGTGCAAGCAGCCTGCTAGGTTGACCTACGTGTAAAAAATGCCAGAACTGCTGACTCAGCAACACACTCCGCCCTCTAGCGTGAGTGATGGTCTTGACGCCAATAGGAATTTTAGTTCGTTGAGCCCTCGTAAACCCATCTGTGAGTGTATAAAAAAAGGTGCTATGTTGTTTGCCTTCAAGTCGTTTGCTCATCAAGTGTAACTAGTAAAAGTTGAGGATTTTTTCTAAGGGTGAAAAAGTTAGACCTGAGAAACCTTTGTGCTGTATGTGCTGTCTAAGCGGACACAGTAACGTGTGCTGACGAGGACCTGAAAAAAGTCGATCATTTGACTATCGTGTGAACTAGCCTTAACCCTATCACTACCAGGGTATTACGTCGCTACAAAGGCATTTCCCCGTAGCAATACAAATAGGACAAAGGTCTCTTGTAGCAAAATAACACGGCCTGGTACGAATAAGGTTAACACCGAGTAAAATGGCGCATAGTAACCATGGTACAGCTGAAAGAGGTGACTTTTTATACAATGGGAAAACTTTCCTCTGAGCCAACCAATCGGAGAGCTTCATTTCCGCTATGCTCTTGAATTCTCTGGCGCACTACCAAGCGGCGGTCATGATTGGAGGTACACTTTGTACTATCCCACCACGTGACCTGTTGAAGCACTGTCATTGGTTCCAGATGACGTCATCTTAGCACACAGCAAGCGGCGGTTGTGATTGGACGTGCACTTCATGCTATACGACCACGTCACCAGTCACAACGCTGACATGTATACATCTAATTGTGACAAGGAGCTGAAAATACTTATTGGTAAGTACCTCCTTTGGCCCTTTACAAATTTCTTCCATGATTTCATTTGCCTCTCTTGTAGAAATTACCTTATATATGAAGTGCAACATATGTTAGCGCGTTCTTTGGTAACACTTCGCCGAGTTACTGGCATAAGTCTTTTGTAGCTTTAGTTTTGTTAGCTTTGTGCTCCGCATTATTTCTGCTGTGATCTTTAGCGTACTGCTTTTTCTATTTATTTTACTGCTGTAATCTTTAAGAGGGAATTCCGCCTAATGTGGGGACGAAAAATCCTCTCACCCGCCTTGATTCCATCGGTAGCCCCGCGGTCACAGCATTCGAAAGTTTTCTGAACCCATGAACTCTTTACCAGCCATGTGATGATTATTATCGTACAAATTATTGGTCCTATGAAGGCATATTTCAGTCGACCGTAACGGGCTAGTGCATTCTCTCCATTTTCCTGGATGGTTGTAGTAGTTAGCCTATTCAACGCATATGATCATCTATATCACTCGCCTTGATAGGCGTATTACTGCGGTCCAGACAAATGGATAGTATGCGTGAATCGGTTAATCCTGTATTGGGTCACTGAAAACGTCCTCTCAAGAACAGCAAATTAGAAGTAATTGTCGCTTGACCGGTTAAAGGCTATCTATGTACCTTGACTGCACGTCAGTCTGAAGCACCCAGATACTGTGCTTCATATGGTTGGAAGAGCGGCCTTCCTCCAGATACCCGCCGTGCTGGCCAGCTGCTGTCATCCCGCCCCTTGTTACTGGGCAGTGCTGTGACTGCAACCCTCTACAGCTCGGTGTTATGCGATGCGGTCGTACGCTTAGCTTGAGCCGACTGGCAAGTGCAAAGGCCAGGTTCACACGTCATTCGTCTGAATGCGTTCACTCGTCCCATTGTTTTGTGGCGCTTTTGTGAGCACAACTTCGTGTACGCCATTGAAAGTTATAAAATGTCAACCGTCTCATCAGTTTCCTCTGGCAGTATCACCGGGCAAGTTACGGAAATCTCTTCAAATTTCTAGTGAAATAAAACTCATAAAACAGCCATTTTCCGGCTATTTCTAGGGCACAGGAATGAAATGAAACTCGTAAAACAGTGCACTTTCCTGCTATTTCTAGAGCACAGGAACACATTGGGACGCGTGGACGAGCGAACGCGGTGATGTGACTGACGTGTGAACTCGGCCTTAGTCTCTAGCGCCCCTTGCAGCAAGACGCGGGCGGCCCGTCACAATGCTCGTTGGGTGACCCCAGATAAATACAGGCGAGGCAATTGCTAGGGGTCTTCTAACATTAATTTCTACGGCCCTTAAGACGGTCACCGCCTCCACTGGCCTCCGCCAGAGACCAAGTGTAGGTACATGTCGTTCATGCTACAGAGCTTCACGTGACGTGTGAACTGAATGTCCGCTCGTAATGCCTAGGCCAGAGCATACAATCGTTCGCTCGACTTGTGGGCGCACGTGCAACTCCCAAGTCGTCCATGCTGCTGATTTGCTCTTCGTAGACGACCTGCGTGTTGAAGGTTCGAGCTTTAGTTGAGCTTGCGAATGTAGAGTGTGGTCCCGGCACAATGTACGCTGCTATTCGTCCGTCGTAGTATCTCGCCCGCCTCGTTAAGCAGATTCTTTCATTATTATTAGCTTTAAGTTTGTTGTATATCTGCTTACTGTGTTTCACAGCAGTGCTTGTGAACTACTCTCTTCCGAAAAGCCTCTTCTCTATTGTTTTGCTCTCTCGAAATTTCTCGTCAAATTCGTTTGTTACCAAGATCTTTGACGAACTTTTTTTATGTTAATTCTAAATTGCAGTAGAATTTTATGTTCGTTACTTTGCTTAAGGCCACTTTTTCTTACTTTAATTTTCTTTTTATGTATATTGTGTTTGAGAAAAGCTATGTTCTTTGTTTTAAGCTGCTTGTTTTCAAGATAAATCTTACGTTATGCGCTTTCTAGAAGTGTCGGGTCTACGTGCCTTTAGGGCGCTCTTGTTTTTGGAATTGGTTGCCATTTTCTGTAGATAAGGACGCTATTTTTTTCTGGATTGGGCGTAATTTCCCATCGATTGGGTGTTTTTTTTTTTTTAAACTGAGTTTCATTTTCTTTGAATTGAGATGCCGTGTGCTTTTATTTGGGTCATCATATTCCTAAATTTGTGAGCCATTTTCTCTGAACTGAGCGTTTTTTTATTGGGTACTGAATTTTCGAGATTGGGATGTCGTTATCTTTGAACTGTTGTGCCCTGTTCTCGGAATTGGCTTGCTATATTCTGCCAATTATATCCACAGGCTCGTGCGCCGCACCCCAAACACAGGAATAGTTCGGCGCGATATAGGCAGTATGCTACTGAAGCGCTAGTAAAGGTTTCTACTACTACTACTCTGCCAATTCTATCGCCATTTTATTTTGGATAAGGCGTCATATTCTTTATCCCGATGCGCCCTTTTCTCCTCTCCCCGAAATTTTATACGTTTTTTGTGTGTAGTATGTTAATTCACCCGATAAAATTGTTTATTTTTGTGTATGTTGACATAAATATTCTCATTTTGTTTGACGAATAATGTTATTCAATCGATTCTCACTGAGCAAGACTAGAGCGAGGCTAGTCTTTGTAGTCGTGTGGTCGAAGTTCCTTTGCCTTGTCGACTGAATACCTTTTTCAGTTGGCATTGTGCTTTATCTTAGGGATTGTTTGTTTGTGGTGAGAGAGGGCTAATTAATGCAGGGAGGGTATTCAAAAAAGAGGCAATTTTTTCCGGCTTTATTTGCAACTACACGTCTTGCTCTCTTGGTCTATTATGCTGCCAGTTTCTACTATCGATCTTTGTTCTGTCCTTCCTTTATTTCCCTTCGACTTGCTTCGTCGTGGTTCCGGCTGTAAGCCGAGTAAATCATCTTAGATCGCTAATGATTGTCTAAGTTTCAGAAATAGCGGGACAATACCAAATAATAATAATCAGAGAACCAATGTGGAAACACCCACGTGCCTGCGTTTCCACTATCCCTTGCCATGCTTGAATCGTTTGAGTTGCGACTACGAGGGTGTAAGTGGAAATGTATTGATAATGCTTTGTCATACTGTATGCACCTTATTTCTTCCTCTCTTTGGTCGCAACTGTAGTGAAATCAGACTTGACCTCTTCAGTATAATAACAGTTCTTAGGACCCAAGTTTCTCTTTGACTTCGCTCCGACTGGCAGTGGTGCTATAAAATATTTTCACCCTCTACAGTAAGTGGAACATGCTATGTGTCCCTTACTTTTGCCCTTTTCTCCAGAATAATTTATTCTGCTTTGCCTTATCTTATTCGGAACTTTCTTCGTAAACTTTTTTGATCAAGTTTCAGGTGGTAATTGGAAACTGGTTACGCTTCTGACTGCCGAAAATTCTCCTAAACCAATCGCTTTTTCTGCACCTTCACTTACTGCTGTTACCGAAAGGGGAGAACAAGTATTTTTTTGTGTTATCTATGTTTGTGTGAACTATAATAGCCATTGTACTTATTGACAATATACACTCTGTACTTGATTGTTGATGTGCAAATTCTAAGATATTATTTGTTTGACTCCGATTAGAGCCTTGCCAAGCCAAAGGTGTAGAGCAGTTCTATTCAAAGAGGTGCATAGAAGAATGTGTAACCTTAAGTGACCGGTACGAAATCATATATGGTGCCTCATCAGGGAAGCCGTCCCTCTCGTGACGAGAACCTGCCCTAAGCCGTGACGTCCTACGTGGCTATGTTCTGGCCATGGGAGAGCACACCCGTGTTGGTTCACTTTGAGTAGGTAACTTCCATCCGCCGGTCTATTGTGGGGAGTAGAGATATGTAGGCTATTGGTTACTTCATTGTGAGGCCTTCTGTATCCACTTATCTTCGTGACCATTGTTCTTAACCTCTCTCATAGTAAAGAATATCATTTATGTTATAAACCGCTTCTTCTAAGTTTGACAGTACGGTACTTACGATATCAGGTTACTAACTGCTTCTTGGCAACTGTCCGAACCCATACCACCCTTTTAAAAAATTATCGCCGGTATGCAGTCTTTCCATCTGATGCTTTGGGAAAATCTGATTATTATTATCATTTTGCTGTTCTTCCTCATTTTTTCTATTTTGACTATTTGCACTCCTAAAAGTGTTTGGGAAGGAAGCCCCAAATATAAATCGAAGCTCCGTTGCAGCAGTTACGCTAAAAACAGCGTTTTCCCAGTGCCAGCTCGCCTTCCCGCGCATAAAGGAAAATGGGGCATTTTCGATTGTACGGAAATGTTAAGCCTTCGAGGCTCGACTTGTTCGAAACTTCGCGCACGTGCCCTGGCTTTGATCTCTTGAATTGAGTTCCAGACGTTGGCTCTCAATAGGCTATCCTTGACGCTGCAAGATACTCGATCTGACTCCATGAAAAGGAGTTCTCAGCAGACCTGACCTAATCGCGATGCTGTAAACATTTCGTGACGCGATCCAAGGCGGCAAAGTCAAAATTGCAGACAATTCAAGCCTTGAAAGCTCAATTTCAACGCCCTTTGATCGTTGACCTCTCGGTGGTGAAGTGACAACGGTTCGGCATCGCATCAACGGAGGCCCGGGTTCGATTCCCCGGACAGCACGCTACGGATTTACACTGCGTGGAGCACTCCAGCACCGAGAGGCCAGGCGATGCACGATGAGAGATCCNGCAGGAGATGTTGCAGCTTGCCGCAGTTCCTGCTGACGAGGTTAGTATTGTAAAGTTAGGTAGGTTTTCTACTTTCCTCTTTCTGCCCCGTGAGGTGGGCTGTCGATCGAGATAGCCGACCTGGTATGCGGGACAGCTCTAGTCTCTCTCGGGTGGAAGGGCACAAAAGGGGCCGACCACTCGAGTGTCTCCTACTATACTTTGCGCCTTTTTTCCCGCCAGTAGTAGCGCACTGAGCCAACCGAGTTTTTCCGGCAGGAATGCCGAGATAAAATATTCTTACTGAGCTATGCAGAAAGACCGAGTTTACACTGTACGGATCGCTCATCGAGTGGATACGGTGGTAAAACTATGACTATAATAATAATAATAATAATAAAAAAAGAGGGAAATTGGGGCAAATTCGATTGTACGCAAATATTAAGCCTTCGAGGCTCGACTTGTTCGAAACTTCGCGCACGTGCCCTGGCTTTGATCTCTTGAATTGAGTTCCAGTCGTTGGCTCTCAATAGGCTATCCTCGACGCTTCAAGATACTCGATCTTACTCCATAAAAATGAGTTCCCAGCAGACTCGACCTAATCGCGATGCTGTAAACATTTCGTGTCGCGATCCAAAGCGGCAAAGCCAAAATTGCAGACAATTCAAGCCTTGAAGGCTCAATTTCAACGCCCTATGATCGTTGTGTCAACCTAAGTTAATCTCGTTAGTTCAAACCCCCTTTCCCAACCATGGCCTGAAAAAAACGTTTCATGCTCTATCTTTTAAAATTTATTTTGGTGCCAGGTTGGCTAATTTTGTTCAGCCAGCAGTATCACGGTTCTTCTTGTCTTTTTTACCCTTAGCGGGATAGCATCACACCTGCTAGATCTGTCGTTCCCGATTGGTACATTGCCGTATCAGCAGCCATGTCGCAGTAACGTGTTAGCCGTCGGTACAGCTGGTTGTATAGGAACAGTGTTCTGGTGATTCTCTGCGTCCGGGTTAGTTGCAAGCGAGCGGCGACACGGAGAGGTTGTGTTCTGTCCGGGTGATTGGTACGTGTCCTAGCGTACTTTATGTATCCGTACATCTTCAAGGTTTTATTACTGCCTTCTGACTACACTTGAGCTCCCACTGTGTATACTGTACCTGTATAAAACTATAGACTTGTATGTAGCATTTCCGTATGTCTGACGACTGTATTACATGCTGTGACAGTCTTCGATTACCCGCTGAGCAGACGCACTCTAAATCCGAATATAAAAAATGACGCCACACCAAAGCGAATCGAACGCACTAGGCATAACCTCAAATAGGATAATGATCCCAGGAGCAACTCGAAAGCGCCTGTACAATAATTTTCGTTTCGCTATAGTAACCTTGAGAAATTATGATCAAAAAGTTGTATTATTCAAGTGATATGTAATTAAATATGTGAATGACCAACATACCAAATTTGAAAGCAATAGTAGATATATAACTGTAGCCGTTATGTCACTGCGTTGATGCCCCGCGGCCGTGCAGTTAAGATTCTCCAAACTTATTAAGTGTTGGAAAGCTCGTCCCCTGCCAGTGAGGCGAAGCGGATGGCCAAAACCTAAGGGTTTCAGCTCCCCCCCACCCATTCACGGCCGAGCGCTATCTCGTTGGGAAGGAACAGGCCGTCTTGTGTCCGTGGATAGATCCCTGTTTAACTCTTTACCGCCCGCGAAGGTCTACTTGTCCAGGCTATTTCTAAGGAAACTGGCTACTAAGTCAGGCATTGAAGAGGTAAAAAAGGCTCTATCTTGCTATAGTGGCTCTTTTGCAAAGGAATATACAAGGACAAATATATGTAACTTCGAAGCAAAAATCACAGCCCCGTTTACAGTGTCCCCAGCAAAATTTTTGGTCGCCCCAGAAGCCATACGATTTTCGCTTTCGGGGCGGTCAATAATTGGCTTCGTGTGTACACAGTCTCATACCTACGTCTTTGTGTAACTGTCCTATACCTATAGTATCAAATTCCTATTGCGATGCATGTAAGTAAACGCATTTTTCAGCTAGTAATGCGTTAGTGCCACGACACGTCGGACTGAAAAACTTAGCTGTCCTCTAATCTCCACATCTTGGTAGTTGTACAGGGAATAACTATTTCGTACCTGGCCTAGCTGCTACGACCGTGTCAGAGGGGAAGACTATAGTAGCTGATTTCAGTGTCGCATTTCCTTTAGAAATCTATATTGTGTAATATTGATCAGTATCGTTGTGCTGTAACTTTAACAGCCCTTTTTTATTGAAATATACCGAATTGCCAACTGTGAGTTTACTTCTTCACTGTAAGATTACTTGTAGAAGCAGCAGTGCTCTTGAGCCCGCTGCAGACGAGAATCGAAATACGGGAACGTTTCTCCTTACTCATCAGATTTTGTCGCTACGGGACACAACTTCCGCTTGGCCAGATTTCAACTGTCCAAAACGGCTTAAAATCTAAGCTGCAATTTAAAAAAAAAAAAATTCTACGGCAAGTCCATCTGCGTCGTTTCGAATATCTCTCTTAATTTCGACTGAGTCTGAGCTCGCAATAACGCGCATTTTATTGCGATGTTCAAACACGCTCAGATGTAGTCACGCTGACAGAAACTTTTGTTCCTGGAAAGGGAAACGTTCCTGTTTTTCGACTCTCGTGTGCGGCGGGCTTTATATAGCGATGGTAATTTAAGCGGGGTCCCCTACCACGCAGAATGCCAGACATGATGAGCTCCATCGATTGGGGTAACAAAATCTTAACCCTCTGAGATTGATTTCTCCGGAACTTAAAGCAGGAACGTTGGCTTCGCCGCTTGGAAATTAATAATAAAAGTCTACAATAAAGAAATAACCGAAGTCACTTGAGATAACCGAAAGCTGTGTTTTGCAGAGCATGATTTGAATTTTCGACAGTCTCAAGGGCAAGAGGTATGGGTTTAACGCTTGACACTCTATTCATAGGTTCGAAGCCCAAGCCCCGGACAAAGCTAGTCTAATGGGCTTAACTGTGCAATCCAATCGATGGATCTCAAAATATCAAATTTGCACAATCACCGCGATATGGAAATTGGAAACTAAGGACGTCTTCGATTGGGTCATCAAAGCCGAGCACACTTCATTTACCTTGTCCGGACCTGCAGACAGGGACTTTGGCATTGTCACTTCGAATCGCGTAGCAGTTCTTAGAAACAACTCGATTAAGTTGAACCGACTGAAATTTCCAGTTTACGAAGATTGGGTTAGTTTCAACTTTCAAGTCTCACAGATGATCAATTTTGAGCTTATGCCTGAAACATGAATAAACGGGTTGAAGCCAGAGCACCTGCTTGCAGTTTCGGACAAGTTAAGCGAAGTGTGCCTGGCTTTAACGACCCAATCGAAGGCGTCCTAAGTACGAAAAAAGGAGGCACTCTCTCCGCCTGCCAACTATAACAGATGAGAAACTTACTGGTAAATTTGGCGATTTAGTATAGCTAGAAACTGGACTGGTCGTCTACACATCGGAAAAAAGCTAAAATTTAGCACCTAATGTACTAACAGCTAACAAAGGAAAAGTAAACGAGATGTACGCACACGACTGCATCTTTACTAAAGATACGATTTATACATGACTTACATGAAACGAGAGCTTCCTTAAGTATAAACAAAAGAAATGACATACTTCCATTGCAGTGAACCACCACCATAAACACAGGCAGAAATTCAAGATAACCTCCAGGCAAACCTCAATGTACGGACATGGGGCCACGGACGCACAATTAGCCAACACTAAACTCTTCCAGTACGGAAGCCGGACTTGTGAATTTGTTCGCTACTACTGAACTGTGCACACCCTGCGACACTGAATAAAATTATGGAAAATACACGCTTACCAGAGAGAAAACTGTAGACAGATGGAACAAAAATATTGGAAACCATGAATTTTCATATTTATTTTGGTACAAAAAATACCCTAATCATAGAAGGTTATCCAGATGTTGAGATTTCGAAGTATCGTCTACCGTCCTCTAAAACAAGGAATGATAGAATGCGTATTTCAACTGGTGGATCCAACACTTTGCTACTCTTGACACATCATGAAAATTCCAATTTTTTAATAGCTCTATTTATGTGTGCTCTTGACACATCATCAAAATTCCAATTTTGTTAATACCTCTACATAAATAGAGGTATTAGAAAATAGAAATTTTCATGTGTCAAGAGCTTTCAGTGTTAGACGGGGACACTCTAGTGGCAGGATAGTCATTCTGAGCACTTGTTATAATAAATCAAACATTGAGAATCGACCGCTGCATGTGGTTCTTCTTCCACCTTCTTATGTGAAATATTTATTGACTGACAAGCATTTAATTGAGGACCAGTTTTTTGTCACAGGACATAATGCAAGTAATCAACCATAGACATACGTCTCGGGACTTCAACAATAAAAAGAAACTACTTTTCTCTTGCACCCTGTGTCTACGGAAACCTCGATTTTATTGTACCAATTGTTTACGAGAAGTTCGATTACTGGGGTCATGAAGGTGCGACTTCACCCGTTAACAAACCCTGGTGTATCCACTCAGCAGCTATCCAGAGTTCGGAGACGACTCACTCTAATTTGAAATTATGAAACAATCTGTGAAGTAGCTAAATATAGCTCATTCCCGGTTTGAACGTTAAGACTTTGGCTCACAGCTACAATTAGGTACAAACTACTACATGTATCTCACAAATACTCTAAAAATACGTAGTTTATCCTGCCACAACTATCGCAGTGGTGTCATTGGATATGAAAATAGACATTTAGTATGTTAAGAGACATGGATAGTCCATGCACAGCTTTTGTTTATGGTTGCCACCAAAGAAATAGGTCTATTATAGAGGGTACATTTTGTAGACGAGACTATCATACATTCATTTCTATGTTATCCATTTAAAATAAAGTAGAAACAATGAAAAATTATCCAAGTCACCCTTGAGTGATTTTTGAATGGGATAACTGTTCAAATTACTTCAAGGTTGAAGCCCTAGTGCTACCAACCCAAATCCAGTGCTATGAAGTGAGGTAGTTCTTTCAAGTCTCAGGATCCAAACGACACCAAAACAAAGAAGATGCATCTTTCGATACCTTAGCAGCGCTCTCAGCCAATTGGGATGAAGCAGGCTCGCGTGAGCCCGTCGGAGGCTGCCAGGCATTGTGGATTCTCACAATCGGCAACTTCTAACTAGGCAAGACGCTGTGCAGCTACTGGCCGTGTTGAAAACCTTAATTAGTCCAGACCTGCACGGCCAGTTTCTTCACAACGATGTGCCAAGTTTGGAATTGCTAGTTGTGAGCATCCAAACTGCCTGGCAGCCTCCGAGTGGCTCATGCGCCAGCCTGCTCTTGACAGCGCAGCTAAGCTAGTTAGTTGGTTATAGTTAGGAAGTTTAAGCCTCCGTTTCCGAGCAGAACGATATCACAGAGGAAAGAGCAAATGACATATGGTATGCCAAGAGAAACGGGGAACCCATGCACGAAGGTGTGCAGCTAAGCTATCGATAGAGCCATCTTCTTTGTACTGGTGTCCCTTAGATCATGAGACTTTAAAGAAGTACCTCGCTTCATAGCACAGGGTTTGAATTAATAGCACTTGAGGCTTGAACCAAAAAGGTAATTTGAACAGTTGTCCCGTTCAAAAACCACTCAAGTGCGACGGGCAATTCATCACTACCTTTCTGTTATATGGATGAAAGGACGACATAAGAAATGAAAACAATATAGTTTCCTCTACACAAAATTACTCACTGGAATAGACCTGTACGTATCTTTGATGGTGTGATTATCATTAGAATTATTATTACCTATATATATATAGTATATATAATTTCATTATGAATTTGATGGTATTACGACTGCACTGTGGGGCCAAACCGCAGGTGTGCAGCAGAAGACAATCACGCAAGGGACAACAATAAAAAAAAAAAAAAAAAAAAAGAGGCACAGAAATAATGCACACGTCCAGGGGTCCTAACTGCTATCGTAGAAGGGAGATGCAGTCGGGAAAAAGAGGAAGGTCGTAATAAAGACTGTCAGAAGTAAGAAAATATACGGCACCCAAGAAGAAAGATACGTACCTCGCTGCAATCGCGCATCGGAGCAGTAGGGAAGGAAGATGATGGCCCAACGGGCATGAAAGGTAGTCAAGAAATTATCGAACTGTAAACTACGGTATTACAGGAAGAAGAAAATTTGCCAGAGCTACCGTGACTTCAACCAAAGTCCTCACAGAAACATACAGCTCGCAGCATAGCGCAACGTCACACGATATTGTTCGTCACATCTGTAGCTCGAGCGGTCAGAAGGACGCAGACGCACAGGTTGAGACAGGCACTGTGGCCTCTAGACCCTCACTTACACTTAACAAGACCGGGCTTAGATGACTTGCGTCCGTGGCATTCATTATAGATGGATCTTTTTAACAGCATTTGACAAACTAATCCTACAGCTAAATAATAGTTATTATTTATCATTATTATATTGGTATTGTCCCGCTATTTCTGAAACTTAGACAATCCATAGCGATCTAAGATTGATTTACTCGGCTTACAGCCGGTACCACAACGTTGTGCTCAGGGGGCAAGAGATGAAGGACGAAAAGAGAAGAAGACAGAAGCGCCCGTGCGGACGGTTCTTCTGTGGCCCTCCACACGGGCGAGGCAAGAGCCCCGTAGAAAAAGTCGGTCACCTCGATCGGTGACCCTCCTCGCGGAACAGAAAAGAAATATAGAGGACCTATCTAACTCTACAAAACTAACCTTCTCAGCAGGAACTGCGGCCAGATGCTACATCCCCTGCGGAGAAGGCACTCGGGACCCTTGGGTGCGTGATGCCCAAACATATGCTAAATAATAGTTTGTTGGCAGATTGAGTGGTCTTTCATGTCAATGTGAAGGACTGGATGGACTGATAAATTAGGGGATTACTCAAGCCTCCACGGACAACACAATGGATGCTTCAAAGAGAAAAACGGACTCAAGAATGAATTGAGATATAAGTGGATCAATACGCATGGGCACAGCAAGTGGGAAAAGAGGAAGAATAGCGAAAGCCAAATGAGCAGGAGTAGCTACGAAAATAAAGCAAAATGGCCATGGAAGGTATATAAAATAAGGAAACCAATTATAGATTGGAATATAGTCAAACAAATATAAAGAAAGAACAGAGAAAACAGTCAGTAAGAGAAAAATTTAATTCATATAGTTACTTTCAGTTACCAAAAATTTCAATATCTTATCATTTCCTCACTATAAAGTCAGTCAAAGGAAGGAAAAAAGAATGAACAAGAAGCATATTAATAGAAATGTGGATTCCACGCACAGGAGTGTTTCCTCGCTGCTCCAGCGTACAGCAGGTCGGAAAAGAAGAGGAAACAACCACGGAGAACGAACGGAGGCCGAGGGCAAAGACCTCGTCATTTAGGTACCAGCCACAGAACACAAATACCAAGGAGGTTTAATAGAGAGGAGGACGCCAGGAGCCTCGTCCGCGAAGCTCAAGAGTCGGTTGTGGCTGCAGCCAGTAGCCACATGCACTAATCGCATATCAGAACATCAGTTGTCTGCTGCTTCCCCGTAAAACTCGCTGCTCCCGTGTCACTTCCACCAATGAGATTCATGAACACGTTACAGCCACACCTGATCTGGTTGACTTGCTGGCGGGCCGCAGGGCTCCCTCCTCCATTTTAAAATTCCTTGACCAATACATACCCTTCAAATTACAAGAAAACAACAACATGCCACGACAACCAGTGGCAGACCAACACATGCACGCATCAGCACAATAATTGGAGTGTTAGTCTGAACAAGTGCGCAACTTCTGGGGCCACTGCATACTACGGCACGCACAACTTACGGGCAGTCATTCGGCTTGCAAGTCCTCCCGAATACATAATGAAAGTTGGTATCCAAGATACAGACGCAATCCCCTGAGGATGCAGCTCCCCATAATATAAGATGGGTAAACCAAACGCGCATTCTGTATTGTAGGCGAAGGTGTTTGGTGGTCTTTCCTTACGTGTGTAACCCATTAACGGACAAACTAGTGTAGCCATCTCTGACGAGTAGAATTTCTCATAATGTCCAGAAGCCTAGACACTAGTCGCATTAACGGATAAGCTAACTGTTGTATCCTCTACGAATAGAATTCCTCATCATGTTCAGAAATTGGACACTAGTCGTTCATGAGTGAATCAACAGTGCGAGGTGAGGTGGTGAAAATAGGAACGGGTATTAACAATGGAGTCATCCAGTTGTAGCTATGACAGTGGACATTCTGAACTTATGATCACGAGCTGGTGTAACTGGCTCAAGTGTTCTGATTACGGTATCTTACTTATTAAATCACCCTCCTGTTGCTACAATTCCACCTCAACAGGCAACACTGTACACGACCTAGGTACAAGATGCCGAACGAACAGTGGGAGAGGCTAGAAACTGGAAAATGGGAGGCAACATAGCATTGAAATGCAACAGTCTGTTACACTTGTTCTCTTACGGGATGGATGTCAAGGTTCTGAGCACAAAGATCCCCGGGAAATGACTATAGCTATGGTAGAATTCATCAAGGTTTTAAATTCAGAATTCATCAAAATTTAAACCTCGCAAGAAATCCTTCCTGTGCTGAACGTATCGAGTAGTAGTAGTAGTAGTAGTAGTAAAGGTTTTACTAGCGCTTCAGTGGCACAATGCCTATATCGCGCCGAATTATTCCCGTGGTTATCCACAGGCTCGTGCGCCGCCAGGGCGCGAAGT